>CM043023.1:32485159-32926264 GCA_023690525.1 Holotrichia oblita
GTGGAGGCTAATAATAGCTGTCAGCAACTCTCTGATTGTTTTTTCTATTAGTTTGCTCGTTGTTTATAGTTTTGAGAGGTATCTTTCGCAGTATAACTGATATTACAGTTTGACAGCTGTGTTTACAGATTAGCTAATTTTAATAATTTTAACTCGTATTAATAATTGATTATTTTGTAAACTTAATAACTCTCTTTTTTAGTTTGACTAGTTTTGTAGTTTGACAGAAATTAAAACAATTTGACAGTTTTTTCTAGTTTACAGCTGTTCTCTTCACCTTCATTTTGTTTGTTATCTACCTGCTGTTTTTGCAGTTTCACAGTTCTCCTATTTAACTCATTAACTGCCCTCACATCCCGTCCTCCTCCCTCCCCCTTCCCTTCACACACAATTCTTTTTTTATAGTTTACTATACTGGACTATAATTCGACAGCTGTTTCTTATTGAAGTTTGACTTTGTTTACAGTCTGCCGTCTGTCATTATTCAGTTTGACACTTCTTCTTTTTAACGTATGTTAGCTGTTTTTTGAAGTCTGAGTCAACTAATTTTAGCTGTTAATAACTTTGGGATTACTTTTTGTAGTTTTCTCGTTGTTTACAATTTTGACAAGTATGTCTTTTTCACTCACAATTCTTTTAGTAGTTTGACAGCTACGATTTAACAGTTACTCTTTTAAGCTTAACTTTGTTTGTAGTCCTCGTTTGATAGTTCTTCTTTCTAATGTTATTAGTTCTGATATATAGTAATGTTGCAATTATGTTTTGCAGTTCTCGAACTTTTTATAGTTTGACAGATGTTTCTATCCCTTCTAACTGATTTTGTATTAGTGTGACGGCTGCTTCTGCAATTTGACACTTCTTATCATATAAACTGTTTTTGACGTCTAATAACTAATTTTAATAATGTTATCTGCTAGTTATAATGAGTATGTTAATAATAAATTGTCTATCGTCTCTTCTAGCTTAACTGTTTTTGTAGTTTTGATAGCTGTTTTTCACAATTTGACAATTGCTCTTTCTAATTTCGCCGCTATCGGAGTCTAATAGCTAATGTTAACAACGTTAACTGTCAGTAAATGTGTAATCGTTTCTTTTATAGTTGACTCGTTGTTTATGTAGCTTTGACAACTAACGTTTCCAGTCTAATTATTTTATAATTTGACAATTTTTGATAGTCGTTTGTTTTAGTTTATTTTTATTTAATTATTTATTATTTTTTGTAGTTTTGACAGATGTCTCTTCTACCTTAATTGTTTTTGCAGTTTTGACAGCCGTTTTTTACAATTTGATAATTGCTCTTTTCTAGCTTAACCACTATTAGTGCCTAATAGCTAATTTTAACAACGTTAGCTGTCAGTAACTGTATAATCGCTTCTTCTAGTTGACTTAATTGTTGTTTACATAGCTATGACAGGCGACGTTTCCAGTTTAATTGTTTTATAATTTGACAATTTAAATATATTTTGTGATTGTTATTTTTGCGATTTGACAGTTCTTCTTTTTAATCCATTAACTATTTTTGATGTATATTCTTATTATCATTTTAATAACTGCGTAATTATTTGTTGTAGTTTTGAGAGATGTCTCATCCCTGAGTCTCACTGACGGTTTACTAGCTTTTATAGTTTCACAATTGTGCTTTTTAACTTTTTTTGCCGTTTTTGGAGTTTCAATAACTAATTTTTAACAGATGTAAGTACACCTTATTTCAAAAAGAGAGAGACAAAATTCTGAACAGACTTCCAGCCCAAATTACAATATATAATTCGCAAAATAAATTTTATATGACATTCTATGATAAGTATTAAGGTAAAAGAGAACTAATCTATACCGAAAAATAGATAAACTAATGTAATAATTATAGTTAAACTTTAAATATAGCTGTGATATAAACAATGTCAGAATATTTGACAATGGACAACAATAACAGAACGTTGCATAATGTGAGTTTGCCATACTTTCAGCCAATCTCTCTTATATTGACTATTTCGTGGAGGCTAATAACTGTCAGCAATTGTCTGAGTGTTTTTTTCTGGTTTATTGGTCGTTGTTTATAGTTTTGGGAGATGCTTTTTATAATTTTTATAATTTTAACTCGTATTGATAACTGATTATTTTTTTCTAGTTTCACAAAGCTGTTTTAGAGTTCTCTTACTTGATTATAATCTGAAAGCTGTCTTTTTTTCTAGTTTGACTTGTTTTGTAGTCTGACAGATATTAAAACAATTTGACAGTTTTTTTTCTAATTTACTATACTTGCGACTATAATTTAACAGCTGTCTTTTCTAATTTAAATTTGTTTGTAGTCTGCCTTCTGTTATTACATACAGTTGCATAGTGTTGTGTTGTGGTGTAATAGGAGACAGTTTGACAGATCTTCTTTTTAACATATTTTAGCTATTTTTGGATTCTAAGTCAAGTAATTTTACTGATTTTAGCTGTTAATAACTACCGTTATTTACAGTTTTGACAGGTACGTCTTTTTCACTCTAATTCTTCTAGTAGTTTGACAGCTATAATTTGACAATTGTACTTTCGAGCTTTTTTTGTTGTACTGTACTTTGTAATCTTTGTAGCTGCGTTAGTTGTAATAATTTTTTGTAGTTCTCTGTGTTTATAGTTTGACAGATGTCTAGTCCAACTGTTTTTTGTATTAGTTTTACGGCTGCTTTTGCAATTATATTAATAATAGTGTAATTGATATTTTGCAGTTTGCTCGCTACTTATAGTTTTGACAGATGTCTGTTCTAAGTCTGTTTTTATAGTTTTGACAGCCGTTTTGTACAATCTGATGTTGTTGCTCTTTCTAGTTTAGTTCTCTAGTTAGTAGTAATCGTAATAATGTTAGCTAGTTTGTTCTAGTTTTGACAGGCGCCTTTTGTACTGCAAAAAAATCGTAAACATTTCATTAAAATTTGTCAGCGTTTATTAGGACATTTATGATAGACATTATATGATATTTTATTACATTCAATTATTTTAATTTCGCAGCCTCTCTGAATACATCGCTATATAGCATTAATAGCATATAAATCGGAGAATATACTATTGGAGAGATATCCTAAACAGAACCAGCTGTTTGTAATTATCGCGTTAATAGTGCATTGCCAAAAAGCCATTGCACGCTAGATATTTTATCATTTTCTCATCGACTCTCATTTGGCATGAAGACAATAAAATATATCATTACTCGCTTAGATTTTCATCTCGATATAAAGATATGCATCCCGAGACGATGTACCATAACATGTTGGACGCACGTTTAAACTGCGGTTAATGTGCGAAATAAAATTAGACACGTTAAAGTCCTTCTCGCATATTATATACAGAAGGTACTATTTACGGAAACGCCATGTAAACTTAAAAATAACTTTGTTGCCTTGTTTTTTGTTGTTAGTACCTATACCTACAATATATCTGAAGCATGATCTCTATATTAATTTTTCTTGCTTTATGAATACGATGAAACTTTGCTGTTATGCGTAACGATTGTCGAAGTTCGCGTACCGTGCGCAAAAATCATATAATAACAGGTGGTTATTTCTTTCCTTCTCTCATTTTTGGATTTGAAATAAAATTTTTCAAACAAAAGATTTTTATTTCTAATATGTTTCGAATTCGCTGCCGACGTTTAGGATGCCATGAATTCTTCTTATTTGACGCAGTATTTTACTAAATCCACCTGCTTCAGAATATTTTTATAATTGTCATATTAATCTCAATAAAAGCGAGAACATAACGCATCATAAAACGGGACATCGGTAGATATAATCCCTTCGAGAATTTATAGCGACAATGAAAAATAAACTTAAAAAAAAATTTGGTCGAAAATATATATAATTGTAAACTTGGAGACGAAATAGAAAAAACAAATCAATAGCACTAAATTAAAACTGAAATAAAAACGAAACAAAAATATAACAACAGCCAAAAGGTAATTAAAAATAAATGACGTAAGCAGTAACAATCTTAGTGAGAAACGTGTACGCCTATATGTTTGCCAAATTGTGTTTAAAAAAATATGTTTGTACGCCATGATTTCTTGATGAATTACGTAGTTTCAACGGAATATTGTAGTGCTACTTTGAACTTATACATACAGGCTGTCTACATTCGATGCTCACCGTTGATATCTCGATTATTAGAAGCCATTTCGAGTTTCATTTTCTTTGTATTCTATTATAGCTGTTGTTTATGCAGTTTGACAGTTCTTCTTTCTAATTTATATCAATTGATTTCGGATGATAATATTTAGCTAATTTCATTCATGTTAACTATTATAGTAACTACTTAACTTAGACGTCTTACCTCGGCAAAAATTCCACTTTAGGTGTAGGTGTAGCGCTCCTTCTTTTGGCTCTGACTTTACTGATGACATTTACGATCTTAATCTTATTCATTAAACTCAAAGGGCGCGGTGATTGCGAGTTCATAGCACTAACGAAATCCTATTCGTCGAAAAGAAAAAAAGCTCTTCGGTGACGAAACGTCTACAGCATCGCTTCCCCGCGAAGCAACCTCGCATGGTTCGTTACATAACTGAACGGCATGTCGAAACCTGTTCATCAGATTCTGATGTACGAATCAACGACGTTGCTTGTTAAATCGATATCCGATTTTTAGTTTAATTTTATCTATCCGCACTTAAATCCGGATGGTTATTAATATACTCTGGGATTGTTAGATGACGAGAATGGTCGTAGGTAACGGTTTTATTGGTAGATGACATGAAATCGTGACGTAATTTCTGTCTCTATAATGCGTTCGGATCGCTTTAGATAACAATGCTGGAATTTCTAGATGGTACAGAATCTATTAATATCTAAGTATGATGGTTATAAATTAATATTTTATCCAGCAACGGTTGAAAAAAGATACGCTCAGTGTTATTAATTTCCCGGTTTTATTTCATTATTCCCTGCGGATATTACGATCCCCATTATTCGAAGGTAATATAGCAAGATCTTAATAAATAGTCGATCCTCTTTATTGCTCTTAAATTCTCATCATAACAATTATTATAAAACATTTCGGAAAAAAATAAAAATCCCTACGTGCTTATTCAGGTGAATATAACGGTGGATGTACGAGTACTGTCATAAATGTCAAACTGACAGAAGTGAAATACTTTAATTTAATTAAACGTCACTTTTATTATTTGGTCAGAATATGACGTGTATGCAATCTTTTTAAGTTATAAAAGTCTGTAAAACAGCCAATCATAAGTCTATGGTTTGTACTGTATACGTATCAATGCGTTTTAATTACTCTATAATTGCGAAATTATTTATCACCGTTTATATCAATAGTATTTTAATTACTCTATAATTGCGATTGAATTCTTCGTTAATCAACAGTTTACTAAGTCAATGGAGTTATCATTTTAATCTTGTTTAATCGGATTTAGGTCAATTCTGAAGTTTGCAATTTTAAATGGTACCAACATGTTAAAAAAACATTTTTCAAATTTATTAGAAATCTTAAGTTGGCCAAACTGCATACACATATCCAGTGTAATATTTGATGAAAAACCTCATTTTTTGAAACAATGTTAATGCATTTCGTCAAATAATTTGTGTTTCCACCTTCTGTCACTGTCACTGTCGAAACATTTCCCCCTATACGTTGTAGACTTTCTTTGTTTGCATTGTAAGAAAATGGTTCTGCATCCGTCAGGTGAATTGTTCATCATCGCTGTCACATTTGACAGATATAAGTATGCATTCACATTTATATCATACAATGACCTCCAAAAATTAAAGACTACTTCAGGACGTGTAAATTTAGTCAAAATTAAACGTCAAAATGCTGTTTAAGCCTGTAAAACATTATTTTCAGAATATTTCACAACCACTTGTCAACTGTCAACGTAGTTAACGAACAGATGTAAACAAGACGCCATTTCTAAGCAGCTACCTTTTAACGATAACGCTCAAGGCCATCGAAATCGGACATTTAAATGGGTGCTGGTGATTCAATTTCAATACAAATTGAGATAAAATTCAACCGTAACATTGAATAAATCAATTTGGTCCCTCTTTTTTGCAACTGTCACTATAAATAATGAGTTGTAAGATTTATTCCCACTTATATTAGTTGATATATCAATGAATTGTTATTTTTTAGATAATTTCCAATTTATATTTATATTATTAGTAATTTGACACATATTAAATGTTGAATTGAAAACTGAATTTTTAATTGATTGTAGTGGGAATAAATCAGATTAACTATTAACGTTATTCTTGAATAATGGAATTGAACTGAATTTTTAATGAGTAGAGATTAACGATTGGATAATGGAGTGGATGAGTTTGGAATAATGGGTGGCAGCCAAAAAAAAAAAATAAAAAACAGACTTTTACTTTTTTTTAATGTCTGAGTTTTCGTAATCTATTAATTACTTCATTAGAGATGAAAAGAGAACACCATAATAAAAACAAGCAACAGAACGAGGAAACAAGAAATCAGAAGGACACATCACTTCCGGTATTGACTATAAAAAGTCAAAATTAATTTTAAATTAAACTACAAATTGATGTACAACAAAGCACACGTACTGAACAATTAAAAATCAAACAAGATTATTGAATTTTTAATTTCTTTGTTAATTTGACGATAAGTACTAATTTCTTAAAAAAAATAACATTTAACTTTTTAATTTACAAAAAAAATGATGAAATAGCTGTCATTTTAGCAAGTGTCAAACTGACAGATGTCAAATATTCTATAATAATACAGCAATTATTTTGTTTACTATCGTTACAAGTACCCCACATTATCAATGGACGGATGATATCGTCAAAATGACGTCAGTTTTTAGTGATTTGACGTCGCTTTAGTAGTTTAGCAGAATATGACATAACTAGGTAAAAGACGTTTTAATTCTGATATCTCTGTATTGTACGTGTTCTGAGTGAGCAATTTCAAACTTTTCAGTTTCATAAATTGATCGAAGAATAAACAAACGTTAGTACGAGGGTCGTAAACCGTCGTTCTGCCCTCCCTCCCCCTCTCTCTTCCCCGTTATAGATAATTGATATTAATTAGATGTAATTTAAGATATAATGACGTTAATTGGATGAAAAACCAACCTTAAATGACGTCTCGAGGCTGTGACATTTTTATCACAAACAGGTTATCTGTCATCTGTCAAGAAAAAACGTAATTTTTAGAAAAATATCTGTAAAATGCGTTCTTTGATCGCTATTGATGTTTACATTAGAAAAAATATATACATAAGAGTTCTTTGTACCTACTTTATTTTTTAATGCTCACAGAAAAAAAAAAAAAAAAAATTACTTCGAAATTGCTACTTATTTGATATTTTCCTTGTTTATCAGGAAGAATTTTATATTATCGTTGTTAAAAACGAGCTCTATTTCACAACAATTTCCCAGGAGTCCGTGTTGTAATTTAGTTTCCCTGGAAAACATTAAGGAAATCTATACATCCCGAATCCCAAAAATACATATCGTTTATTAAGACACGCTCTACAATTACATAATCAAAACATCTATGTAGGTTGTTGGCCGAAGCATCCACTTTACAGCACTACCCGTGTCTCCTTTAACGCAGTTTCCTCATTCTCTCGATTCTCCGATCTGCTGGTTGGCGAGATATTCGTTATCGGTTTCGACACAAACACGATCACCTGAATATCACCAGTTTATTTTAGCGGATCGTTCTGGCGAACGAGGAAGTATACATCTGCGAAGACATATTTTTAGGTGGCCTGCACCTATCGAATCATCCATAACCTCCAAAATTTAACAGCCGGTTCGAGATGTGTCAATTTAATTTCCGTCGAGAAACGTCAAACTGACAGGACGCCATTTTTGTGATAGCGAACGATCAATTCAATAATGTGATATGTTTAGAATGTGCGTTATTGAACTTATGCCCAAGGAGAATACTAATTTTATTGTTGAGGAAGTACCACAGCTATTTATATAGAAATAATATCTTGTATGAAGTCGTTCATTAAGCGCTAATCTGCCTTCATTATAATAAAAGCATTAATCCAATCGATGTATAAATCAGTTTTTACGAGGATATTTTCAGGCGACAATGACTGATTCTAAAACGCCGAGATCGTCTTGAATTCGAGCCAAATTCATAAACGTTTATGTTTGACGATAATTTTAGATATAGGTACTTCGGTGTCGTTTAACTTTAAATTTTGTAATTGCACTTCGATCTTGACTTTGCTACCTGCATGCTACTATATTACCAGAAGAAAGATTAACTTATAATACGGCATCATTAAAATTTTAGTACCTACGAACGAGAAATAATCTAGTTTGGCAAAGATTGACGAAAAGAACAAAAAAAAAAAACGAAACAACAAGAATTGTTAAGTCTGAATCACGTCTTTTTGGCAGCTTCAAACTCAAGACTGACGTATTAACCGCGAAATTGGGAATTTTATTTCTTATTAATAGATGTTAAAATAATGCGGTGAAACAAAAGTTAATTTCTCGTGCATTTTTTTTTGTCGACACGCTCTAGATACACCGCCTCAATTAGCCCACATCCTAATTTCAATGCACTATATAGTTTTTTTTTTTTATTTCGGTTGTTTAACCTTGTCCCAACTATTGTAGCGCCTCATCAATTTTATCCTTGACTTTTCTATTTTATTTTAAATTTTTTTCGTGCTGTTAAGACGTTAATTAAGACAGGTAAGATACAATCTAACGCTACATACACACACCACATACAGTGTGTTTTTACGATCTCTCTCGATTACGTCATTATTTAATAATTGATTACGTCATTTTAACGATGTCCAATCACGTGATTGCGTCCCAGATCAGTTTACATCAAATAAATTATCGATTAAACTTGTTCAGACGTCAAAAAGAGGACATTATTTCGTTTAAAAGTTGACAGTACTTTGAAATGACGTCTTTACACCGTGTTTATTTGGTCATTCCGGGAAAAATAATTTATAATTGTCATACATGACTAAATGACGTTTTTATACGATGATAACTCGATAAACTGACGTTTCTCGGCGAAAAATGACTTATAATTAACGTCAATATGACGTAAACTTTAAAACTTATTGATCTTCTCTTGCATTTTTGATTATAATAATACAATAAAAGCGTTAAGACCACCAAAAACGACATTTATTAAGTTTAAAATCTGATAGCACCGAAATGACGTCTTTATACCTTGATAATTTGATAAACTGACGTCTCGTTAGGGAAAAATGACATCAATATGATATAAATGTTTTACTTCCGATCGTATTATTTTTCTTAGATATTTAAAATTCTTCATCTTTTCCTGCTTGAAAGAAGATTGACTAAGAATTAACGTCAATATGACGTCAGAGTCCTATTTAGGATCGTACTATTTTTCTAGATCTTGAAACTTCTTGATCTTCTTTCGTTTTCTTCATTTAAATAACAAAATAAATGCGTTAACTGGTTAGAAAGACATTATTTTGTTTAAAAGTTGACAGCACTGTTTTCGTCGTAACAATTTAGCGAACAGGACATAATAATGTTATTCGAATATCACAACTCACTGACATCGTTTAACTTAACATTTTTAGACACTTCCAATATATTTAAAATCATCGAGCAGTATTACACTATGTTATGACGAATTCGGTTCTATTTATGACGTATTCGTGACTATACTTTCTAGCCTATATTTCCGATTAAGATTGGATGCAATTGTGGTTATTTTTTTGAGGAATTTACGACTAGTTCTAGCTGACATTTGGCGACACTGTTTCTTTTATTACGTCAACCTATTTCAAAACGTCAATATGGTACCACAAAATGGCGTCCTAAAGACGTCGATATTTAATTATCGCGTAACTTTGAACCACTTCGTGCGTAAAACGATCATATTGACGTCGTAGCGATTACGGCGGCCCTAGAGACTAGGTTCTGATCTAAATGACGTCTAAATGACTATAAGATGACGTAAAATTACTTAATATATTACGATATCAGTGCTTTCGCTTTCTTTTTATTGAATAGCTGTCAGAATTAATTTCTGAAGATGGAGAAAAAGAGAAACATTCGTAATGATAATAATAATTTTATCATTTATGTCGATTATGATTGCCGGAACTATCCTAGCAGTCTTGATAGTTTTATTACCAAAATAATGCTACCAACTGTCAAATTTATTTTTCCCAATCTCGATAGTAAATAACTGTCTTAATCGTTCTAACATTTCTGACAGCTTGTAAAGACTAGTAAATCCGACTTTACATAGTTAATAGTTTTGACAGTTATTACTGTCAACTGTAATGTTTGACATTTTCACGATTAAACATTTAAATAAAAGCGTTGTTTCGAACCTAACATGTTTATTTGTTTAACAGTCGTAATTCACGTTAAAAACCGTTTTCATTTCATGTTACTTACTATATTTAAAAACGATATTTTAGCGAGACACCATCGTTTACGTTTATCTGGCAAAATGTGTTGAAAATAAATTAAAATATGTGTTTCACGCGCCTGCAAAGTAAAAATTAAGTTACACTAGAAGAAAAAAAGAAACAGATATTTTTAAACTAAAATCGAAATATACAGACTTTAGAAACCTGTTGAATCCCAGAGCTCGCGGTCAAAAAATAACCGAACTTGTTACGAACTACATACAAGAAATATATGATAACTTACCACCTCATAATTGATCGTTGATTAGATTATAAATCCACTCAAAAATAACACTCACAATTAATTTAAAATGTTAATATATAAATATAAACAATATTTTTAATTTTTCACTACATGAACTTATCGTTTGTTACACTCAAATAAAAAAAAAGTTAGTCTAATAATGGGGGGACACTATTATAACGAGGTACTGTTCAATTATATCGTGAAGCAGAGAAACCTATAGGTTGCACGAAGCAAGGTGTTAGAGAAATATCTTAAATTCAGCCCCACTACCTTCGGGTTATATATATAGATTTCGGAAAATTAGAAATGCTCTTAAAATTTTTTCTATTTTTTATTTGATATTAATAGCCGCCACAGACCGTTTGTAATTGTATTTTCGGATATGTAAAAACGAAATTAAAAAGGAGTTTCAAACGTGTATTTCTTTATACATAGATATTTATTTACGTGCACATAAGTACTGCCTGTATTGTTTTCTGGAAAAGACCGTAACCCAAATTAAAATCAATGAACTTGTAATTTTTAGAAAATCCTTTTATAAGAATTCCTATGATTATTGATTTCGTTGTAATCACTGTGATATCTGTGCGGTAGCAATTAATCAAATCATTTCTAATAGTTATCAAACAGTCATCTTGACAGTTCATCAATCAAAATGACAGCTGTCATATTACAAAAATATATTTTTTAAAATAATTTCAAGCCTTGTGTATCTATTATTACTGTTCAATTACCAAAATATTCCTGACAGCTAAAAAAATTATAAACGTAATCAGTTTTTGCCGTTTAGATCATTGCAATCTAGCTGAAAGCTGTCAATTTATAGAAGAGAGAGAGAGAGAGAGAGGTACTGTTAAAATATGCCTAACAGGTTTGTTATTAATCATAAATAAAGCAGTATTAACTCACAAGTTTCATAAATGTAATGAAATCGGCTATTTTTATAACTCAGATATAACGATAACTGTCAACATATTTATGACAGCTGCAGCTTGCAGCTTTTTTATACAATTTTTGACAGCTGTTAAATCGTAAATAGAACTACATTACTTCAATTTCCATAGTTAAATTATTAATATACATATTTGCAACTAATTTTCGGAAGCTGTCAAACTAGGAAAACACTGTCAAATTACAAAAATAATTATTTTTGTCATAATTTTGACACATGCAGGCGTTATATACTTCTTCCGAGAGCTGTCAAATCATTTTTCCCAGTTTGAAAACGTACAGGCGTTACAATTGACATTTGTCTGCAGCTGTCAAACTGGAATTGCGTTTATTTTCATACATTTTTGACATATAATTATAATAACAGTTATTTAATACGGTTTTAACACTTATAACTTGTTATAATACTTCGGATAAATGCAACGAATAATAGAAATAGTAATTTTGTTTCAATGTTGGTAATTGCAACCGATAACATACATTTGACATATTGCAAAATTAGTTTATCTTTAGAATTCCTATAAATTTAACTGTCTAATTATAACTATTAATGGCAGTTATTCTTCCCATTTTGACAGTTTATCAATTAAAATATACTTGACAGCTGTCAAATTACAAAAGCAACCATTTTTTGTCATAGTTTTGACATTTGTAGGCGTTATATTCTTTCCGAGAGCTGTCAAATCATGTTTCGCAGTTTGAAAACGTACAGGCGTTACAATTTTGGCATTTGTCTGGAGCTGTCAAACTGGAAACGCGCTTATTTTCTCACCGATTTGACGGACATAGCTAGAAGAATTCTGTCAGCTTTTTAAACCTATAATAACAGTTATTTGATACGGTTTTAAGAGTTATAACTTGTTATAATACTCCCATTTTGTTTGACAGCTATCAAATTATAAAAACAACCTTTTTTTTTAATAGTTTTGATGTATCCAGGCGTTATACTTTTCCTGAGAGTTGTCAAATCATTTTTCGTCAGTCTTTGTTATTTGTTTACAGCTATGTCGAACTAAAAATGAGCTTATTTTATTACCGATTTGACAATTATAATAGTGAAGACACCTCTGACAGCTGTCGAATAATAGAAACTGCACTTTTTCGAATGTTAGCTATAAAATACATTTGGAAGCTGTCAAATTAGTTTATTTTTTTACAGTTCCGATAGATGTAACTGTCAAAATACTTGTGACAGGTGTCAAATTATAATTATATATTTCAGATTTAATACTTGGATATTTTTTCGTAATATGACTACACACGAGAGCTAATTTTTGATTTGGTGTACGTCAACATTGACCCATTTCCGTTCAAAAACAAAACAAAAAACAAAGTTCTCGATGTCTCCCTCACGAATAAACGATCCGTCTCTAATAGCTTGTATCTATAGGCACGGCGAATATAGTACGCACTTTATTTCAAATTACCAACTTGAATTGAAGTTAATTAACGTTCATAAAAACGAAACTGCACGGTTTCGAAATACATTAGGCGGTGTATTAGAAATGGGTTACCAGGTGTTTTGGCGCGGGATCAATTCCATTCGTCCTGAAACACGAAGTCCTCTTACCTTGATACCTATTTTTTTTTCTTTAGTTTGTTGGAAATTTAGGTTAAAAAACACGAGATCTATCTAGACGATTATATTTAAATTTTAGAAGAAAGAATAGAAAATAAGTTTTGGATACAATGTAATTGTCGACCTCTTTTCTAGTTGAATTTTAAAATGTTTTTACTTTGTCATAAATTCGGATAAACAGAAATTAATCTCGGTGATGTGGAACATCATTTTATCGTTATTTTTCTTAAAAAAAAAGCAAAATCTTGATTTAAATGCAGAGATAAAGTAAGTATAATGACAATGATGGATCATAACTGTCTAACGAACAAATAAGTACAATTTACATTTATTTAAATTACAATGACGTTTCTCCAAGTTTCACAAGCGAATGGGCACGCCACTGAAATTACTGGGTCAACTGTCACAGATAAGAAAGAAATCTGTGAAGCTTGAAGAATAGGCAACTGAAAATTAAACTTGTATTCTATAATTAAAGTTAAATATAATGTTAGAATTCATTTATAGATTTTAATTAATTTAAAGCATCCGCGATCAATCATACGGTATATACGTCAACAATAAATTTATCTCCTGCTACCAACTTATGTTAAGTATTTCCCCTATAAGCTAGGAAATAATCTACAAACTTACAATAAGTAAGAGATTAAAATAAATATGCATCAATTTCTGTATATATTTAACGATTTGTTTACATTTATTATCTCAAATCTTTTCTTTTCTGTTCTATTTTACGCATTTCAACCGCAACTAATAACCGCAAAAAAACGGTATATCCCGTTTTCGCTAGTTAATCAGTTTTTCCAGTCGACCAGCGATTTCACCATGATAAAACAACATTCGATTTAACCGACGAGTATCTTCAATATTTAACAGGCCAGATGGCTACATTCCAATCTAAACCAAGAATTAAAATTAACGAAATCAAAAAAAAAACAACAAGGAAGATGTTAAACCGTTGGAAGTAACGTTTTCCGTTTAATTAAAAACCGAAATTCTGTGATAAAAAAGCGTAAGTATCACGATCTTAAAGATAAATATGAATGGAAAAATGATATATTACCGATTAATATGAATTATAATTTTTAGGTTATGTATCTCCTCCTATCATTGTATTTATTTAAATTTTTTTTAGATTCCAAGTTATTCTTCATATCCGTACATTCCCCGAACTAGATGAGTTTTACGAGATGTCAAGGCAGAGTAAAGCAAAATCAGGGAGCATCGTAAGTGTCCGATCTATTTGACAGTTTTATCGATACTTTAGCATTACGGTTGTGTGTAATTAACGATTACACTTCTCGATGTGTACTGAACAATGTAAACGATTCTGATTTGGGTAAAACCGTGAGAGATAAGATAAGATAAGCGCACGTACGAGTTAAATAAGTTTTAGAATTTATTAGTGGTAGAATGCGTGCTGAAATATGTTGAGAAAAAGTAAGAAAGATAGGAGTCGGACATTAACTGGAGGCAGCGTAAGTACTACATTACATATTTCTTTCCAAAATTTGCAAATTAAATTAAATAGATCGTTTAAATCGTAGGTATCGTAGAAACAAATAAAAAAAAACTATATTATTCATTAACGATTGCATTATTCCCATAAAATAGCATTATGTCAGCGAATTTTGTAAGTATTCCTTGCATAATCGATTTCGTCCGCATTTATTGCTATTTTGCATTATTGGTTGTATATCGTACTCGTGATTTCCTAACCTCAAAAATTACGTTATTTCTAAATTTAATTTTCGATAAATTTTTAACGTATGACTGGATAATACTCGTATGAATCATTCCTTTTTATTGTGTAGATCATAATTAAACAATGTCGATAAATTCATGCAAATATTTGTGGAAATTTTACGATGTTTACTGAATAGATGGTAGGCAATTTAAATAGCGTCTGTGGGTGTTGGGCGGTTTGCCGGCGTTCCCGTCTTCGTTTGTTTTGTAACGTTGGAAACCCGCCTTGTCGATTTAAATTTGAACGCATGCGCGAAAACGGAATATACGAGGCGTGCTCATAAAGTAATAATGTAACAATATCGTTATGATTTTGTATATTCTACATTGATGATGCAATTGTTAAATTTAAACGTGTTTTTAGATGCAAGTGCATGTTGAGAAATTTTGTTGTTTAAATATTCGTTACGATGCAATTTCTTAAAGAGATTAAATGATCTCATGCTTGTTCTATTTGTTTCTAAAAAGAACAGGTGACTAATCAGCCGCAGATCTTTCTGGTTAATGTCAGACGTTGAATTAGGAATTCGTGGAATTGTTACGTAATTTCTTATTATTCGTCGTGTCTGTGAGATACAGTCTGTTTTTTTTTTTCTAATTGGGGTCATGGTTAAATGTGTATTCTTTTCTGTATCTCCAGTCAAATTTAAAATTCATTTATTTTAGATTTGGTCTTTTCGAAATTCTTTTGTTTTTGGCCTTTTAAATGAAATTTTTTTAAATTTGGTATTTTTGGTTTTTTAGATTCGGTTTTTTCAATGAAATTGTACTTTTTATTATTGAAATTGTTTTGGAGTTGGTCTTTTTAATGAAAATGTGGTTTTGGTATGTTTTTTTTCTAAGTTACGATTTAGAATTGTTTTTTTTTGGATTTAATTTTTCTCAAGTTGATTTGGATTTGCTCCTTTAAATGAAATTTGGTTTAGATTTGTTTTTTTTTTCGAAATTATTTTGGATTTGGTCTTTTGAATGAAATTTTTCCTTAGATTTGGTCTTTTCTAAATGGTTTTGAATTTGGTCTTTCAATGAAATTGTGGTTTTGATTTGTTTTTTTTTTTTCGAAATTGTTTTGGTGTTGGTTTTTTAAATGAAACTTTGCCTTAGACTTGGTCTTTTCGAACTTGTTTTGGATTTGATTTTTTCAATGAAATTGTGATTTTGGTATGTTTTTTCCCAAAGTTCTGTTTTAGATTTGTTTTGTTTTCGAAAGAATTTTGAATTTGATCTTTCGCAAGTTGATTTGATTTGATCTTTAAATGAAATTTGGTTTAGATTTGGTCTTTTCGAAATTCTTTTGGGTTTGGTCATTTTTAAATGGTTTTGAATTTGGACTTTTCAATGAAATTGAGGTTTTGGTATGTTTTATTTTAAATTGTTTTGGAGTTGGTTTTTTTAATGAAATTTTGCCTTAGATTTGGTCTTTTTGTACTTGTTTTCGATGTGGTCTTTTCTAAATGGTTTTGAATTTGGTCTTTTCAATGAAATTGTGGTTTTGATTTGTTTTTTCTCGAAATTGTTTTGGTGTTGGTTTTTTAAATGAAATTTTGCCCTAGATTTGGTCTTTTCGAACTTGTTTTGGATGTGATTTTTTAGAAATTATTTTGGATTTGGTCTTTTCAATGAAATTGTGATTTTGGTATGTTTTTTCCCAAAGTTCTGTTTTAGATTTGTTTTGTTTTCGAAAGAATTTTGAATTTGATCTTTCGCAAGTTGATTTGGATTTGATCCTTTAAATGAAATTTGGTTTAGATTTGGTCTTTTCGAAATTCTTTTGGATTTGGTCATTTTTAAATAGTTTTGAATTTGGACTTTTCAATGAAATTGAGGTTTTGGTATGTTTTATTTTAAATTGTTTTGGAGTTGGTTTTTTTAATGAAATTTGCCTTAGATTTGGTCTTTTTGTACTTGTTTTCGATTTAGTCTTTTTAAATGGTTTTGAATTTGGTCTTTTCAATGAAATTGTGGTTTTGATTTGTTTTTTTTTCGAAATTGTTTTGGTGTTGGTTTTTTAAATGAAATTTTTTAGATTTGAAATTTTTCGAACTTGTTTTGGATGTGATTTTTTAGAAATTATTTTGGATTTGGTCTTTTCAATGAAATTGTGGTTTTGGTATGTTTTTTTCCCAAAGTTCTGTTTTAGATTTGTTTTGTTTTCGAAAGAATTTTGAATTTGATCTTTCGCAAGTTGATTTGGATTTGATCCTTTAAATGAAATTTGGTTTAGATTTGGTCTTTTCGAAATTCTTTTGGATTTGGTCATTTTTAAATAGTTTTGAATTTGGACTTTTCAATGAAATTGAGGTTTTGGTATGTTTTATTTTAAATTGTTTTGGAGTTGATTTTTTTAATGAAATTTTGCCTTAGATTTGGTCTTTTTGTACTTGTTTTCGATTTAGTCTTTTCTAAATGGTTTTGAATTTGGTCTTTTCAATGAAATTGTGGTTTTGGTAACTTTTGTTTTTTCGAAATTATTTTGGAGTTGGATTTTTAAAAGAAAAGATTTGGTCTTTTGAACTTGTTTTGGATGTGATTTTTTAGAAATTATTTTGGATTTGGTCTTTTCAATGAAATTTGGTTTTTTGTTTTTTCCCACAGTTCTGTTTTAGATTTGTTTTGTTTTCGAAAGAATTTTGAATTTGATCTTTCGCAAGTTGATTTGGATTTGATCCTTTAAATGAAATTTGGTTTAGATTTGGTCTTTTTGAAATTGTTTTGGATTTGGTCATTTTTAAATAGTTTTGAATTTGGACTTTTCAATGAAATTGAGGTTTTGGTATGTTTTACTTTAAATTGTTTTGGAGTTGGTTTTTTTAATGAAATTTTGCCTTAGATTTGGTCTTTTTGTACTTGTTTTCGATTTAGTCTTTTCTAAATGGTTTTGAATTTGGTCTTTTCAATGAAATTGTGGTTTTGATTTGTTTTTTCTCGAAATTGTTTTGGTGTTGGTTTTTTAAATGAAATTTTGCCCTAGATTTGGTCTTTTCGAACTTGTTTTGGATGTGATTTTTTAGAAATTATTTTGGATTTGGTCTTTTCAATGAAATTGTGATTTTGGTATGTTTTTTCCCAAAGTTCTGTTTTAGATTTGTTTTGTTTTCGAAAGAATTTTGAATTTGATCTTTCGCAAGTTGATTTGGATTTGATCCTTTAAATGAAATTTGGTTTAGATTTGGTCTTTAGAAATTCTTTTGGATTTGGTCATTTTTAAATAGTTTTGAATTTGGACTTTTTGAAATTGAGGTTTTGGTTTTATTTTAAATTGTTTTGAGTTGGTTTTTTTAATGAAATTTTGCCTTAGATTTGGTCTTTTTGTACTTGTTTTCGATTTAGTCTTTTCTAAATGGTTTTGAATTTGGTCTTTTCAATGAAATTGTGGTTTTGATTTGTTTTTTTTTCGAAATTGTTTTGGTGTTGGTTTTTTTAAATGAAATTTTGCCTTAGATTTGGTCTTTTCGAACTTGTTTTGGATTGATTTTTTAGAAATTATTTTGGATTTGGTCTTTTCAATGAAATTGTGGTTTTGGTATGTTTTTTCCCAAAGTTCTGTTTTAGATTTGTTTTGTTTTCGAAAGAATTTTGAATTTGATCTTTCGCAAGTTGATTTGGATTTGATCCTTTAAATGAAATTTGGTTTAGATTTGGTCTTTTCGAAATTCTTTTGGATTTGGTCATTTTTAAATAGTTTTGAATTTGGACTTTTCAATGAAATTGAGGTTTTGGTATGTTTTATTTTAAATTGTTTTGGAGTTGGTTTTTTTAATGAAATTTTGCCTTAGATTTGGTCTTTTTGTACTTGTTTTCGATTTAGTCTTTTCTAAATGGTTTTGAATTTGGTCTTTTCAATGAAATTGTGGTTTTGATTTGTTTTTTTTTCGAAATTGTTTTGGTGTTGGTTTTTTAAATGAAATTTTGCCCTAGATTTGGTCTTTTCGAACTTGTTTTGGATGTGATTTTTTAGAAATTATTTTGGATTTGGTCTTTTCAATGAAATTGTGGTTTTGGTATGTTTTTTCCCAAAGTTCTGTTTTAGATTTGTTTTGTTTTCGAAAGAATTTTGAATTTGATCTTTCGCAAGTTGATTTGGATTTGATCCTTTAAATGAAATTTGGTTTAGATTTGGTCTTTTCGAAATTCTTTTGGATTTGGTCATTTTTAAATAGTTTTGAATTTGGACTTTTCAATGAAATTGAGGTTTTTATGTTTTATTTTAAATTGTTTTGGAGTTGATTTTTTTAATGAAATTTTGCCTTAGATTTGGTCTTTTTGTACTTGTTTTCGATTTAGTCTTTTCTAAATGGTTTTGAATTTGGTCTTTTCAATGAAATTGTGGTTTTGGTAACTTTTGTTTTTTCGAAATTATTTTGGAGTTGGATTTTTAAAAGAAATTTTGCCCTAGATTTGGTCTTTTCGAACTTGTTTTGGATGTGATTTTTTAGAAATTATTTTGGATTTGGTCTTTTCAATGAAATTGTGATTTTGGTATGTTTTTTCCCAAAGGTCTGTTTTAGATTTGTTTTGTTTTCGAAAGAATTTTGAATTTGATCTTTCGCAAGTTGATTTGGATTTGATCCTTTAAATGAAATTTGGTTTAGATTTGGTCTTTTCGAAATTCTTTTGGATTTGGTCATTTTTAAATGGTTTTGAATTTGGGCTTTTCAATGAAATTGAGGTTTTGGTATGTTTTATTTTAAATTGTTTTGGAGTTGGATTTTTTAATGAAATTTTGCCTTAGATTTGGTCTTTTTGTACTTGTTTTGGATTTGGTCTTTTCTAAATGGTTTTGAATTTGGTCTTTTCAATGAAATTGTGGTTTTGGTAACTTTTTTTTTTTCGAAATTATTTTGGAGTTTGTTTTTTAAATGAAATTTTGCCTTAGATTTGGTCTTTTTGTACTTGGTTAAAATGGTTAGTCTAAATGGTTTTGGATTAAGTCCTTTAAATGAAATTTGGTTTAGATTTGGTGTTCTCAGAATTGTTTTGGATTTGGTCTTTTAAATGATTTTTTTCCATAGATTTGATCTTCTCTAAATGGTTTTGAATTTGGTCCTTTCAATGAAATTTTGGTTTTGGCATCTTTTTTATCGAAATTTTTTTGAATTTGGTCTTTTAAATGAAATTTTGACTTAGATTTGGTCTTTTCCAAATTGTTTTGGATTTGATCTTTTCAATGAAATTGCGGTTTTGGTATTTTTTTCGAAGTTGTGTTTTAGATTTGTTTTTTTCTTGAAAGGATTTTGGATTTGATCTTTTCCAAATTGTTTTGGATTTAGTCGTTTAAATGAAATTGGGCTTAAATGAAATAGGTCTTTTAGGAAGTATTTTGGATTTGGTCTTTTAAATGAAATTTTTCCTTAGATTTGGTCTTTTCTAAATGGTTTTGAATTTGGTCTTTTCAACGAAATTGTGGTTGTAGTATCTTTTTTTCCGAAATTGTTTTGGAGTTGGTTTTTTAAATGAAATTTTGTCTTTTCGAACTTGTTTTGGATTTGGTTTCTTCTCAATGGTTTTGGATTTGGTCTGTTCAATGAAGTTGCGGTTTTGATATGTTTTTTGTCGAAGTTGTGCTTATATGTGTTTTTTTTAAAGTTCACTCATTGGTTGATTCAAAATTGGGTTTTCGATTACAGGTATTCATCTTGGAATTGGACCCGATTGGTCGGATGAAAAAGGATGCGTGGAGCGGGGGTGGGGAGCGGTGCGGAATGCTGGAATGGTGGGGGCGGGGCTGTAGTCGATTCATCGCTTGTATTTGAAATCCGGATCTTTTGAAATTATGTTTTGAATTTGGTCTTTGGAGAAATTTTTTATTTTCACTGAAATAGTATTTTGGATTTGGTGTTTTTGAAATGAGTGAAGTGTTTTGAGTCTTAAAGTAGTGTTTTGTTATTTTGAATTTGTTTTCTCTTTGTTTTTTTATCAAAATTACGTTTCAGATTTTTGTTTTTCGAAATATTGTTTTGAATTTGTTTTCTCTTCGAAATAATGTTTTGATTATGATATGGATTTGTTGATTACGACATCATTTGGTATTTTCGAAATTGTATTTTGATTTTGCTTTCTCGAAGTAGTGTTTTGTTTTTTTTTCTTGAAATATTGCTTTTTTTCGAAACAATGTTTTGAATTTGATTGTTTTGAAATTGTGTCTGGAATTTGGTCTTTTCAAAAATGTATTTTGGATTTTTCTTTTCGAAATTTCGTCAATAAACGAATAAAAATAACTTTTAAACTATAATTAAAACAACATTCAGCTTTGAAAATCTAGTGAGGCAAGTTTTTCAACTGTTATCGAAAACAAAAAAAAAATGATTTAAATAACTTGAAATTACTCATTCAAAAAATATCCGACAAGAATTCTACCTGTTCTTACTTCAAACTTCGTTATTTTTTCTCTGTTTATCTCTTTCTTACTGCATCAAGTAGGTCATGACCAATGACAGAAACGCTTAAACACGAGTGAGCTGCGATAATTTCTCTTTCATAGGTGACTGCGATCTTGAATAGCAACAACATAATTTATGTAAATCGTCTAATAGCGATCCTATCCCATTCAATTCGTTCTGCATTTTTTTTATATAGGTATATACGGTAACAATAATATTTAAAATTTAAATTTCAACGCCGTCTAGTTTACGGATAAACTTGAGCATAAATAAATATAAACATTATTTCATTTTGGAAGATAAACAAAAAAAAATCTCCTACCAGTTTAAACACAACCACCTTGCGTTTTAAAAATAAACATTACATGCATGCATGTAAAATCCTACACTCGCACCGTCTTTATTCAGTTGTTCTAACATCGGTCGTTTGGTACGCGGAGTAAGTGAAACAGATGTACAGAATGTTAAACCATGTGCGTCTCGGTGACATCATTATACTAAGCGTGTAATTCATAATGTTATAGTGAAATGATCCAGTGGTTTATGGGCAGCCAGCCGCGATTGTCAGTTTTCGCGGGTACGTTTCGAGATTGTTTTTGGGCGGTAAAAATGTTAAGAATTCTCAGTGACAATTTCATGTGATCGTACCGTTATCTGTTCGAGTGTTTTTGGATTCGTTTTGTGGTGGGTTTATCAGGGGAAGTTTTAAGGAATAGATGTTCACGAAGATGTACAGTTATGTATGTGTTTGCTGCTAAATTTATTATTATTTTGATCAGATTTGAATGAAATTTGAATGGACGAGAAATCGAATTTTCCTAATGCTTATTTTTATTTTATGCGAGGACATATTTTGACCTATGAATCACATTTTTGACGATTGCACTTGTTGTATGAATATATCCCGTTTAACTGTTGAGATCTAATTCATTAAATGTCTATATACAGGATGTTCTATGAACGATTTGAGCGCCCTGTATAATTGAGTACAAATTTACATTGTAGATATATTATTGTTTAGTAGGGGGAGGAGAATATTGAAAAGACCAAATCCAAAACACACTTTCAAATCAATCAAGGAGCCAGATGAGTTGGCCTCCCTCTTTATTTTTCTGAATCGAATTTTTAAGAAGG
The DNA here is from genome assembly GCA_023690525.1 of Holotrichia oblita. Taxonomy (NCBI): domain Eukaryota; kingdom Metazoa; phylum Arthropoda; class Insecta; order Coleoptera; family Scarabaeidae; genus Holotrichia; species Holotrichia oblita. The sequence continues at coordinate 32,507,608 of CM043023.1, forward strand.
AATTTTAAATTAATAAATCGAATTAAGCAGATTCTTGTGCCGATATCTCTAAAGTAAATTTCCACAAAAGACGAACTCCAAAGCACTTTTTCTAAATTAATCAAGGAGCCAGAGGGTTGGCTTCCCTCTGTATTTTCTAGATGCGAGCTCTTGTGTCTGTACTTCTGAAGAACATTTCAAAAAGATCAAGTTTAAATCATAATTCTAAATTAATCAATGAGCTAAACGAGTTGGCTGTCCTCTTTATTTTTCTTAATCGAATTTTTAAAAAGAATTTTAAAATTGATGACAAAAAAACTGAATCGAATCAAGCAAATTCTTGTGTCGATATCTGTAAAGAAAATTTCAAAAAAAGACCAACTCCAAAGCTCGACTTGCAAATCAATCAAGGAGCCAGGGGGTTGGCTTCCCTCTTAATTTTTTTCAATAGAATTTTTAAAAAGAAATTCAAAATTAATTAAAGGAACTGAATCGAATTCTTGTGCCGATATTTATAAAGAAAACTTCCAAAAACGACTAAATCCAAAGTAGGATTTCTAAATCAATCAAGGAGCCAGGCGGTTGGCTCCCATTTATATTTCCCAGTTGCGGGCTATTGTGTCTGTACATGTAAAAAACATTTCAAAAAGATCAAATCTATAATCATAATTCGAAATCAATCAGTGAGCCAGAGGAGTTGGCTCCCCTCTTTATTTTTCTCAATCGAATTTTAGAAAAAAATTCTAATTTAACTTAAAAAAAAACTGAACCGAATCAAGCAAATTCTTGTGTCGATATCTGTAAAGAAAATTTCCAAAAAAGACCAAATACAAAGTACGATTTCCAAATCAAACAAAGAGCCGAGGGGAGGAGGGGGAGGGGGTCGGCTTTCCTTTATATTTCCTAGGTAGATGCAAGTTCTTGTGTCTGTGCCTTTAAAGAACATTTCAAAAAGATCAAATCTAAAAACATAATTCCAAATTGATCAATGAGCTAGAGGAGTTGGCTCCCCTCTTTATTATTCTGAATCGATTTTTTAAAAAGAAATTCAAAATCAATAAAAAAAAAACTGAATCGAATCAAGCAAATTCTTGTTTCGATATCTGTAAAGTAAATTTCCAAAAAAGAGCAAATCCAAAGCACGATTTCCAAATCAAACAAGGAGCCGGAGATGTTGGCTCTCCTTTATATTTCCTAGATAGATGCGAGCTCTTGCGTCTATACCTGTAAAGTACATTTCAAAAAGATCAAATCTAGAAACATGATTCCAAACCAATCAAGCCAAAGGAGTTGGCTCCCTCTTTATTTTTCTTAATCGAATTTTTAAAAATTCTAAAATTAATTAAAAAAAAAACTAAATCAGATTAAGCAAATTCTTGTGTCGATATTGTAAAGAAAATTTCAAAAAAGACCAAATACAAAGCACGATTTCCAAATCAAACAAAGAGCCAGGGGTTGGCTCTCCTTTATATTTCCTAGATAGATGCGAGCTCTTGCGTCTATACCTGTAAAGAACATTTCAAAGAGATCAAATCTAAAAACATAATTCCAAATCAATCATTGAGCCAGAGGAGTTGGCTCCCTTCTTTATTGTTCTTAATCGAATTTTTAAAATAAAATTCAAAATTAATTAAAAAAAACTGAATCGAATTCTCGTGCTGATGTTTGTAAAGAAAATTTCCAAAAAAGACTAAATCCAAAGCACGATTTCCAAATCAATCAAGGAGCCGGCGCGGTTGGCTCCCCTCTATATTTCCTAGATGCAACTTCTATGTCTGTACCTGTAAAGAAAATTTCAAAAAGATCAAATCTAAAAACATAATTCGAAATCAATCAGCCAAATGAGTTGGCTCCCCTCTTTAATTTTCTGAATCGAATTTTTAAAAAGAAATTCAAAATTAATTAAAAAAAAAACTAAATCAGATTAAGCAAATTCTTGTGTCGATATCTGTAAAGAAAATTTTAAAAAAAAGACCAAATCCAAAAACTTGCAAATCAATCGAGGAAATTTCCTAGATACGAGCTCTTGTGTCTGTACCTGTAAAAACATTTCAAAAAGATCAAATCTAAAAACATGTAATTCTAAATCAATCAATGAGCCAGAGGAGTTGGCTTCTCTTTTTATTTTTCTGAATCGAATATTTGAAAAGAAATTCAAAATTAATTTCAAATAAACTGAATCGAATCAAGCAAATTCTTGTGTCGATATCAGTAAAGAAAATTTCCAAAATTGACTAAATCCAAAGCACGATTTCCAAATCAATCAAGAATCCAGGGGGTTGGCTCTCCTTTTTATTTTTCTCAATCGAATTTTTAAAAAGAAATTTAAAATTAATTTCAAATAAAATGAATCGAATCAAGCAAATTCTTATGTCGATATCTGTAAAAAGACCAAATCTAAAAACGATTTCAAAATCAAACAAGGAGCTAGAGGGTTGGCTCTCCTTTTTATTTTTCTCAATCGAATTTTTAAAAAGAAATTCAAACTTAATTTAAAAAAAAATGAATCGAATCAAGCAAATTCTTGTGTCGATATCAGTAAAGAAAATTTCCAAAAATGACTAAATCCAAAGCACGATTTCCAAATCAATCAAGAATCCAGGCGGTTGGCTCTCCTTTTTATTTTTCTCAATCGAATTTTTAAAAAGAAATTTAAAATTAATTTCAAATAAACTGAATCGAATCAAGCAAATTCTTATGTCGATATCTGTAAAAATACCAAATCCAAAGCACGATTTCCAAATCAAACAAGGAGCTAGGGGTTGGCTCTCCTCTATATTTCCTAGATGCGAGCTCTTGTGTCTGTAGCTGTAAAGAACATTTAAAAAAGATCAAAAAATCTAAAAACATAATTCGAAATCAATCAATGAGCTACAGGAGTTGGCTCCCCTCTTTATTTTTCTGAATCGAATTTTTAAAAAGAAATTTAAAATTAATTTCAAATAAACTGAATCGAATCAAGCAAATTCTTATGTCGATATCTGTAAAAAGACCAAATCCAAAGCACGATTTCCAAATCAATCAAGAATCCAGGAGGTTGGCTCTCCTTTTTATTTTTCTCAATCGAATTTTTAAAAAGAAATTCAAACTTAATTCAAAAAAAAAAAATGAATCGAATCAAGCAAATTTTTGTATCGATATCTGTAAAGAAAATTTCAAAAAAAAAAAAAAGACTTCATAAATCGAAAACATGATTTCCAAGTCAATCAAGGAGCCAGGGGTTGGCTCCCTTATTTACGTGTTAAAACCAACCGACTAAATTCTTAATTAAGTCCATACCTGTAGAGAAACATGTTAAAAATACTAAATTGTTAAACACGCAGTTGTTATGAATAATAAAAAAATGCAATCGTTAGTTACACAACATTAAATGTAGAAATATATATATTTTTTTGCATTATCTGAATAGTCTTGTGATATATCTATGCGTTAACTCAACAATAACATTAATAATAGAAAATTTTAGGAGGATTTTTTTTCTCTTCCTCTTGTGAAACATGGTGATAAAACATGATTAAAAAAAATGACTGCGGTGATATCAGAGAAATGGAATCGTAGGAGCACAAACAACATTTAAAAAAAAAACCTGCTTTTTAAATGATATGCACAAACAATCGAACATGACGATCACCGCCGATTACTAATGCATATTTCCACGAGATTATAATAAACGCTAATAAAGTAAGGTCAACCTTGCAAGAAACATACAACACCGTTAATTATATAGCTATGACATATGTGTAGAAAAGTGAATTTTAACTTTAACATATGTACATAGGTACTTGTGTTCAAGGTCACGTCATTATTTGATCTATTAGATAAACACCTTTTTCTTATTCTTCCACAATCATATTCTATTTAAATAAATAGTTTAATGGATCTATGACGGCGATGAATAGGCACAAATTTATTACCTTATTTAGATTCTATTTATATGACATGGTGTGATGGTATGACCTATTGATGTTAGCGAATTGTTTTTAATAAATGAGGATCATCTTTTGCGAAGAAGCTGCGTTTTAGATGCGCATGCATGTATGTATATTTTGTATGTAGGCTTCCTCTGCTTGATTATTATTATCGGACATCCTTTTACTGTTATGATTATCCGGGGAAGTTTATTCCACTTACGACATTAATAATATTCTATTAATGTTGTGGTATTTTAATAGGCTTGATAAGGAAAATTAAGAAAACATTTCCTTATATAAACATCGAGCGATAACGCTCAATTTCTAACCAAATTCGCGTTCTGAACGTGTGTGCAAAGCTGCACTTTCTTTTACGCCCGATACACATCCACTATAAATAAAATCGCCAGCTTGGAATTATGGACATAAATATGTCACTTGAAGCGATTTCCTCTTTGCCAACGACATAATATTCTAAATAAACATTGTTAAATATAAGCATCTACGATCTTAAAATAGGACTTTAAACTAGATGCAGGTATTTTTAAATAAGTCGGAATCGTACTAATATTTACGTTTATTTATGTCTGTTCTCTCTCTCTCTCTCTCGTTCGCGGATGATATCTTACAACAATGCCCTGTAGAGTTCAATAGTTTATTCGGACGCTTTGGTATTTATAAAAAAAGAACAGGAAACGAGGTGCAATTAAGGTAATCGTGGATATTCAAATCTGACGGTCGTTCTAGTTGGCCTAACTTTTCCTCCAGATTGTACTTGTTGTTTTAAATATTTTTGCAAGAAATTACGCTCCTATCTTTCGTAATAGTGGAGATATCGCGAAAAAACGAAAATATTAGCCCGGCATTTTTGAATTTTCCAATTTGGCGGTCGTTCTAGTTGGCCTAACTTTTGCTCTAGATTGTACTTTTTGTTTTAAATATTTTTGCAAGAAATTACGCTCCTATCTTTCGTAATAGTGGAGATATCGCGAACTAACCAAAATATTAGCCCGGCATTTTTGCATTTTCCAATTTGGCGGTCGTTCTAGTTGGCCTAACTTTTGTTTTAGATTGTACTTTTTTGTTTTAAATATTTTTGCAAGAAATTACGATCCTACCTTTCGTAATAGTGAAGATATCGCGAAAAAACGAAAATATTAGCCCGGCATTTTTTAATTTTCCAATTTGGCGGTCGTTCTAAATAACTTTTGCTCTAGATTGTACTTGTTGTTTTAAATATTTTTGCAAGAAATTTTCTTTCCACCATTTTTGCATTTTCCAATTTGGCGGTCGTTCTAGTTGCCCTAACTTTTGCTTTAGATTGTACTTCTTGTTTTAAATATTTTTACAAGAAATTACGGTCTACCTTTCGCAATAGTGAAAATATCGAAACAAAACCGAAGTAGTAGCCCAACATTTATTCATGTTCCAATTTGGCGGTCGTTCTAGTTGGCCTAACTTTTGCTCTAGATTGTACTTCTTTGTTTTAAATATTTTTGCAAGAAATTACGCTCCTATCTTTCGTAATAGTGAAGATATCGCGAACTAACCAAAATATTAGTCCGGCATTTTTGAATTTTCCAATTTGGCGGTCGTTCTAGTTGGCCTAACTTTTGTTCCAGATTGTACTTCTTTGTTTTAAATATTTTTTGCAAGAAATTACGCTCCTATCTTTCGCAATAGTGGAAATATTGCAAAAAAAACAAAATATTAGCCCGGTGTTTTTGAATTTTCCAATTTGGCGGTCGTTCTAGTTGGCCTAACTTTTGTTCCAGATTGTACTTTTTTGTTTTAAATATTTTTGCAAGAAATTACGATCCTATCTTTCGTAATAGTGGAGATATCGCGAAAAAAACCAAAATATTAGCCCGGCATTTTTGAATTTTCCAATTTGGCGGTCGTTCTAGTTGGCCTAACTTTTGCTCTAGATTGTACTTTTTTGTTTTAAATATTTTTGCAAGAAATTACGCTCCTATCTTTCGTAATAGTGGAGATATCGGAAAAAAAACAAAATATTAGCCCGGCATTTTTATTTTCCAATTTAGCGGTTGTTCTAGTTGGCCTAACTTTTGCTCTAGATTGTACTTTTTTGTTTTAAATATTTTTCAAGAAATTAAATCCTATCTTTCGTAATAGTGGAGATATCGCGAACTAACCAAAATACTAGTCCGGCATTTTTGCATTTTCCAATTTGGCGGTCGTTCTAGTTGGCCTAACTTTTGCTCTAGATTGTACTTTTTGTTTTAAATATTTTTGCAAGAAATTACGCTCCTATCTTTCGTAATAGTGGAGATATCGCGAAAAAAACAAAATATTAGCCCGGCATTTTTGAATTTTCCAATTTGGCGGTCGTTCTAGTTGGCCTAACTTTTGCTCTAGATTGTACTTTTTTGTTTTAAATATTTTTTGCAAGAAATTACGCTCCTATCTTTCGTAATAGTGGAGATATCGCGAAAAAAAACAAAATATTAGCCCGGTGTTTTTGAATTTTCCAATTTGGCGGTCGTTCTAGTTGGCCTAACTTTTGCTCTAGATTGTACTTTTTTGTTTTAAATATTTTTTGCAAGAAATTACGCTCCTATCTTTCGTAATAGTGGAGATATCGCGAAAAAAAACAAAATATTAGCCCGGCATTTTTACATTTTCCAATTTAGCGGTTGTTCTAGTTGGCCTAACTTTTGCTCTAGATTGTACTTTTTTGTTTTAAATATTTTTGCAAGAAATTAAGATCCTATCTTTCGTAATAGTGGAGATATCGCGAACTAACCAAAATACTAGTCCGGCATTTTTGCATTTTCCAATTTAGCGGTTGTTCTAGTTGGCCTAACTTTTGCTCTAGATTGTACTTTTTTGTTTTAAATATTTTTGCAAGAAATTACGCTCCTATCTTTCGTAATAGTGGAGATATCGCGAAAAAAAAAAAAATAAGCCCGGCATTTTTGAATTTTCCAATTTGGCGGTCGTTCTAGTTGGCCTAACTTTTGCTCTAGATTGTACTTTTTTGTTTTAAATATTTTTTGCAAGAAATTACGCTCCTATCTTTTGTAATAGTGGAGATATCGCGAAAAAAAAACAAAATATTAGCCCGGTGTTTTTGAATTTTCCAATTTGGCGGTCGTTCTAGTTGGCCTAACTTTTGCTCTAGATTGTACTTTTTGTTTTAAATATTTTTGCAAGAAATTACGCTCCTATCTTTCGTAATAGTGGAGATATCGCGAAAAAAACAAAATATTAGCCCGGTGTTTTTGAATTTTCCAATTTGGCGGTCGTTCTAGTTGGCCTAACTTTTGCTCTAGATTGTACTTCTTTGTTTTAAATATTTTTGCAAGAAATTACGCTCCTATCTTTCGTAATAGTGGAGATATCGCGAACTAACCAAAATATTAGCCCGACATTTTTGAATTTTCCAATTTGGCGGTCGTTCTAGTTGGTAATTTTTGCTCTAGATTGTACCATTTGTTGTGAGATCTAAAAGTTTTTTCTAGTTTTATTATTATTATAAAATCTACGAATGTATTGCAAGTTTGAGCACAAATAGGAACCCTTTTTGACAGGTGACATTTAACCTAACCTTATTTTATCTCATTTAAATCATATGTGTTCATTTGTTTCGTCATAAATGTCACTATCTGTCAGTTTCAAAGGAATCACTTTCTTTTTTTTTCTCTTAAAAGGCTTTCCCTTAGAAGAGGTTAATTAGTTGATTCTGAACTTCCCTTTTTAATTGTTTCTGTTTCTATTGTTTTTTTTTAACTTGCCTTCTTTTCTAACTCTTTTATTGTTTCCACTACTATGGGCAAGATCAGAAATTCTCCTTTTTTACTTTGATAAAGTTTTTTTTTCACTTTCCAGTTCAAATCTAATAAAAACTTAAGTCAGATTTGCCGGCAGTTTGTACCTCATCAGACCATCACCTAAAAAAAAAAATTAAAAATTCCAATTTTTTTGTAATCTTTTTTGCAGTTTGAGGGATGGCTTCCCAGAGGTCCCAAGAAGACCAACTCCGCACAGAGGCCCATGTCCCAGCAGATGGTCCGCCATGGCTCCGAATCGGATATCATGCCGGAGGATAAAGAGGAGTACGAGAAAACGATCAAGAAGATGAGCGAGAAGGAAGTGCTACAACGATTCGAGGATATGTTGGTAATACATTATTATTAATAAGTAATAAACAAAAACAAATTCTCAAACGAAAAAAAAAATTCTAGAATGACATGAACCTGAGCGACCAGAAGAAGGAGCCTCTCCGTACTTTAGAACTCAACAGCAAGAAACAAATGCTAGTCATGCAATTCAAGGGCACGCAACAGGACGGCAGGAGCAAGACCGATAAGCCCCATCAATACATCGACATCCTCAGGCAAATTAAGGATAGGGAAGTGACGTCTCCGTCGAAGATTTTGAACTCGATGGAGTCCCTCAGGGTGGCGTTGACGAACAATCCATTAACGTGGGTTAGCGATTTCGGGGCGAATATGGGCATGCAAGCCGTGTTTAAGGTTCTAGATATGGCGACGAATAAGTAAGTGTTTTGTTAATTTGACGATAGTCGCTAATGAGAAAATTGATTTTCAGTTATTTCGAGTCGAAATCGGAACGGATTCAAACCGAATGCCTCAGGTGTATAATGAAGTTCACGAATAACACGGAAGGTCTGAAGGCCTTCCTTAATAACGCGGAAGGGCATAAATCGGTGGCCAGATGTATAGATTACAAGAGGGAGTCCGCGTCGCAGTGTGCCATGCAGATTTTAGCCGCTCAATGTTTAATCAACTATAATAGTTTGCAAGGTTCCGAGCACTTTCTCGCCGCTATCAGTATCGTTTCTGAGGAGAAAAAATGCGATCGGTTTCAGCCTATTGTGGATTGTATAGCTAAAGGGAAGGATCGGGAATTATGGGTAAGTGTGTTTGAACATTGAAATTTGGACACTCTGTATGTATATACCTTTTGAGCACTACACCGTACTGCACCGCGCTACACTTAATTGACAAATATTTTGAATGGAACGGATGGCCTGACAGTTCGTCTCATTGAATTTAAAACGCCATTTAAAAGAGCAGCGTAGCATTGCATCGAATCCGCGTTGAAGACGATGACCGTGACATAGCAAGATTTCACTTCTGGACGACGTCAAAGTGGCGGGTAATTGTCCGCATAAATTCGTGAATCATAGGAAGGTTGCGGATAAAAATCAGAAAGAGCGTTGGTCCCAGAAGCGAGCTTTGAGGAACGCAATTCGCATCGATTCTGATCTGAGCGAAGTGTCGATTCTGAAGATACGACCCGGATAACCACGGTTTTGTAAACAAATCGGCGATGCTAAACAGTGTCGAAGGACCGGACACCCATCATCTTTCGTACCTTAAAAGATTTGCGAATATGTCTGTCAGTGGAGAGCCCTTCTCGGAAACCGAACTGCATCTCCTGGATTATATTATGCGGGAGGAGGTCATCTTGAGGATGATGGATTCAGCTATTTTTAAGAGATTTGACAGCTGATCTTCTAAACACAAAAGTTGGTTAAACTACATCAGCATATTGCAATGAAAAAAAAACACCTAATTTAAAGCACATGATTTGAAGATAACCACACGTCGTACACAAAATGCATAAAGGGAACGTTTGAACTTCAATCCTGACACACAGACACGTGTTTCGAACTTATTTGTTCTCATCAGTGTGTGATACAAGAGGATGAACTAACAAACGAATTTCCCCGTACCCGTTATGTTTACGTTTGTGTACGACGTGTGGTTATCGTCAAATCATGTGTTTTGAATTAGGTTTACCTTTTTCATTGCAGTATGCAGCTGATCTTGTTTTGAGATGGCGACTACTGTGGCTTGTTTCCATATCTTAACAAAATATCCTATAAGATGGAGTGTGGCATTGACGACGTGTGCTGGCATTTCCAGGACAGGATTTGAAAGTCGGCAGTATTATTAATGGAATCAGGCCCTGCACAGTGGTTTAGGATCTGAAATAGACGAACGAAACCTCTAGCTCCTTAAGTAGCTGACTAAACAAAGTGAAAATTTAACCACAGAGGCTTCAAATCATGTATGTAGAATCGACTGACGAAAAAGTGTTAATGCAGCGCGCATTCGAGTCGCTGTCCACAGAAAATATCAGCCATAACCTCAGCCCTGCTGTGGTTATTGTCGGCAAGACCATTTGGGTCGTGAGGAGGCGTAATGGAAAACGTTATCTTGCTTGCCATGTTTTAGAGCTCTAGACCACTTCCATATTGAGCCGTCCTGAATCGAGATAGATGACGAAATAGTTTGTTTCACGCTTCTAAGACAAACACTTTCAGAGTTATGAGTTATGATGGACATCGCAATGGTCTTCAATTTCTAACCACACAGAAGTGAAACTTTTGGATGACTTTGTAGATAAACATTTCTGGTTATAAGTTGATAAATATTCCTGTTTAAAAAAACCATTTTATATTTCATCGAAAACACATTTTTATAATTCCTTTTTTTGTAATTAAAAAAAAATCTGAATCTGAAAAAAAAAGTGCAGACGAATACAACTGCGGCTTGAATCAGTATTGTTTTGACCGTGATTTATTATGCATGTCTCCATGGTTCGTTTCGGAAAGGATTTGAATATTTTCTTTAGCGTTAAAGAAATTAGATTTTTAAGTTTAGTTTTATTTTTGAATATCGAGTTTAGTTTCTGTTTGGTGTTCTATGTTAACATGAAGTTTCGTGAGAGATTAATTTATTTATTGGTACACGATGATCGAAATTAATATTCCAATCTTTTAATCACTCCTTTTATTCCAGGGTATTTGTCTTCAGTTAATCAACGCTTTATTATCGCAAACGTGCGATTTCGAATTTCGGATGCATCTTAGGAACGAAATTATCAGGACAGGATTAGGTGCACAATTACGTGAGTTGTTGTTGTCCCCCATTTCCGAGTTTATATAAGAATTAATAACAATTTGCGCTTCGTTTGCAGCAAAATTAAAATCCGAAACGACTAGTATCGTAGAGACCCACATAAACGTGTTCGAAACCGAAAGGGAGGAGGACGCCGATGAATTGCATTCAAGATTCGATAATGTACGGGTGGATATGGACGACATGCAGGACTGCTTCGAAGTCTTGAAGAATATAACCATCGATACGCCCGCGGAACCTTTCTTCCTCAGTATATTGCAGCATCTTTTATTTATTAGGGACGATGTGTATATAAGGTACGTCCCTCTTTTCTCCTACACACATGAATAATAAATAAACTTATCTTTAATTAGGCCAGCCTACTATAAACTTATAGAGGAGATCGTGTCTCAAATAGTGATACAAAAATCAGGCCACGATCCCGATTTCAATTGCAAAAAAATCGAATTAGATCTCCAACCCTTATTAGAAGTTAAAGGTAAAAATCCCCGTTCTCTCCGCCACCCCATTTACACCATTTTTCTTTTAGATTTCCCCGAAATGGTCGACAAAGAAGAATTCGAAAAGCTCAAACAGGACTTGGAAAAAGCTCTATCGGAAAAAGAGGAAGCCCTGGCTAAATTAGCGATATTAGAAGGTCGCACCAATCAAACCTCAAACGATGGCAAATTAGATCCAAACGTCGTGAATAACATCAATAAAGTCCTATCGTCACCGTCTAAAGACGGCGGCGTACCCCCACCACCTCCACCTTTACCCGGTTCGAAAGCGCCGCCGCCGCCTCCGCTTCCGGGAATGGGACCGGCGCCGCCACCACCGCCTATGCCAGGAATGGGACCCGCACCGCCTCCCCCTCCGATGCCAGGAATGGGTCCACCGCCTCCTCCGATGCCCGGCATGGGTCCTCCACCACCTCCTATGCCTGGAATGGGTCCTCCACCACCACCGCCTCCATTCGGAAGTTTACCGCCGCCTCTACCGGGGATGGTACCTCTACCTGGAATGGTCGGGAGTGATGTGTTACCGCACGGTTTGAAGCCGAAAAAGAAATGGGAGGTTCTAGGACCTTTGAAGAGGGCGAATTGGAAGACGATCGCGCCGCAGAAATTCTCAGAAAAATCCTTCTGGGTTAAAGTCCAAGAGGAGAAATTAGCATCGAATGATATTCTAGTCGGTTTAGCCGAGAGGTTCAGTTCGAAGCCCACCTCGAAGAAACTGGATGATGCGACGGATAGCGGTCACACTATTGGAACGATGAAGAAATCGAAAGAATTGAAAGTCCTCGATGGGAAAGCCGCTCAAAATATAAGTATTTTGTTAGGCGGTAGCCTCAAGCATATGCCCTACGATGAGATTAAGAAGTGCCTGCTGCGATGTGATGAAACTGTACTTACGGAGAATGTTCTCGAAGGTTTAATACAATATTTACCACCTCCGGATCAATTAAATAAGATGCAGCAATACAAGGAGTCTTACAATGATCTAACGGAAGCTGAACAATTCTGTCTTAAGATATCCGAAGTTAAACGGTTATTACCACGATTGAAATCGTTGCGGTTTAAACAGCAGTATTCGGAGATGGTTAGCGATGTTAAACCTGATATCGTAGCTGCTACAGCAGCTTGCGATGAAGTTAAAAAAAGCAAGAAGTTTGCTAAATTATTAGAACTTATTTTGTTGCTCGGTAATTATATGAATACAGGAAATAATAACGCTCAAGCTTTCGGGTTCGAAATGAATTTCTTAACGAAGGTATTGTTAATGCGTTAAAACATTACATATTTAATTTTAATAATTTTGTTCGCAGTTAAATGGTACTAAAGATGTACATAATAAAACTACTTTATTACATTATATAGTCGAGACTATCGAAACAAAATTCCCTGAGGTTTTAAATTTCCACGATGAAATGTCGCATATCGATCAGTGAGTTAAAATTTAATTATATTATTGTTTAAATATGAAATTTTACTGTTTCCGCAGAGCTAGTAGAGTATCGTTAGACACAATACAAAAAACTCTTCGACAGATGGATAGCAGCATTAAAAATTTGCAAACCGATATAACGAACAACAGATTAGCCCAGGACGACGAGGATAAATTCATCGAGGTGATGGAGGCTTTCTCGAAAGATGCTCGAGATCAATGCGACGTCATGCAGAAGATGTTTAAAAAGATGGAAACCCTATACGAGGACCTGGCTGAATATTTCGTGTTCGATAAGCAGAAGTACACGTTGGAGGAGTTCTTTACGGATTTGAAGACGTTCAAGGATAATTTCATTCAAGCGAAGAGGGATAACGAGAAGGAGAGGGAAGTCGAGGAGAAGAATAGGAAAGCAAAGTTAGCGAGGGAAAAGGCTGAGAAGGAGAAACAAGAACGGGAGGCTAGGAAGAGAGCTATCATCGATATGAATCCCGAACAAACTCAAGAGGGTGTTATGGATAGGTAAATTTGTTTTGTTTACTGGGGGAATGATTGATTTTAATTTTTTTATTCTACGCTTCCTTCTAGTTTATTGCAAGCGTTACAAACGGGAAGTGCATTCTCGAGGGAGCAAAAAAGGAAACGGAATGTTAGACCGGCAGGTGGTAAGTATCTTTTTCGAGATAAAATTAATTTTCTAATCGATAATATGTCTTGTGTATTTCAGAAAATCATTTTTAATCGTAGTTTTAAATTATTTTTTTTTTATTAAGACTGCTTACTGGAAAGTTTACATGGTAAGCCAGTTTTCGCTGTAACGATTTAATTTCTTATTTTTTATAGCGATATTAAAATGCCTATTTTATATTTATAACGAAGGTTCAATTTTTTTTTTTAAAGCAAACTTGAAATTGCCACTTATTTTAATGCTTATTAACCATTTAAAATCAAAAATCACTTTAAAAAAATGATGCGATAATAAAATCTAGCTTGTCGCGTTAGTAGATTGCGGATGTGATTTTTCTCTTACGATATGTAATGTAGAGCTTCGATCTTACCCACTAAAACCATCTGGATTTCAAACATCTCAGAAGCACCGGGAATCGTCAAGAACACATACACAGAACTTGCTGAAATCGGGGTGTACGATGTTCTTCAGCAACATTATCGTAAAACTATCCTTTCATTATAGATTTTGGTTTCGGGAACAGTTTTGTGTGTCGATCAAATTCCTTGTGTATCATAAAATGTAATCAGTGTTGTCTTGATGCTCGACTTTGGCACATAGCTGATCTGCCAGTACCCTCTCCGACACCCTTCGACAGCACAGGTAAAATGCTAATTGGTCGCTAGTTAGTACAGTCTAGTGGTTGAGGATTCTTCGGTATTGGAGCAACTCTTACCGACTCTTCGCAACTTCCACAACTCAGCGCGATTTTAACCTTCTGAATGTCCAGGTTTTGCATCATCCATTTAGAAACTCCTATACGAGACATACACAAAATCATAAAATTTGCAGTTTCATAATCTACTAATTAACATATCTTGTATACGCAGATGATAATGCATGATTCCAGCTTCTAATACACAAGAATTATTTCATGAATATATACAGGGTGTTGTGTGTAGAATTGTAATTCTAATCTAATTTTTTTTTCCCCTGTTTAAGCTGAAAGGAGAGCTCAATTAGTCCGCTCAAGATCTCGCACTAATGTTATAGCTGGCAGGGAACTTCGAGGGTAAGCTCGATTGATTAATTTTTTTATGCGATTAAATATTTATAGTTGATTAAATCTATAGGGAAATTATGGCCTAATATGAGGTGATGGCGACCAACGAGAGCCCGAGCAAAGATATTTATTAAAATATATTCTATTTTTTAAGAAAAGAAAATCGTCTTCCTTCTTGTAAATAGTAAGAAATAGCCTGTATATTTTCAGATGTATATTTATGAATTCTATTACGATGAAGCTTTACAATTATTATACATATATATGCATACATACAATTTAATTAACGATGCATTATATTATTTATTCTGGATTATTCGTAAACTGAACGCAGTGATTTTTACTCGACATTGAGCGATTACAAGATTAAGTAGTATGTATTATAGGAACATGACATTTGTAAATAATGAAATGATCTTGATAAAGTGGAATATAAAAGCAAAAAAGAAAAACAACTGTGACTGATTGTACGTTGTATAAAGATGAATTCTTTGAAAAAGATTATTTTGTGCATTTTTTGTTGTTGTAATTTGTATTATACACGATTACGATATGAAATTACTGTGAGAACTATTCTTTTTTTTTTTTTAATAAATAACTTATTTTGTACGGAAATGTTGCTTTTTTTTTTCATACACCTTATACATCGATTTTACACCCAACATCCAGTCATTTTCGTTAGTAGTGGCGCTGCGCAGCAGGATGGAATCAAGCGGGGTCAACGGAAGCATTTTCCAAGTAAACGTCTCAATCTGCTATATGTGCGATGGGTACATTATCATGAAACGATATTACTTTTTATTGCATTTTTTGATACTCGGATTGCTCTTTACGAAAAGTTCGATTCAAATCAATCCTTTGTTATTGGTAGCATTTCTCACGTGAAAATCGCCACTTTTAATTTTTTCTTAAATCATTTATTTATCGAATAGGTTCAGTGGAAGCTTCGAGAAGCATTCGATCAGAGATAATTCGATTTACGAAACTCCCACAAATGTCAAAAGTATTGATAAAACATAACCTACAAATAACACTTTGCAAATCGTTTTTCAAGTATGTTCATTAGACTGATTTCCTAAAAAAAAAGGGGCAGCCGTTTTGAATCCAGTGAAACGTATTACTTTCCGCTAAACTGTGTATGAACAATCAAATCGGTGGTCAATTTAGAGAAACTTTACCGTATAGGTTAGGTACGCGATAAATATCGTGAAATTAGCTATTAATTGAACGCTATCGGTAGGAACTAAAACACCGCCCATTCTTAGGCCACTTAGGCTATATCGTGCGATTGGTATCTCCTAACTTGGGTTGACAATTATGGTTTACAGCTTTACTGTTTTGGAACGTAAATTTTAGAAAGAAATTAAAAAAGTATTTCCTGTCACGAATTATTCTATTAATCCCTAATCTGTGTTGGTAAGTTTGGATTAGTTTTCCTGACGTCTGGGTGTTAATGGTTACTCAACCGATGATCATACTAAAGTTACTAAAGATAGGTTTACACGGTCAAATAAATTCATGAAGTTTTTAACCTTGAACTTATTGGAATGTGTAAACGCTAAAATTATCGTGAATTTGGCTTGTCAAATAAATTCATGAATAAATTGACGAATTAGAACCTGCTCTAATTTTTCGTTAATTTTCTAGGGAGTTATGGTAACATTTCAGATTTGAATTTACTACGAACTTTCATCATGTGTGAAGTGTTTTGGTTTGTGTTTTTTTTATAAAACATTGTTAGACTGACAAAGTATTAAAATCGTATTTGTCATACATTCGTAAAAATGATTTAAATTGACCGGGATTGTCTTGAAAGTCCTTATTAGCTAGATTTGCCTTTTTTTTTCTCTTCAACGTCGATTTCTTATATTGCAATAAATGTGCAAGATATATTGTCGTTGGCGTGTTT
Source organism: Holotrichia oblita (assembly GCA_023690525.1). Classification (NCBI taxonomy): domain Eukaryota; kingdom Metazoa; phylum Arthropoda; class Insecta; order Coleoptera; family Scarabaeidae; genus Holotrichia; species Holotrichia oblita. The sequence goes on from CM043023.1 coordinate 32,523,980, forward strand.
TCGCTTTCTTTGTAATTTCCATTTCTACTATAGTTTAATAATAATAATAGATAACAACAAGTTAAACGAAATCTCTAAATTAATAAATGACACAAACGTAAACGGATTTTAGGTTGCTAAAAAACAAAAGTCACTATTTGAGGATTGGCAGTCATGAATTCGTTTAAGATATTGGATGAACTTTCACTGTTTACATGATCCAATAAATTGAGAAATATATTCATGAATTTTTTTCATGAATAAATTCATCAATTTCTTTGACCGTGTAAACCTAGCTTAAAGCATAAAATATTCTAGTCGAGATGCGTCATTTGAAATTTGAAAATTCTTAGAAGAAAAGTTTCATTATCTTATGGAGTTGTATGTTACGGTGTTTCTGGAAATCAAATCTATGTATGTATTTTTTAATTTAATATTAATTAAAAATATACATACTATTATTGAAGTATCCCATATATATTGTATATAGACTTGCCTTTATTTAATTTTGGTATATAATGTGTTCGTGGTTGGGTATTTTAAAAGCAAACATCGGCTAAACTTCCGAATGTCGACCTGCAATACTGCAAAATAAAAATTATTATTTTTATATTCATGAGCGAAGTTTTTAAAATTGCCGCTCGATATTTCGTAATTCTGACTGGATATCAACTGAAAATCCTCGCAGAAATATGTCAAAACACTAGCGAAACATAACCTAGAAATAACACTTTTTACAACGATTTTTAGGTATCTTAGACTGATCTCCGCAAGAAAAGGGGGGCCGTTTTGGACTCAGTAAAACCTGTACTTTCCGTTAAATTGCCTATAAATTGCCAATTCAGTGGTCGACATTCGGAAGTCTTACCCAAACATCTTATCTTTTAAAGTAACTTTATTCTTGTTTTTTCTTTAATGTAAATAAATTGAATTAAACATCTATATCACCGACACCAGAATTTTTTATGAATTACTCGGGGCACATGCTTCGAGAGCACATGGCCTCTCATCATCTACCGGATGCACCGAATTCATGTGTTGATGATACCGATGTGTTATCTGTATATTACGAGGCCGCAGTGCTTGAAATCAAGCCAATATGAGCTTTACGATTATTTAAAAAATATAAAAACGTTGATTATTGTTTATTGTTTGTTCAAGTTGAAGAAAATTACTCCTGTTCATGTCTCACTGAATTGATCATCAGTCGCAAATAATTCCGTAATTATAATTCGAAAAAGCAATCTGGATTCAATAAAATTACCTGCAAGCCGAAAGCTTGATGTAAGTATGAAGTATAGTTTATTTTAATCTGTATATTTATGAGCAAAATAAAAATAATAAGTTTTCCTAATTTTTCCGATATTTTTAGCTAAAAGAATTAAAGGCATTGGGAAATCGAGATGTCCGATTTTGGCAAAGGTCACAAGTACCAACTCCGTACTGCTATGTACCTGGCATCATGTTTATCACAAAATAAAACAGTGAAGGACTATTACATCTTTTGGGAAGTTTGGAAATTTCGACCGCTTGATGATATAGTGTTAGCTGTGCAGTTTAAAGGATCAGAAGATTTTTGTTTGTATTTGATTCAAGTTAAGTCTGGGAGAGACTCTTTCACAATCAACAAGTACCTCGAAGAATATAATAACATGAAGAAAGAGAAGAAGTGGGAATTTTTTAAAGATATTGGAACGATTAATAAAGAGAATATTCAATGCTGGTATTTCGCATGTAGAAAATTGCCAAACTCTCAACAATTTGAAGAAGATTCTGAAATTAAACAGTTAGAGCTGAAAGAGCGCCAATCTGATGGCAGCGTATCAATAATTGATAAAACATATAATAAAAATTATAAATTACATTTAAAAGGCGACAACACAACAACTAAACATCAAGATTTCTTCGATAACTTCTACATATACCAAGCGCAACCTAATTTGCAGCAATTTCTAGGTATATTAAGGCATAAGTGGCAACTGAAGGAACCCGAAGATGTAATTAACTATCTTAACCGATATTTGATTGAAAGTAAAAACCCTTATGTAAGTAAAACTCTCTTGGAGTATGAAGTGTTAAAAATTCGTCTTTCAGACTGTATCGTAATGCCTGTTGACGTGATTCCAATTGAAGAAGAATCAGCCAAAGCGTGGATTAACTTAACGCTTTTGCACAATATTACTGTCATTCAGAATACGGCTCACACCAAATCATGTTTATTTGGATGTATTTTGCAAACAATTGGTACAATCACAGTCAAAGAATGGAACGAGTGTGTTAGCAAACAAGATAAATTAAGTGATACAGTTAGAAAGAAATTTTCCTCAAAGAAGTTCAAACCAGATACTTTAAAAGATTTACTTATTCACTTCTGGATGTCTAATAAAATACCACTGATTTTAGAATCTGCAGGTGATCTCCCAATACTCAGTGAATTCTCTGCTATGAAACAACACTATGTAATAAGTGATGGAAAGCTGAAGAAGAGATACAATGAAATGAAGAGTTACAATTTAAGCGTTATTAAGGATTTGGGCGGACAACAAGTTGATGAGCTTCTACAGTCGATCCAGGTCTCGTTACAGGGAAGAAAATCAACGTCTTTATATGAAGTTATTAACGGTGATGAGACTTTGTTGGAGACACTGACTTGTTCGGATATTTTGAAATTGATAGAACCGAAACAAGTTTACCTCAACGATAAATGTTTCAAGGACGGTACTGATATGTTGTTTTTAATTGAGAGTGGAGATACTGAAGAGTTCAATGAAGATAATTATATCATAATCGGAGACAACATTTTAATGTATTGTCCGGTTAATCAGAGCGGTATTTGCTATGAGAAAGTCGTACACAATCCTAAATTCAAGAATTGTAAGATTTATCGCTTGTATTCACAAACTTCGGAAAATTCGGAACAGAAACTGTCGTTAACGAACGAAAGTAAATCAAATGAAACGGAATTTGACGAAGCACTGAGTACTAGCCAAAGTAATTCAACAAATCAACATGCGGGATTAGAGTATTTTTTCATTGATCAGCATGGAGACAGTGTATACTGGGAAAACAAAGATAAAGTTGTGCCAATTGTGGGCGAGATGATGAATATGTCCTGTCCGAAGTATTTAACTAGACGTATGCGTAAGGGCATTATTAAAAGCGGAGAAAATGGATCGTCACCCGATGATAATCGGAATCCAGTTGTCGAATACACGGAATCGTCATTTTGGGAAAACGATTTCTTTATTGAAACAAATCGTAAGATCTGCGTCGTAACTGGAGAACCGGGAATTGGGAAGAGCACATTTCTGCGATCCTTAATTCATATCTGTCAACCTTTAAATTACGTTTTGTTCTGTGATTTAGCTCGATACGAAACGGATTTGCACGATAAAAGTAAAAAACAATCTGAATTATGCAGAGATCCATTAAACTTTTTACGCAATAAACATAATTCTTTGCCATACAGCGAATTTTTGTCCACATTGAAGAAAGATGCAAGAAGATTAATAATAGTATTAGATTCGGTAGACGAAGTCGTAGCAACATGTAAGGAAAATGTATTAAAGTTGATAAACAAGCTTAATGAGGAGCCTCGATTGGGAAAAATCATAATCGGCTCGAGGTTATTAACGGCCAATTTGTTAAACAATAAATTCGATGTCGATCTCGTTGAAATCGCAGGTTTGAACAAAGAATGGAACCACGACTACATCCAGAATTGGAATATTGATGAAAATCATCTTCGAAACGTGCCAGCAGAATTCGTGAAGAATCCATTATACTTGAATCTTTTAAGAACAATTGCTGAAAGTAATATAAATATGGAGAGTTTAAACAGATGGACTCTGTACAAAACTATATTAGATTTCAATATAGACCTTTATTACAAACGCAGAAAGCAGAATCCTGACGATTTTGACACAAATAATATTTCGAAATATTGTTATGCGTTGGCTTTCCGAGCATTTCTACCTTACAATAGAATTACGAGAAAATTAGCTGAAAATACTAAGGAAGTGTACACTAATTTTGCCAGGATAGGCATAATTAAATGCTTTAATAAGAAAGGAGTGCCGGTGTTTGTTCATCGTACGTTTCTAGAATTTTTGATATCTCGCTGGTTGATTGAAACCTCTGATAAAGAAGATGCCAAACATGTTTATGAGTATCTTATACGCAATCGCATGCATGACATACTATATATACATTCCGAACAATTTCGGTTACATAAAGCTGTTATAGGTAGAGAGTTAACGGAAGTGCAAAACCTCTGCGACGACGATTCAGAGCTTTTAAAGGAAACCGATAAATTAGAGAGAACCGCTCTTCATATAGCAGCTATCGAGTTGTTAATCTTCAAAACAAATGCAAAAATCACGGAGGTAATTCTTCAAAATACGGTCAAGAAAAATTTTGATCTGTATCCGTGTGATAAGTTACTGAATTGGACGTGGATCGATTATTACCACAAATATTTATACCGTAACATATATAATTGTGATTTGTTATCAGATACAATATTAGAAGCGTATTGGAATTACCAGTATCAAATTAGGAATGAGAGTTTTTGGAAATTTATGAGTGAAGACCAATTCGATATGTTTTTCTTGGCAGCACTTCTTATTCCTTCAATTAATATTATGAGAATTTTGTTCTTATTGAAGTACTATAATAATGAGGACTTGATGCAAATAGAAGAATTATCCTCACGGCCAGAAGTCACTGTTGCTGCGCTACCGGAAAGTGCTATACCTGGATTGGAAACAACCTTAATGCATTTCGGTTGTATTTATTCCAACTTAAACGTGGTTAGAGCGTGTATTGAGAGAGGAGATGACATAAATGCTACTGATAGGTTTGGGTACACACCGTTGTATTATGGCGTTTGCAGTCAACAGAGTGAGATTGTTGAATTGTTATTGGAGAAGCGTGTAGATACGGAGTTAAATCCAACTGACCAAGATTTGGCAGGACTCTTGGGAATGAGCTTACGAATTAAAAATAAAAATATTTTGACAATGTTGATAAAAGCAATGAGCGAGAGTCTTCGAGATTGTGATTGGTCATGTATACTTCATGATGTTGTAAACGACGGTATTATAGAAGCAATAGAAATGTTGTTAGAAGCTGGCGTAAACGTAAATATTCACGATGAGGGTGGCGATTCATTACTACATCTCGCCGTGCAGCTTAGAATGAAAGATTTGGTCCAACTACTTGCGCAATACGAGATTAACGTAAATATGACCAATATTAGCGGGGAAACAGCACTTTTTGTAGCATCACGGAGCCATGATGCGGAACTAATAGAAATGTTATTAAATCTAGGCGCGGATATAAATATTGCAGCCGAAAATGGTGATACAGTTTTGAGCATTGCAGTTAAGGACAGCTACAGTAAAGATGACTTTCAACTGTTGGTGCAGCATGGCGCTGATGTCAATTGTAAAAACAGAATAGGAGAAACGCCATTGTTTGGTGCAGTAAAGACCAACAATAGACAAAAGATGGAAATTTTGCTAAACGCCGGCGCAAATGTAAATATTCAAGATGAGAACGGCAACACGGCGCTGCATATTGCGACTAATAAAGCAAAGTGCAATACGCAGATGGTAGAAATGCTGCTCAATACCAATATAAATGTAAACATTGCAAACGCATCGGGTGATACACCTCTACATAACGCAAGTTGTGTTGGAGACGAAGATACAGTTCGTTTACTTTTGCAACATCAAGCTAATGTATCCGTAACAAATTGCCGACAAGAAACACCGCTGCTTCTTGCTGTAGGGAATGAAAAAATAGCAATTATAAATATATTATTGAATGAAGACGTCAATCTGAATACGGAAGCACGAAACGGAGATACTCCACTCTCTTGTGCCATAAGAAACGAAAACGTTGAGATAGTGAAGATATTATTGGAAAATGGAGCTGATACCAATTACGTTGATAAATACGGGAGTCACTTAACGCCTTTATTAATTGCGGTAGAAACACAAAATTTAGAAATTACTAAAATATTGTTGTTTAAAGGAGCCGATGTCAACTTTAAGAGTGAGTTCGATGTGACTCCACTTTATGTTGGTGTTCTTCTAAGAAATGTAAATTTGGTTAAACTGTTGTTGGAACACGAACCTCATTTGAATATTTTCACATCAATCAGTGCTATATTGATTAAAGCTAAAGAGAGAGGTGATATTAGTACCGCTTTATGGCTTTTGAATTATTGGGCAAAGCGCTCTACGAATCCAATAAACGATGAAACATTCTCCGATGAAGTGAAACATTTTATTCAAACTGTAGAGAACGGTGATGACGTCAATTTGGTGGATAAAATTTTGTTAAATCGCGAAGGAAATAATACAGAACTTGCTCATGAATTATTAAACCTTGCAGCAGATGTTACAAATCCAACGCCTATCGGAATAAAATGTCTCGAAGGTGTCCGGGAACTAAATGATCAGGAAGTGGATAGGATATTGTTAGACAATTTCCGTAACAAATATCGGGAAAGCATTGAGAAATTTACAGACGTTGGATATGCTGCAGTTGAAGGGAATAGGGTGCTGGTCAAAATATTACTGAGAAATATCCAGAAGACGGATTATAGTTTTCCTATGCGAGTTATACGGTATTCTCGGAATAAATATTCTGTTGAAATATTGTTAGAAAACCAGGTAGACGTGAATTTGCCTGACGAAGATGGTGACACTCCTCTGATCGTTGCTGTACGTTACAGTACTCCGGATGTAATAGAATTGCTGCTTGAAAACGGGGCCGCTATTAATGGCGTCGGCAGTGAAGGTTCCCACCGTACCGCTCTATTTGTTGCAGTCACAGAAGGCAACCAAGAAAACGTGCGCCTGTTATTGCAGAAGGGTGCACACATTCATTTGAAACCGGAAAGTTTACTTTGTACAGCAGTGAAGGCAAACAACGTGGAAATAGTTCATGTACTACTAGAAAACGGAGCAGATCCAAATGAGAGAGATCAAGATGGCTGGAGTGCTCTTCATTTTGCTGTTAGATGGAGTTGTAAAGATATCGTTAAGAAATTACTAGAGTTTAAGGCGGATGTCAATATTAGAAATAATGAAGGTTTCATACCACTTGATTATGTCAATGATAATGAGTACAAAAGTGATATTGTCAGGATGTTGCGGAAAAGGGAAGCAGGAGTAGATAATCTTGATGATAGTGATGATGAAGGCGACTACAACGAGTGAGAGAGTGATAGTGCTCAACATTTGCTATTTTAAATTTAAAATGTTAAACATGTATTACATTTATAATTTAGCTGTAATTTCTTAATTAAAGATCACTGTATGTTGGTGTGCGATAATGTTTATTAAAATCCTGAATCACTTCCCCCTTTTAAATACAATTTATCGATTCATGCCATATTTTCCAAGAACAATAAATAAAGTAAAGTAGTAGAATATTATAAAGAAATCTGTATAAGCTGATATTTCAGGTACAAAAGGTGAGTTAATCAGTAACAAAATAAGTATTTGAGCTGAAATGATATATGGGACCTTCCTTAGGTTACTTTTTATTTGAACCCTCTTTTTTTTGCTCCCATATATAATAATAGTAATTTATTGACAAACAAAAGAAAAAAATACATGGAATCAACATAGCAATAAACTAAATTATGCCAAAAGGATCACCGTCAGTCTACCCTGATGGGCATTCTGACCGGGATTACGAATATAATTAGGAGAGGTCAATGAAATATTATTAATACTAAGGTTTATCAAGGAAGACACCTGCGATCTTGCCCCAGAAGTACCAAACAACATAAAGTAAGACTTAGATTGATTTAAATATAAGCAATGTCCGGTTGTTACTTGATAGAATTTTTCGAGGTCATTGTTCATTTCCTCAACAGCTCTATCAACTTCAGTAACTGCGAAGGACTTGTATAGCTGCACGTCATCTGCGTACATATGAAATTTGCTGGTGAAGTCGTGAAAGAATGTTAAGTGCGCAGTATATATAGAAAATAATAACGGTCCCAGAATAGACCCTTGTGGAACACCCGCTGTAAGTATTGCTAATGGGGATTCATCGTTACCGTCAACTACCCTTTGTTGCCTGCCAAATAAATAGTTCCTGAAAAACTGCACTGCTGCCTGTCCAAGACCAATATAGTGAATAATAGAGAGTAGCAAACTATGATCAAGTTTATCAAATGCTTTTGAAAAATCAAGCAATACTAATATGGTTACATCACCTACGTCATTTGCCAACACTATATCATCCGTAATACAAGCCAAGGCCGAAGTGCAACTAAAGCCGGGTCGAAAGCCCGATTGAAAAGAGGGTAAGATGTGAAACGCCGATAAGTGATTACGCAGTTGCAGGCTAACAATCTTTTCCAGTACTTTCGATAAAACCGGTAAAATACTGATGGGACGAAGATCAGATATCGCCGCAGGATTCTTATTCTTTGGGACAGCGACAACCCGTGCAATTTTCCATTCAGATGGGAATACACCATTTTGCAAGCAATAATTAAAGATATGTGTCAAGAATGGTATGATAGTAGGGCAACATAATAATAACATTTTTAAGGAGATGTTATCCGTTCCGATAGAATTAGAGGATAAACTCGAGATAATAGTAATTATTTCCTCCTCATTAGTATATCAACAAAGGAAAAAACGTCAACGCCTGGTTTCACGTTAGAATTATAAAACTTGATGATATGCGGGTGAGGTGCAGAGAAAGGTGTGGATGAGGATGCAAAGTAGTCGTTTAAATTGTTTACGTTAGATAGATTATCAGGTATATTAATTGAAGATTTGTTGTAAATATTTAAATCCTTCAAATCACTCCAGATAGTTTTTTGCTGCTTTCTCGTGCCTAACAGCTGATGTTGTAACATTTCTGAGTGATTTATACTCACTCCAGTGGTCAGACCGCTTACTATTCTTATATTTTTTTAGAGCTTTGTCTCTGAGGGATTGGAGCAACCTGATATTATCTGTCAACCACGGTGGGGACCTACGAGTCCCAGGAAAAATAGTAGTAAAAGGGGCATGAACATCAAAAAGCAGTGTAATTAAGTTATTAAATATAGAAACTTTGTCGTCTATTGAGCCGGCCTCACAAACAGAACACCAGGGCAGATTGTTTAAATGCTCTCTAAACAACTCACAAGCGAAATAACGAAAAGAACGAGTAGTACGCGTCACCGCCTTAGAAGTAGTACAAAATGGAGCGACAACACCTAAAATTAAGCAATGATCAGACAGCTCATGAACATCATGTACCGAACAGTCAACGACGTTAAGACTATCCGAAATAATAAGTATGTCAAGAAGCGAGGACGAATTTTCAGACATTCTTGTGGGCTCTTTGACAATTTGTTGTAAAGCAAACGAATGTATAATGGAATTGAAGTTCAAAGTATAATAATTATCACTAAGAAGATTAATATTGCAATCTCCCATACAAAGCAAAATATCATGTGTTACAACTACATCTGCTAAGGCTTCGTTGAAGCTAGTAAAAAATTGTGAAATATCAGAGTGTGGAGGACGATAAATCACACTGTATAAGGCGTTAAGTTTAACTTTTCAAAAAGTATATATTTTTGGTTTTATCTAAACACATCTTGTGTTTGATTTTTAGTAAAAAAAAGCTCAGATCACAAAATATATAATTAGAGGAGTGACCTACTTTTTTGTAACAGCTTGTATAATACAAAGTTATTCTTATGTACAATTTTTAAATAATCGTATCACACAGATAAAATTGATATCATATAATTATTATCATTAATGTATAACTTGTGCCTAGCCCAGATATGTGTTGTTTCCTGTTATAACTTGTTCAAAGAAAAAATACACATCTCCAAAGAGCTCCATCGTCTTCAGTAGTTGTGTGTTATATTATCCTTAAAGTTAAATCGATGTGAGTACTTTTTAAGTTACTATTAATTAGAATAATAATTTATTTATCTTAAGATAAGAATCGAAACAGTCGAATTTTAAGATATCTCCGAAATTTTATAACGATTTTTTTAAAATTCATGCTTAAGACACCTACTAATTAATTTAAGTATAAACTTCTCGTTTTTAAATTCCATCTCAAATATAAAAATTCAGATCTAGATGAAGTGTCATTTTTTACAAATAAAGAAATGTATTGTAACATGTTTCCAATACACGATAACAACAATAAGATAATTGATAAGGAAATCAGGTGTATAAATAGTTTTGGGCGTTACCGTCCGAGATTTTAAATTTCCGTTATTATTTTAAAAAATTAGACGGTAAATGATATGTGGGCGTGCAGGTTTGGACCGTCTCGGTGTCCTCAAGAAGAAATTACGAAATTTGCATTCACACGAAGATGCCAACATGTGACCTTGTATCTTTGCAATATACTTATTGCATTATATTAAAGCATTCGGTAATTAACTGTAAAACGATTCACATGTACTTTTATGAAAGAAACCAAAATCACAAGTCGAAAATGATAATTGTTGTGTAAATACTCGCAATACAAAAATAATCAAAAAACAAGCGAGATTCAGTTATCTCTCGTATCAATCAAGATATTCGACTTCCGCTTATCACATAGGTAGATGTATTGTATATTTTAAAGTGAATTTATTGTTGTTTTCTCTTTAAATATATTGGCAAGGTAGCAAATTTTTAATAACCCATCATTAGAAAGATTGGACAACTTAATCATAAAAATATCATTCCTGTTAAAATAAGGAAGTTGATATCAATTTTTAATACCTCTGGAAGTGTCATTATCTTGAAATAGATTTAATTATCTTAAAGGTATGGGCAACTTTGGAGAAATTTCTTCTAATTAGGAGGTCCAATTTTTCTAATGGTATGTCCCAATCAATCACTATATACAGGCTGTAAGGAATTTGACTGCCAAAATTTTCCCAGCATATAGAGCAAGTAAATAGGATTAAAAAAGTTTATTACGAAGTAGGAGTTAAAGTAAATAGTTTTGCAGGAAAACAAAAGCAAAATTCCAACTTTTAAATCATGTTATCTTAGCAGATATAAGTAATTTAAAGTGTGAATTTTAGAATGGACTCATCACGTAAATATAAAGAAAAAATTGTTGTAGAAGTTTGTTCTACAATCAGTACAGCTTTGACAACGCTGAAACATGACCTACCATAACTTTATACAAACAGATGTGTTTCATAGCAGCTGAGGACTGCGGCGTTGATACGAAAATTGCAGACGTTGCAGTTTTAAAGAATAAAGTAGTATGATTCCTGTTGTTTATTTCATTTTAGTATGAATACAAATGCTGTAGCTTGCATCAAGGTATCCTGTTCAGTTTCATTCACTCTACACTACATTATAATTACGGCACTCAAACCACTAACACCCTGTATAATTCAAATATCGATAGTGTTAAGAGTATAAAACATACAGATTATTGTTTAGGTGTAAAATGGAGCTGAAGTAAATGCGAAGGAAATTGTTTCCGATCAAAATTAGATAGGTTGTAGCCTAAAATGTTAACGTAAGTAGGATGTGCAGTAAATTAAAGGGAGGACTTCATAATTTTCCTGATATTTCTAGCTGGTAACAATATTAAAACGCATTTCGAAACTAGAATGGCTGGAGATGGTCAAGGTTACAAATACCAACTCGGCGTCACCGCGTACCTCGCCTCACTATTATCTAAAAATCCAACGGTGAAGGATTATTACATCTTGTACGAAGTGGAGGAAGTTGCCCCGTTCGATGATATCGTGTTGGCCGTCCAATTTAATGGATCGGAAGATTTCAATTTGTATCTCGTTCAGGTCAAATCCGGCAAAGTATTGTTAGACATTCAAAAATATCTGGACGGTTACAATAAAATAAAGCAGAACAAGAATAGGAAATTTTCGGCAAAAATTGGCGAGATTAACGAGGAGAAGATTCAATTTTGGTATTTCGCTTGTAAAAGTTTGCCAAAATCTCAAAAAATTTCGTTTAATGAGGATTCGGAAATTAAACATTTTGAAGCGAAAGAGCGCCAATCTGATGCCGATGGATCAATAATCGATCAAAAATATAATAAAAATTATAAATTATGTTTAAAAGGCGACAACACAACAACTAAACATCAAGATTTCTTCGATAACTTCTATATATATTTAGACCAACCTACTGATGAGATAATTGGCGATAGATTAAAGGATATATGGAAATTGAACGATTCCTCGCAGATAATCGATTATCTCGATAAATATTTGATTAAATATAAACAAGATTATTTAAGCAAAACTGTATTCGAACAAGAATTGTTAAGAATTCGTCTTTCAAATTATATAGTGACTCCCATTAAAGCGATTCCATGCCAGAAAGAACCAGCTGATGCTTGGATTAATTTGACACTTTCGCATAATATCACGATAATCGAAAATGCGTCACACACAAAACCAAGTTTATTCGGATGTATCTTGGCTAAAATCGGAGATATAATCACTCAAGATGAATGGAATAAATGTATCGATAACGAAGGGAAACTAAACGACGAAATTAAAAAAAAATTCTCTTCGTCGAAAAACAAACCGCAAACTATGAAGGATTTGATCATTCACTTCTGGATGTCCGATGAGATGCCGCTGATTTTAGAAGCAGAACACGAGTTGCCGGCACTGAAAGAGTTCGCCCATTTGGACAAACACTACGTCATAATTGATTCGAAATTAAAGAAGAGATACGACGAAATGAAAAGTTACAATTTAAGTGTTATTAAGGATATGGTGGGAGTACAAACTGATGACATTCTACACTCGATCTCGGTCTCGGTACAGGGAAAAAAGCCAACGTCTCTGTATGAAGTGATTAATAGTGATAAGACTTTATTGGAGACACTTACCTGTTCGGATATTCTGAAATTGATTGAACCGAAACAAGTTTATCTCAAGGACGAGTGTTTCAAGGATGGTAATGATATGTTGTTTATAATCGAGAGTGGAGATACTGAAGAGTTGAATCAAGATCATTATAACACAATCGGAGATAATATTATAATGTATTGTCCGCTTAATCAGAGCCATATTTGTTATGAAAAAGTAATACAAGATCCCAAATTTAAGAATTATAAAATTTATCGTTTGTATGCACAAATTTCGGAAGATTCGGAAGAGAAACTGTCGTTAACGAACAAGTTGGAATTTGGTGAAGCAGGGAAGATTCCCGGAAGTAATACTCCGGTTAATGAGCACGCTGGACTTGAGCATTTTTTCGTCGATCAGCACGGGAACAATGTATACAGGGAAAACGAAAATAAAGCTGTCTCAGTTATAGGAGAGATGATCAATATCTCCTGCCCGAAATATTTAGATAGACGTATGAACAAGGGTATTATTAAAAGCGGGGAAAATAGATCGTCACCCGATAATAACCAGAATCCAATTGTGGAATACACAGAATCGTCATTTTGGGAAAAGGAATTCTTTATTCAAACAAATCGTAAGATCTGCGTCGTAACCGGAGAACCGGGAATCGGGAAAAGCACATTCCTGCGATCTTTAATTCATCAATTTTCAAATTACGTTTTGTTTTGCGATTTAGCTCGATACGAAACGGATTTGTACGATAAAAGTCGAAAACAATCCGAATTATGTAGAGATCCTTTAAACTTCTTATGCGATAACGATAATTCTTTGCCGTACAATAGATTTTTATCCGCATTAAAGATGCGATCGAAAAGATTAATAATCATATTAGATTCGTTAGATGAAGTCGTAGCGACATGTAAGGAGAATGTTTTAAATTTGATAAACAAGCTCAACGAGGAACCTCGATTGGAGAAAATCATAATCGGCTCGAAGTTAGTAACGATTAATTTATTAACCAATCAATTCGATATCGATCTCGTTGAAATCGAAAGCTTGAGGGAAGAATGGAACGGCGATTACATCCAGAATTGGAATATTGATGAGAATCATCTTCGAAACCTCCCGGTGGAATTCGCGAGGAATCCCCTGTACTTAACATTTTTAAGAACAATTGCTAAAACTAATACGAATATGGGGAGCCTAAACAGATGGAATCTCTATAAAAATATATTAGATTTAAACATTGATTTCTATTACGAACGCAGAAATCAAAATCCTGACGATACCGAGAGGAACCACATCTTGAAATATTGTTACGCGTTAGCGTTAGAAGCTTTATTACCTGATAATCGAATTACCCGAAAATTAGCTGGAAATAATCAGGAGAAATATATTAATTTCGCTAGAATAATAAGCATAATTAGATGCTTCGATAAGAGAGGAGCGCCTGTTTTTATCCACGGTACGTTTCAAGAATTTCTGATCACTCGATGGTTGATTGAGACTTCCGATGAAGAAGATGCAAAATATATTTATAAATATATTTTAGACAATAATATGCATCGTATATTGTATATCGATTCGGAACGATTCCGCTTGCATAAAGCTGTTATAGATGAAGATTTCGAGCGAGTGGAAAAGCTCTGTAAAGAAGATTCAGAGCTTTTAAAGGAAACTGACGAATTAGGGAGAACTGCTCTTCATATAGCAGCTATAGAATCGAAAATTTCCGGTAGGAAACGAATCGTAGATCTAATTCTACGAAAGATGCTTCAGAAAAATCTCAATTTAAATCTACGCGATGATTTATTACATTCGATCTGGATCGATTATCGACGCAGATATCTATGTGACGATGAGTTATCAGATGAAATTTTCCAAGATAACCAGCTTCAATCATTCAATACATTTTACCGCCGAGCTTTCGAAATTCCCTCAATTAATTCAATCAAAACTTTAATCTTATTAAAGCACTATAATAATAAGGACCTGATAGAAATAGACGAATTCTGCTCACGCCCAGAAGTGACAGTTGCTGTGCTGACGCAAAATTCAATACCCGAATTGGGGACAACCCCGATGCATCTCGGTTGTATTTATTCCAATTTAAACGTGGTTAGAGCGTGTATTGAGAGAGGTGATGATATAGATGCTAGAGATAGATTCGGATGCACACCATTATATTACGCTGTTTGTAGTCAGAATATTGCGATTGTGGAATTATTATTGGAAAGAGGTGCCGATATTAAGTTAGATCCAACCGAATCAGATTTTATATCGCTTTTCGCGATGAGTTTACGAAGGAGGGACAACGATATTACGATGAAGTTGATCGGAGTGATGGATGTTAGTCTTCAAAGTTGTGATCGTTCAACTCCGCTTCACGATGCTTTAAAAGCCGATAATATAAAGGTGATGGAGCTCCTACTTGAAGCCGGGGCGGATGCGAATATCCCTAACAAAGATGGAGATACAATTCTCCACCTTGCAGTTCGAAACGGAAGAGACGATTTAATCCGATTATTATCGCGATATAATCTTAACGTAAACGTGACGGATACTACAGGGAAATCGCTACTGTTTCACACCTTATATTCAGAGAAAAAAATGCAGCTTATAGAATTATTATTAAATCTAGGAATAGATTCTAATATTGCAGACAATGATGGCAAAACATTTTGGGATATTGCAATTTATTACGGTAACGATTTGATTCAATTATTGTTGAAATACGGCGCTGACGTCAATGATACGAATGGGAAAGGTAGAAAACCATTGTTTGCTGCGATTCGGATGAGAGATATACAAAAGATGGAAATTCTACTAAACGCCGGGGCTAACGTTAATATTGCAAACGAATCAGGAAATTCCCCTTTACATAAAGCAGTTTCCACCGGATTCGAAGACGGAGTTCGATTACTTCTGCAATATCAAGCTAACATCCACGCAAGAAACGATCAACAAGAAACACCGATGTTCCTCGCCGTAGCGGGAGAAAATATAGTGATTATTAAAATTTTATTAAACGAAGCGATCAACCTGAATATGGAAGCGCAAATTGGGCAGACCCCACTCTGCTGCGCCATCAAAAAGGGAAACGTGGAGATAGTGAAGATATTATTGGAAAACGGAGCCGATGTCAATTACATCGATAGACACGGAAGCCATTTAACTCCTTTATTTACTGCCGTGGAAACGCAACATCTAGATATCACCGAAATATTATTGCTTAGAGGTGCTGATATCAATTTCAAGAGCAAATACGATGCGTCTCCATTTTATATTGCTGTCCTAACAAGAAATCTAAACATGGTTAAATTATTATTGGAATACGAACCTCCTTTAAATGTCGGCACATCCTTCAGTACAATATTGATTAAAGCTAAAGAGATAGGTGGTGATAGTGCTTTAAGGCTGTTGAATTGTTGGGCAAGCCGCTCTGAAACTCCACTAAAGAATGCTCCAATTTTCTCCGAAAAAGTCGAACGTTTTATTCAAGCTGTTGAAGACGAGGTTGACATCAATTTAATGGATGAAATTTATTTAAATCGCGATGGAAATAACGCGGAATTCAACGAATTACTAAAGCTTGCAGCGAATATTACAAATCCAACACCGATCGGAATCAAATGTCTTGATGCAGTTCTGAAACTCAATAATAAGGAAGTGGATCGGATATTGTTACACAATTTCCATCACATAAATAGAGACGGATTAGTTTCCATTTTCGAGAATAGAGCTATGGAGGAAATATTACGTAGAAATATGGATAATACACATCTTACGCGTATCATACGTTGGACTCAAGACGACTATTCAATTAAAACTTTGTTGGGGAACCAAATCGATGTAAATTTACCAGATGAAGACGGGGACACTCCCCTGCTCGCCGCTATAGATATCGATGCACCTAATATAGTAAGAATCCTGCTCGAAAATGGTGCAGCTGTCAACGGGGTTGATAATCGTGATCCCACCCGTACACCTCTAAGAGTTGCAATCGAAAGGGTGAATACGAAAATGAGCACGGAGATAATTCAGGTGTTATTAGAGCACGGAGCCGATGTAAATCGAACGGACGAACATGGGCGAACCGCACTTCATTATACGGTTATTATGGGTTTGAACGATATCGTTAGGAAGTTGGTCGAATTTAAGGCGGATCCGAATATTAAAGATGATCGCGGTTTGATCCCGCTTGATTACGCAGTTCGCGAGGACAATCGCGATGTTATCGGGATATTGCGTGAGAAGGATGGGGGAGGAGATCAGTTTGGTGGTTAGATTGATTGACACGTTATCGTAATTGTATTTTAGATTTATTGTAATATTAAAAATAATGCAGATATTACACGTTTTAAAACAATCAAATTTTTTTCTTTTGCGAAGCCTCCTCAACAGAAATTGTTTAATATAAATTCTTAACTCTCAAACTTAAAAAGAATAGGTAAATACATAGCTAATGACATTTAAATTGTAGTAATATGAAAAAAGTTAAGTTGTAAAATTGTATATAACTAGATTTAAGTTGTCGCCATGAATGACAGATCGGACTAAAATACGGACATCTAACCTAACTGACATTTTAATAAATTTACATTTTCAAAATGGAAAACCATCGACGACAACCTAATTACTCACGTGACATCTCTTAACACAATTTCCAAAGGTAAATTTACATTATTTCCAGGAATTTGAGAACCCTTTTCATCTGTGCCAATTTCTTAGTCCAAATCGCACTTTTCATCCAACTAACAGACAGCCATGAATCACAAAAAATACTTTCTTGAGAAAAATATTCGAAACAGACGCGTCCGAACTATAAACGCTATCAGACCTATGTCGAATCGCTCCCTGCAACGTAAACAATAAATTTAAAATCATTATTTCACATAAAAATTCATAATATTTCCCTTTTCCGAAATTAAATTCCTTCCTTGAAAAGGACACGACCAATTTTTTTTATTAAATACTTCTACGAAGAACCCAGGTCCGCCATTCCGAGGCCGAATTAGCAGAGATTCCCACGTCGAAGTCCCGAAGGCCATTCCTATTCGAAATCGCAGCAGTACTCGTTAAATTCCGAACTTGACGAACCCTGACTGAGACAAGCCCAACGACCCTTAACAGATAAGTGGTGTAAAGGCATTAGTATCAAAATTTGATTGAAAAAAAATAAAGAAGTTAATTTTTAAGTCGATAAAGACAAAATTTTAAGACAGATTTAATTGAATTAAATAAAATAACAGATCGCTTACCAGTTTTAAGAGAATCCTGTAATCCCAATTTGCCAAATTTAATCCTATTCTAGATATTATTAAGGTTAGTCGTTACAAAAGAAGTTAACCTAGAAAAGACGTTAACAGACCAAAGTTCCTAATTAGATATAAGTAATTAAAATTTAAGATTTCTTACCTGTGTTAAACACCAAGTCGCTATATTTATATTTTTTTTAAGTGTAAACTTCACTTCTGTCACATTTTTCGTTCTAACTTTAATCTCATCACGTAAAATAAATTATCCCATTTATATTCAGTAAATGCGCGAAATTTAAAAAAAAATTGTAATTCAAAAAGAAAATAAAAATAAAATTGAATTCTTTAGCACCTGTGTTTCAATTGTGTGTGTGTGTGAGAAAAAGAGTCTAAGAACCCACCTGAACCCCGAGAAAAGAGTCTTGAAACCTATAACTAACTAACAAACACCTACAACAGTATATTGTTTTTTTTAACACAACTTCATGCAAACAATGAACATACAATTATAAATGAAAATTTTTCGTATATAGTTTGCGCTTGCAACCTGGAAATTTGCACTGGATTTGATGATCTGCCCAAATGCCCTCAGTTCCTTGACCAGAACTGGTTGTGCATCAGGTTCACGTTTTTTTTTTCCACTAACAGTTGTGCGTCAATATCCGTCAAAGAAGGACGACCACGTTTCTGTCCGCTACTTTTCCCGAAGCTACACAACGCTTCTGCCAATTTTGTTTTCTTGCCAGTGTACTGGGTGTCCAATTTTCGATGTTTTTGGGGGTATCTCGCTTATTCGTTTTTTGTGAAACGAAAGATGCCGTGAACAAAATTTTCATAGCTCACTTTGTTTTCGAGATACAGGGTGATTTTGAAAATATTGCATTTTGGAACCTCCCTCGTATCTCAGTTATCGTTTAACTTATCGAAAAGGTACAAAATGTTTTTTATGCAGTTTTTTACGTAGACTCCGGTGGCGTAGATAGATTTCCACTGAAGACTGTAATTTCTTAGATATTAGTCAAAGTTATGTTTTTTTAAATGGGACACCCTATATATTTTTTGTCGGTTTGGTTAAGATTTTTACAAGCTTTTCAAAAATATACATATAATACTTTAGATATATTTGCATTTTAAATTAAAAATATAATATGGCGAATAACAAAAAAAAACAACTGCGTCTTATGACAATTTACGAGTTTTAGGTGGTTTATGTCAGAATAGTGTCAGAATGTAGTTATTAATTAGAATTTTCATTCAAACAACCAAACAATCAAAAAATATATAGGATGTCTCATAAAAAAAAAACATAACTTTGATTAATATCTAAAAAATTACAGTCTTCAGCGGAAATCTGTCTACGCCACTGGAGTCTACGTAAAAAACTGCATAAAAAACATTTTTTTACCTTTTCGATAAGTTAAACGATAACTGAGATACGAGGGGGGTTCCAAAATGCAATATTTTCAAAATCACCCTGTATCTCGAAAACGAAGTGAGCTATGAAAATTTTGTTCACGGCATCTTTCGTTTCACAAAAAAGTAGCAAAGTAATGCGAAAACCGCAACTCTCTATCTTTACGCACAAGTGAGATACCCCCCAAAACCATCGAAAATTCGACACCCGGTACATTTCAAAATTATAAGCGCAGCCCGAAACACCGCATAGAACAAAAAACTTGAAGCCTCATTTATGGGGTTTCCTGGGCATGTATTAGTCCTGTCAAACTGTCATAATTATGACAATTTGGTGATTTTACATAGCTTTTAGCTGTCAAAATACAGCTTATACAGGATGTCCACGTCGAGTGACTGCGCTGATGGTGACTTAGCCTTACTACTTGTATTGCTTGAGGTGATGTCGTGCTTTTGTATAACAAATTTGTTTATCTATAACAGTATTCCCATGGAATATCTTTACTAAAATTTGTATTCAAACTATCTATCAAGGATCTGATCGTAGATGGTCCAGCCAAAGTGTTGTCGTTGAAATGAAAAAACTGTCTAATTTTTTCATACCTATTCAATGATATAAATGATCATCAGACCAATACTCTCTAATATTAGGTAGATGAACTAAGGACATGGACAAAGTGATTCATAAAAACTGTTTTCTGTTTTATCCTATTTTTTGTGATGTTCACAGCTTTGTTAGGATTTTTTTTTGTATAGCAAAAAAATTAGTCTGTTCTATACAATGTTGTCTACAATCTTTTCCGTAAATAAATAAATGAAAAATTCATAAGGGCTTTCCAAATCCAAAATGTTTTGAGGAAATGTACAAGTTGGTGGTTGTTCAAAATAAAATTTGTTTTTCTCCAATGAACATCTGCAACAAAATATTACTCGTTTCTTCATCATAAATGAAAGAATGTTTACCTGTGTTACGTTTTAGTGAAATTTAATTTGCTCCATCAGCTGCTTCTTCTGGTATTTCTTAATTTTCACGGTCAACTGGCTGTTGAGTTAACTCTTCAATTTTATCGTCTACCAAATTATCAGGCACATTTTCCAATTCTCTAGTTTCATTGATATCGTTTTCATTATCTTCGTCCTCAGGATGAGAATTTGTGTCAGCGCTTGGGTTCGCTACCAGACTAATTATTTATGATTTCAGCCAATTTTTTATCCGTTTATGTTACCGTCCGTCTTCGATCTTGAATTGTTAAGAATTCGTTTTTCACCAGAAAGAACCAGTGAACGTTTTCTGGGGGAGAGAAAAAGGAAAGGATAATTGTGATGGTACCGATGATGAAGATGAAGATAATCATAGCGAAAATGATAAGTAATGATTATTAAAACAGCATTATTCTTGTCATATGTATATATTTTGTCGCTTGTCTCTGTACATCATAATAATTTATTTATTTATTTATTTATATAATAATATAATTGAATTTCATAGTAGTGATTTTTTTTTAAATTCAGTTTAATAGTAACGATTCTTTTTAACAGATTAATTCTTTTAGACTTTATGTAGTATAATAATATATTATTTACATATTATTTTTGCACATTAAAATTTTGTTTCATTTATCTCGTTTTTTTTAAATTATTATTATAATTTCTTCGATTTTTTTTGTCTTCGGTAACATTCGACACAACTCAAAAACAGTACCTCGTATTATTTATAATAATTGACTGTTTAGATTGCATTTGTATCTTTCCTCATTCTTTTTTTAAATATTTATCACAAATGCAATCGTTTTTACAGCTTATTAAATCAATTTTTCAAAATAAATTTTCAATAAAATTTAAACGAGAATGCTCCAGAGGATGATTGCAATCACATTTTTTTTTATTAAATATAAAATTTGGGAAATAGGTACATGATTGTTTTATGTTTGAGGTGATATATATACGGAACTTTAATGAACGTATCAGAGTCTAATCTCTTTAAGGGGTTTTTATTTCAATCTAGGTAATCATTTTAATTAGGATTTTTTTTTGTTTTTGTTAAATTATCTACACAGCCTAAGATATTGTAAATTGTAAATATAATATTAGATACACATAACATCCTAAAATCTATGCCGTACTGATTCATTAACTCTCCGTATATTCTCGATAAACTTTAGAGTAATATTGTAACGTTGATCTCCTTTTATTATTATTAATTATTTTTAATAATAACATTTTCCACAATCGTTTCTTGTTTTCGTTTCGTTTTCAGAACCTAAGAAAGATGAAAAGTCAATCTTTATTTCTTTAATTTTTACGATCTCACTTACTTAATACTAGTATTTATTATTTGTTTCGAATACATTACTTCTCATTTGTTCCTCTAATTTTTTGTTTCAAATACGTCAGTATTTTGTTTTCTTTTATAAATTAAGGCCGCAAAAGTGAACTATATTGGGATATAGAGCACACTTTTCTACATTCTCATTTATTGTATAATATATATGTACAGAGTGTCCCAAAAAGTTCTACACAAACGGAACATAGTTTATATTATATTAAAAACAAAAAAAAAAATTTTTTGATGAAAAGCTCTTGGATCTATAATCAAGTACAAAGAGTTTATTGCTAAACATCAAAGACGATGCTTCATTTTCAACTAATAAGAGGAGGTTATCAGCTGCGCTCATGTATACACTGCTCAAAACAATTAATCATGCACAGGCCTAGAGAGAGATAGGTCAATTATTACAAAATGTCATAAAACACTTCCATTTATATTTAGCCAATGATTTAAAAATGTTATCTACTTGATTATGAAGATAAATTTTTCTTCATTTTGTGTAGAAGTTTTCGGAACATACTGTATATACAGGGCGACCGAAATCGGGTGGGATTGCACTATCGAAGATAGAGATTTGTGATAAGAATGAGCAATGTTTTGCAGTTTCATGTGCTGATTTAGAATCTGCCACAGGCTAATGCATCTAAACCTACATCATCTAGACTAAAAAAAAAGCACAACTTCAACTATTATGTGTTATGTGTTGCTCAAGCTTCAGGACCATAAGATTATGATCGCAGACAGCTTGAAAATAAAATAAAGAGAGAATTACTGTAATGATTGTCCTTAGAACTAGATTATTTGTCACATCTTTATCATTTTCATCTCATTCTTTACGTTGAACCTGTTTATTGGAGTCATCATCGATAACTTTAATGAACAATAGGAAAAGGTAAGTACCGATACGTTTTAAATGCCTTTAGATCTGTGTAGATGTTTTACATTTAACGACTAACTTAATAGGCTGGCTGCTCCATGGAATTATTCATGACTTAGGATCAGAAAAAAATATTACAACGCCATGAAGAAAATGGGTTCGAAAAAATCAATGAAAGCCATTGCAAGAGATCCTCGAGATTTATTTTATATTTTCTATGCTGTTATGTCTTTAACTTTACTCCCTTAATCATTCAGATTATATCCCCCTCTTCTCTAAAAGTGACACCAACCTAGGCTCATTTAATTCCAATTTTAAATCTCCTTAAACCCTGGGGCTTCATCTTCCTCCGTCATTACTTCCGAAGAGAAGTTTTCTTTATTATTTATTTATTCATTCTTAGCTCTAGAAAGTTATGAAATGAAAATGGGAAGTAATGTAAATAATGTAAAGTACAAGGAGATAAAATATTTTTTATTAATTATGAGCAAACTAAACAAGAAAGAGAAATAGATGCACAAACAAGGATAAGAGCAGGAGCAGAAATAAGTAAAGGAAGAAGAGTAAGCTATGGATACACAAAACTGTTTATTGACGAGGAAGAATGGAACAAAGTGGAACAAAGTCAAGGGCTAACCTTGATCAATAACGCTAAAAACTGAAAGACGGAATGGGGAGGGACAAGAAGATGTCGAAGATAGCAATGGACGTGGACACGATAATGGTGGGAAAAGAAGGGAAAGAATCATATACGAAGCAGCGGATTTGGAACAAAAGTAAACGAAGTGGGAGAATGGAAGAAATCTGTAAAATAGGAACTTGGAATTGTTAGAGGTTTAGCTGGGAAAGAAAAGGAGTTGGAAGATGAGTTTGAGAAGGCAGGACTGGATTTTCTGGCTATAATAGAAACAAAGAGGAAAGGACAAGGGAAAATAAAATTAGGAAATGGAAATATGATGATATACGAAGGGGTTGGACAGGAGAAATGGGCACACATTACAGAATAAACAAATTATAAACGAGAGAATTATAACAATCCAGTTGACCATAGGTTCAAAATGGCTTACAGTCATTATAATATACGGTCCAGACGAAAATGAAAAGGTAGAAATTAAAGAAGAATTTTGGTGCCTACTTAATTTAGAAGTAGAAAACGCAAAGGGCGAAATTATGGTAATTGGTGACTTCAATAGCAGAGTTGGCAAGGGAAACAGGATATCACAAGAGGTTAGTAGGCAAACATGGCAAAATGGTAATGAATAGCAATGGAAATAGACTCATACAGTTCTGCATAGAGAACCAATTAATTGTCACCAATACATTTTTCGAGCATAAGGACATCGATAAATATACCAGAAAGGTGGAAAGTAGGAAGGAGAGATCTATAATAGATTACATTTTGGTAGTAGAGTACAGTGACCATTACCTGGTCCACAGAAGAAAGTTAAACTGAACGATGCAGAAGTAGTGAGACAATACCAACATGTGGTACAAGCAAGGTACGCAAGAACCAGAACCAAACAGCGTGGTGGACACCGCAAATTAAGGAAGAAGTTAAGATTAAAAAGAAATTATGGAAAGAATCATTGACTAAGAGAACTGGAGAAGTATACAACAATGATAAAAAACAGAGGAACAAGGTGAAAGATCTAGTTAAGCAAGAAAAACAAAAAACTTTGGAAGAGTTCGCAAAACGAATGGAAGAAAACAGTAAAGGTAACCAAAAGTTATTCTATAGGACGTTGAAGACATTGAGAAAGGAAAAACAAAGACCAACCCCGGATATTAAAGATAGGAATGGGCACGTAATAAGAGAAGAAGTAAAAATAAAGGAAAGATGGGTAGAATATTTCAGAGATTTGTTAGTCGTGGAAGGACAGAGCAATGGAACAGTAGTTAGTGACATCAGAGAGAGTAGGCAGAAAGGGAGCAGAGTAGATGGAGTAGATGAAGAGATAAGGGCAGAATAGGTAATTAAAGCCATGGAACGATTAAAAACTGGAAATGCTCAAATTCATAGGAGAAGATGGTATTGAAATGTTGCGGAATCTCTTCAGTAAGATATGCAAAAAACTCAGAAGCAAAATTGAACAACAACTATCTGAATCACAAAGCGGTTTCCGTAGGGGTTATGGTATACAGGACCATATATTTACAATAAAACAAAATGTCAGAGAAAATACTCGAACAAAATCTAGAAGCGCATATAGCCTTCATAGATCTAGATAAGGCTTTCGACAGGATACCCAGGCATGAATTGTGGAGAGCTTTATGTGGAGGTAAGCCAGGTCGATAGACATTTAATAAATGCTATTAAGAGCATGTATAACCAATGCAGAAATAGGATAAGGATGGGAACTATGGAAATAGAAGAATTTAAAACCGAACAGGGCCTAAGGCAGGGGAGTATCCTGAGTCCCACTCTGTTTATAGTTATAATGGATGAAGTCATCAAGGAAGCCTCACTGACAACAAAGAAATTGGAATTGGCTACAAAAATTTAGGAACCACAACCAGTCCTTGTCTTTAACTTGTTAATTTATGACTTGAGAAGAATTGACGTAGTTGTTCAGGTGTTCAGTATCATAATTAAATGAGCAATACTTATGTGATATTGACTCATAGAGGGTGGGGTTTCAAATAGTATGGTTGGCTATTATGGAACAAAAAAATTGTACCTAAAAGAAGAAGGGACCTGCAGCATACGTTCTACTAAGGGTCATATTTATAGTCCGTGCTTGAGGTTGCATCGATGCTTGAGCACGCGATTTTGACAGATTTCTAATGACATTTACGTCAAAATTGCATCGGCTCAACCGTCAGCATGAACTATAAACATAACCCTAAAAGACGTACGGACCAATGAATTTCGACATTTGCTCCAATACACAAATGACTGCATCGCAGACAAAGTCAACGTTTTAAAAAAATTGTATTCAATATTCTACAGAATTATTGAGCATTGGAGGGTCCATAATTTATTGAAAGTATGGACTCAATAATTGACATCCCTAAATGGAGGAGAAGCAGAAACGAAGCCACATCCACCTGGTGTACTTTCAACGTGGGTAATTCTTTCACAAAAGATATCAGTCTCAATTTGTTGTCCCTCAGGGTTGGTACAATGATTTCCATCAATTTTCTATAATTATTTGGTGTTGTTAGTTTTGTCTGCATTGATTTTTATGGATTCTTCTCTCACAATGTTTAAATAATATTAAGGTTTGGGTTGCTGAAAAGCCATTGGAGAACTCTTATGTTACGATCTGCAAATTTATGTTTAGGAGATTTGGTTATGTGACAGGGTGAACTAGGGAGGTGGCCATGGCTTAAAATGTGCCGATATTTGGCAGCATTGACAGTCTTTTGCAAATTTGACGGTGCTTATGAAAAACCTTCCGATCTATCAAAATGATTCATTTTCTAGAATCCTCCCCCCTCCTCTCCTCTCCTCCACCCTCCCCAAGATAATTTTGACCTTGCTCATATTAGGCAGTTTTTATTTTTTATTTCCACTAATCCGATATATCAAAGATTCCTTTGTTCTTAAACTCTTCATATAAGTTCGAAACACTTGTTTGTGTGCCAGGATTGAACTTCAAACGTTCCTTTCATTGCAATATACTGATTAATTTCACCAAATCTCCGGCAGAGGGATGTGCACGTCTCACACTTTTGTGTTTTGTTTGTGATAACGTTTAATCTTCAACCAGCGAATAATAGAGGATGTCAAATTTTATTATCGCAACAAAATTTTAGTCAAAACAATAAATGCAATTGAAAAGGACAACAACAAGAATCTACGATTCAGCATTGCTTCTCAAGAGCAGGTTTCTCTGAAGTTGCAATGAATTAGGATCCAGATTAGCACAAGAAATCGTAAAACATTGCCCCATTTAAACAAATCTCTATATCTTCCGATTATCAGATTTGGGACACCCTATATATATATATATATACAGGGTGTTTCCTAATTGAATGTCAATATTTTAGGGGACGATTTTTTGGTCAATTTTTAAAAGAAAACTTCATATGAACATATGACCTAAACGTCTTAACTTCCGAGATATAGGGTGGTAAAGTTTTCGAAAACATTCATTTAGGAAACAGCCTGTATATATATGTACACATACATATATTCTTATATCCATACTATATAATAAACACGATAATTTTGAAGAGAGCAGTTATTTAAGTTTACTTCAACGCGGTGTGAAATTTGACAGTTTAACAGGTTAGTCACTAACGTTTATTTTTCTCTTTCTGGTTCATTGTGTGTTTGTGTGCAATCTTAATAAGTAAGTATCGAAGAGTGCAATGGTTTCCTTTTTTAAAATTTCTATTTTCACTAATACAGATTTTTTTTTCGATTTCCTTTTAAATCTAACAATAGAGTTGGTGCTCAAGGTAAGTTAGGTGATCTTGATTAGAACAGAATGCTTACAAGCATGTATTTAATCAAAACCAATTCAAATCTATTCTATTCCAGGATGATAAGAGGATTACTAGGTATATAAGATCGGGGGAATAAAGAGGGGTATTCAGCACAATTCCTTGCTCCTTTTTTTTATCTTCGATAATTAATTTTATTTTTAGTAAGATAAGATTATAACCTATCGAAAGAAATATTAGCACTTTTTAGGACCGGATGTATTTGTTTTTATTTTTTAATTATTACTTTTTAAAATATGTGTAGGCGCTGCAATATATCAAAAGAGAAATCAAATCGATTAATCTCAGTAGGTACAAGCGCTTAAAAATTATTTTTTGAGCATACATATTTATATAATATACGAGGTGATTCAAAAGTAATCACACGAAAATCTTAAATTGTTCAAAAATCCTTTTATAAATATATTTTATCAAACCTAATTGTTAAATCTCGTAAAATGGCTGTTACAATTTTATTTTAATTTTAACCTATTATGGTATTAAAACGTTACATTATCACATACTTAAGTGTACATATAAAATATATACTTTTGAATCACCGCTAGTGTTATCGAATTCTGTTTTTGGTTTCTCTTATTTTTAAATAATCGGAAATTGTACGGGAAAGATCTCTTTATACTGAACTAGTAGCCTGGTGAGATGTACAGTGACTGTCTGAAGAACATATGGAGAGCGGAATTGGACTGTACGTGTTGTTGTAATCGTTGCAATTAAGGTAGAGTTTCGAACTAACTTTATCACAATCCGGACAGGCCTTTTTTTTCTTCTTGTTCTTGCCGCGCAGGATCTCGTAAGCGCACCTGTTCAACAGATACAAACAGAACAATATTAGGGGTAATAATAATGGAATAATTTGACATTTCTCGATTTTGACGTTTCTCGAATGCAAATGCGTTAATGTAATTGTTGAATCTTTAATTAAACGTCTGTTTAACACTAAAGTTAAAAGCTTTAATGGTAAGCGAAATTTTTACTTACAATGCTTGAAAATGACTCATTACATCTTGAAATATCGGAGGGAAAGTAGTTTAGGAAATGTCACACGTCATTTCCGCTCCTTTGATTTCATTATTTTGAATTGACTGACCTTGAGTAAAGTTTCCATTCAATCTGACATTTCTCAGTAGAATAAGGAAGCTAGTCGGCCGCCATATTTCTACATTTTGACGTAATTGTTGATTTTTAAGTTAACCTAATTGTTAATTATTGATGATTACATCTTGAAATATCAGAGAGAAAGTAGTTTAGAAAACGTCTCACGTCATTTCCGCTAATTTGATTTGATTATTTTGAACTAACTGACGCTTGCATTAAATCTGACGTTTCTCGGTAGAATACGGAAACTAGCCGGCCGCCATGTTTACACAATTTTGACAGTTAACGTAATTGTTGATTTTTAATCTGTAATCAAAAGCATCTATTTAACTGAAAATTTAAAATCCATTAATGGTAAGCGAAATTTCTAACGAAAACGCATGAAAATGATTCATTACATCTTGTAATATCAAAGAGAAAGTAGTTTAGAAAACGTCTCACGTCATTTCCGCTAATTTGATTTGATTATTTTGAATTAACTGACATTTACATTAAATCTGACGTTTCTCGGTAGAATACGGAAACTAGCCGGCCGCCATGTTTACACACTTTTGACAGTTAACGTAATTGTTAATTTTTAATCTTTAATCAAAAGCATCTATTTAACTGAAAATTTAAAATCCATTAATGGTAAGCGAAATTTCTAACGAAAACGCATGAAAATGATTCATTACATCTTGAAATATCAGAGAGAAAGTAGTTTAGGAAACGTCTCACGTCATTTCCGCTCATTTGATTTGATTATTATGAACTGACTGACATTTGTATTAAATCTGACGTTTCTCGGTAGAATACGGAAACTAGCCGGCCGCCATGTTTATACACTTTTGACAGTTGAGGTAATTGTTAATTTTTCATCTTTAATCAAAAGCATCTATTTAACTGAAAATTTAAAATCCATTAATGGTAAGCGAAATTTCTAACGAAAACGCATGAAAATGATTCATTACATCTTGAAATATCACAGAGAAAAGTAGTTTAGGAAACGTCTCACGTCATTTCCGCTCATTTGATTTGATTATTTTGAACTGACTGACATTTACATTAAATCTGACGTTTCTCGGTAGAATACGGAAACTAGCCGGCCGCCATGTTTACACACTTTTGACAGTTAACGTAATTGTTAATTTTTAATCTTTAATCAAAAGCATCTATTTAACTGAAAATTTAAAATCCATTAATGGTAAGCGAAATTTCTAACGAAAACGCATGAAAATGATTCATTACATCTTGAAATATCACAGAGAAAAGTAGTTTAGGAAACGTCTCACGTCATTTCCGCTCATTTGATTTGATTATTTTGAACTGACTGACATTTGTATTAAATCTGACGTTTCTCGGTAGAATACGGAAACTAGTCGTTCGCCATGTTTACACACCTTTGACAGTTAATGTAATTTTTAACTTTTAATCTCTAATTAAACAGACATTTAATTTGAAACTTGAAAGAATTAGTGGTAGGCGAGGAATAATTGAGTCTCACACTTGCAGAAATACTTTTTGCATTTGTGACGCAATCTGCTATATACAGGGTGTGGCAGGGAAACCAGGAATTACTTTGATTTTGTATCTACAGGTAGTGTTTTTTATTTTTCGCTTTAGACGTCTTATTAATTAAATAGTTTGAATATCTATGCAGCTCTAGGCAAAATTGGAGCTACTCATCAATTAACTAGAAGATATTGTCATGTTGGCAGAACTCTGTTTAATAGCCGAGATATTTCAAAAAAACGAAAAAAATCTAGCCGGGCATTTGTCGAATTTTCGATCTCCGAGGGGTGGAAAAGATTATACTCATCGCCCTGAGTGTTGTACCGAAGAGATTTCGGTCCTATCTCTCTTAATAGCCGAGATATTTCAAAAAAACGAAAAAATTTTAAACCAAAGTCAGCAAAAAAGGAAAAATTTTGAACAGTTAGACATAGTTGTAGTCCCTTGTTGGAGTTATTGAGTTGATAGCTCAAAAGTTTGTGTGAAAATTTAAAATCGCCCATAAGGTGGTTCAAATTTTCAAATCTAATCCATCACCTGATGATTAGTCCAATCGTAAGCATGTTGTTAAATCTATGCGAGAGGGAACAGTACGATGCAGAAAGGTTCAAAACATAATAAAGAAGTTTATAGAAAGAAGCCAAAATTTTATTGAACGGTAAGACTGCAATACCTGTGTGGCCGAGAGATAAATCTTTCCTGAGAGATCGATACTAGAAAAAGGTCGTGAGCAAGATCTAGTATTGGAAGGGATACTGAGGAGAGAATGGTCATATTGGTAGCATTCATAAAAGAGCTAAAAAAGTGTTTGGGTATTTAATGAACTGAAACAGGTGGCAGCTTCCTTGGAAACACAACTTCTAAAAATTGGTCGAATAATCTCAGTTCGTTGGATCGCTTCTAGTAGACGTACTGTGCAGACTTCGTTTTGGACATTGTCTTGTCTCTTATCATCTTCATAGAATCAACATTTTGGAGTCTCCCGATTGTGACTGTGGGGAATTGGGTGAAAGGCCTTCAAAACATTATGGAGTCAGTTGAATTTGGCAGAAATTTAAATGGCATATCTGATGCTCTAGATGAATTAGGAGACTTATCCGAGTATTTGCAAAGAAGTCATATAATTGTGTTGGATGCTGATAAAGCTATAAGAACCACAATTACTAGAGTTTTTGATTCAATGGCCACAAAAGTTGGTCTATAAAGGAGTCCAGCTGCGAAATGGTAAAATTAAATTGATTAACACTGCACAATTTTATACTAGTTTAGAAAATTACTTGAGGATCACAGAGATAATGCTGACAAGTACACCCAATAAAAAATTTCGAGCACTGGAAAGCACACTCTGATGTGATTGGTTGTAGTCTAAATTTCAACCAATCAGAGTGCTACCAATTCATCAATAACAATTTGTTTTTGCTAAGCGAAGCCCTTGTGATGCAGGTAGGGGAAGACATCGTCCTACAATCCAAGTTGAAGAAGGAATTTCGGTTATAGCTCCTTAGGATTCCACTCCTAACATTAGACTAATACCTGAGCAAATTATCTCTCCAAAAAAAGACAATAATATTTTATGGTAATTCGATGCTTTAGCATTCTTCTCTCTATTAAATATCATCATATTAATATACCTTGCATGAAGTATATGAGCGCAGGGCAACGCCTCCAAACTATCCCTTTCGAAACCATAAGGGGAACCACACCCACCGCAATTCATATCCAAATCTTGCTGCAACCTCAACGCCACCCTTTCGTGATGCAACCGTTGGTCTTCGTCCCCAAGAGCGTGGTAAATCCTAGATAATCTAATCCTAACCGTTCGTACCAGCAACTTTTTTGTTTTTAAAGAAAAAGATAATTACAAACGAGAAATTTTAGACGATTTCGACAATACCTTGGCCCCCACCGAACTGGCGACCTCCAATAATCTCGTGTTGAACTCCAACGGTCTGCAATTGCAGATCTTGTGCTGTAATCTGAGAGCTTCTAAACATCTAGCTGCCCCGTCCATGGACTCCATTTGTATTACCCTGTCACCCATTGCCGCCGCTGAACCCATAGCTGTTTCGTATTGGCGGAAAGCTTTCTGAAAATTTGTGTCGGAATGATGATGAATCCGCACAATTTATTTTTGTTTTTTGGCTTACGTTAATATCGCATTTTTTCCTGTAGATGTCGCCCATGATTCGTATGCTACGAGCGTACGTCGCTTGGTCTCCTGAAACTAAGGCTAATCTGGTCGCTTCCTATAAAATATTATTATAGGATTTTTAATTTTATACAATGTTGTGGTGACTTACCGAACAGTAATCTTGAGCATCTCCTAATTCTCCTTGTTTCCTCAGTGCTGATGCCATCTGTAATAAGGCAGCTCTGAAAATTAAAGAAGAGGGTCAAAAAATTAAGGAGGAAATAATATTTGATTTATATGAAACGTCGCTTTAGTAAATATTCCACGTCAACGCCTTCTCATTTCTCTTTTCTCCGGTTAAATCGATTGCAAAACAAATTGCTTTTATATCATCGCCAACATCGGTGTATTACGATGCGACGAAACTTTTCCGCATAATTTAACATGGAAAGGGTCCCCGCTTCGTTTTGCGTCAACGAAAATAATCCAATTTCATCTTGGTTCTTTCCCCATACTTTTGGAGACAAAAAGAGAGAAAAGAACGCCCGAACATTTAAACGTTCTAATTAAGGGGGTTAAAGTTCCCTCCTTTTTTCATGCCAAGAGAAAAATTTATTGATTCGACAAGAAAAAATAATCTTTCATATTTTAACAGTTCCAATCGAAGGTTGCGACCTATTTTTTTCTTCCCTCAGTAGTCCATGGTGATAACCTTGTCGCGCAAATTAGATTGGACATTGTAGATGATATGGGGAAGAATTTAAGATTTACTTTTATTGCATCACGACCCTCGTTGTTTAGATATTTATATCTAGTCTTCATAGAAAAAAAAAAAACGATATCGAAATTCTACGCGTAACTTTAGTGGAATAGTGACGTTTCGTGGGGAAAAAATATTGTCCTAAAAATAGCGAAAATGGGGGAAATCTGCTCTCGAATGCCAAAATAGGAATTGATATGCAAATCTCACGGAACGTTACGTTCTGTAGGCAATCGTACGTCGCGATTTAGGGAAAAATATTTGTGAGGGATATTTTATCATCTTAGGAAGAAAAAAAAATGGAGAAATTCTTGCCAAATATAACAATTGTTAAGGAGGAAAGATGCCTTTAAACTATAATTTTGTTTTGAGATGTTGAAGCAAAAGTTCAGGAAACTGTACCGTTTCGAAGTGGATTTTATGAGAGCATGTGCTGTTTTGCACAATTTGTTGAAATGCGTTGGAGCTGACGCACTCGATAGGCACCGTTTTTCTGGATTTAACATGAAGGTCTGTTATTTAAGATGGGCAGGTTTGGGAATTAATCTCAATATCTCTCGTAATGACGCTTCGGCTCACTATCAACGCCGACAAGTGCTTGACCCCTCCCCAGACCAACATCACAATTGGGAATCAAATTCTGCCTTGACAATCGTGCGTACAGTACTTGGGATTAACTCTGGATACAAGGTTAATGTTCAAGCATTATTTTGCTATGATCGCTGCCAAGTTTCTTCCACTCTAGCTCCTCTCCTCTGCTGGGAGAGCTTTTCAAGTTTAAACATCACGCTCATGATCTACGAGGTGTTTCTCTGATCAATTTTGTTACTTATGGTGTCCTGATCTGGCTCAGCGCCAGTGAATCGCAAATGAAACGGCTCAACATTCTGCAGAGCCATCATTGGGGGAATTAGATCTCCACAGACCCCCTCCACGTGTAGAAACCAGGAGAATCCTATCCATGATAGAATAGGCCGCGATTGGATCGCACAATCCCAGATCTCCGAAAATCCCAGAATGTTGATCTATCAGCTTATCACTCTTATGTAATTGATGCTAGAATTTTTCGGCGAGTCTGCATCCTGTTATCTAAAAGATTGAAAGTCATATTCCTCGATCTTGGGGACAAGTTAAGGTAGGGCAAACGACCTGTCGCAGAGCCTAAATTACCAGATCTACAAGCATGAAATGCGGATTTGTGTTAACAAATGACGCACCAAAAGTATTTTTTAGTAGCATTCGCGGACAGCATTAATTTTTTGTTTTCATTTGAAGAAAAGTGCTGCTGAATCATACCAATTGCATCGAGGAGCTTATGGCGAACATGCTCCACATCGTAGGATACGTGTGAACGATGGTTTCGGCGTTTCAAAAGTGATGATTTCGATGTTGCAAACAACGTACTGGGAAAACCGCCAAAAAGGTACGAAGATGCAGAATTGCAAGTATTGTTGGACGAAGACGATGCGCAAACACAGAAACAACTCGCAGAGGAATTAAACGTCAGTCAACAAGCTGTTTCCGATCGCCTACGATAGATGGGGAAGATTCAGAAAATCGACGGATGGATACCACATGATTTGAGCGAAAGACAGATGGATCGTTACTGGAAATGAAAAGTGGATTTATTTTGAGAATCCTAAACGCAAAAGATCATCACCCACATCGATCGCAGGACCGAATCGGTTTGGCAGGAAGACAATGGTCTGTGTTTGGTGGGACTAGAAGGGTGTGGCCTATTATGAGCTATTAATACCAAACGCTACCAACAACAATTAATGGACTTCAACCTTTCACTGATCGAAAAACGACCAGAACAATGCTCCATATGGCAAAATCGGTTCGTAACACATTGGAAGCACTCAATTGGGAAGTGCTATCCCATGCGGCTTACTCACCAGATTTGGCCCCTTCCGATTACCATTTGTTTGAATCGATGGATTACGCACTTAGTGAGCAGCGGCTTCGTTCATACGAAGATGTGAAACATTGGTTTGATGAATGGTTTGTTGCAAAAGGAGAAGATTTTTACTGGCGTGGTATCCACAAATTGCCCAATAGATGGGAAATGTGTACAAGTAGCGATGGAGCTAAACGAACGTTTTTTTGTTCGAACAAAAACCCACATTTCATACTTCTACACCTGGTATATCAGCCTGAGCTCCTTTGTCCTCAAATCAATGGAAAAAGTAATTGATTTCCATATCAGAAATAGAACTCTCAGAAGGAAACCGCTTTATTGCAAACAGTTTGCTTATCAAGCTGGGAAATCTTGGATTGTGGATAAAAAATTGCTCTGTGAGCATTTATTAACATAGAGGGCAACATCGATCGATTAAAAATGCAACAGAGAACACAGGCATTGAACCTGTCATCATTAGATGGATTGAAGAAATGCTCAAAAGAAGAATCGTATCTGCAAATATTGGAGACACTACTGAAACAATCGTAACCATGAAGGGTTGTCCCTAGGGAGGCTACGTCGATGATGTTTACCTGAAAACCTGAACATTAATCCACACAAGATTATCGCGATTATCGATGTCTCATTCATTACTAAGGTTCTGAACAAAAGGCACTCTACTGGCAATGAAGGTTTGCCCATTCGGTTCATTCAGCTACAAACCAGTGTAATACAAGAATCTCACTTGGGGTGAGTCTAAATGTGAAGTTATCTAGCCTGGAAAAAAAAAATAGTTAAATGGTGCCACCACCATCTAAAAGAACTGATTGGGGAACAATTATTCTGTAAAAATTTCCTGTTAGGGTAACTGGAATCACATGAGTTGTACTTCCTCAAAATATTGTTTCATCTATCTACTATCAAATAAGGGCAAAAAGAGGGCACAGAGAGAAAGTTGTTAGGTCGTCCAGTCATCTCCAGAAGACGCCGGAAAAGACCATGAGAGCACTATGAACTTGTCGATGTCTCTTTGGCAAAACCTGGAAGGTAAACCTCAAGATGGTCTGCTGGACCTACTCGATTGTAGTCAGACCCATAGTTACATACGGTTCACTAGTATGATGGCCAAAAATAAACGAAGAACGAGAACAGGTCATGCTATAAGAGATACAGCGACTTGAGTGAGGAGAGAAGCAATCAGATTGGAACTAAACACAATTTTCGAATCAGCAGATTTAGTGGGCCATCTCCGAATCTTTGAAGAATTATGAGGAGTGGCTAACAGTTGGAAGTTGTAATTCAGGACTGTCAAATATAGGACACCTGGGAGGGGGGGGGAGGAGAGGGGAAGCACCTGAATTACAAGAGCTATTCGTACGCTGGCACACAAACGGATCTAAAACCGACTCAGGAGTAGAAGGAACATAGCGAGATGATGGAAGACATCGTGTGCAGAACTGCCTAGGATTAGAACTGTAGTCTCCAAAAAAAATCGTAGACTTCCTCTACAAGTTAAAAAAATAAATCCACAGGTAGACTTACCGATGATGTCTAGAATTCAGGTCTCCCAATTGCAAGGATCTCGAAAGATCGTAGGCTTTCGAAGCATACTTGGCGCTCTTGTCGCCATCCTGAAGTCTGCTAAATAGTTCCGAAAGGCCAACATACACCTGTAAACAATTAAAATTGTGTCGTTTCTTTGGCACTATCAATAAAATAATAATAGCATCAAATTTCGAAGTAATTTTTGAGTGAAATACAGGGTGTCTCAGCGAGATCGTTCATTAGAGGGCTACTTTGTTATTTTTAATAAAACACCCTGTATATTATGACATATTTGGATTTTCCTATGTTTAAGCTTTATAAATACCTTCAGTTTTTTTTTAATTTGATTCGGGTGCTTTGTAGTTATTTGATTGTTTCTAAAAAAAATTGCTATAGCGGACATTTATTCAAAAAAAAAATCAGAGGACACTCGATTTTTGGGATATTAATTTAGAATTCGTAACGTGCTTAAACAAAATATTGGAGTATATTTTAGCGCCGAGAACGGTTGTCTACATTGCGTGGTTACTGTATTATGGTGCGTTAACTCTTCGAAATTTTGAAGAAACATAACCTAATTTTTTGAAATGTCACCCCCCCCATATTAATCATCTTCGGCCTTAACTCACAAGCATCAAACGAGAAAGTGTGATTTTGACGTTAGACTTTGACATTTAATCTTTGAGAACGCTTATTTTCCATGGCACACTAGATAAGTATCGATGAGTTTTGTGCGTACTTTTAAAAAAATGCTAATTATCTCCTGAACTATCAATTTTAGGTTGGGAGCATCTGGGACATAAAAGATGTAGAATTGGACGCTGAAGACGACTAAATAATAAAATATAGGGGGTGCTATTTGAAAAAATTAAGTTATGGTTCATCAAAATTTCGAAGAGTTAACGTGCCATAGTAAAGTAACCACGCAATGTAGACAGCCGTTCTCGGCGCTAAAATATACTCCAACATGTTGTTTAAGCATGTTACGAATTCTAAATTGATATCCGAAAAATCGAGTGTTCTCTGATTTTTTGAATAAACGTCCGTTATAGCGAATTTTTTTCTAGAAAAAATCAAAATATCAACAAAACGCCCGAATCAAATTAAAAGCACTCAAGATATTTATAAAGCTTAAAGATAGGAAAATCCAAATATGTAAAAATATACAGGGTGTTCCATTAAAAATAACAAAGTAGATGGCGATTTTCGGTATAACCGGAAGCGATAGAAATCTGATAATATTTTCAATGAATTTTCAAGTTTATATTTTGGCTAGATCCCTCTAATGAACGGTCTCGCTGAGACATCCTGTATATACCTGTAATTCTAAGGATGAATCGTGTACGGCTTGGGCTATCCTATGGGCGTGCTGGAAACTATCGAGTGCCTTGTTGAAGCCGGCCAATTCTAAATAGACCGAACCTACGGTTAAATGGACGTGTCCGGCCGTCGCGCATTGTTCGCATTCGTTATAAAGGGAATGTCTAGCGTACGCTAAGGCCCTAAAGCGAAAACATCTCTATTAAATAAATCCGAATAAATTCGATTTTCCCAATTATTCAAGTGCTGTTCAAGTCTCCCAATTACACAAACAGGATTTCGAAGGGAGTTCGAAATCTCTCAAATCCTAGACATTGCGAGAAGGAGACCGTCCCCTCTCTGCTTTCCACAACATAGTTGGAAATTAATTTTAGAAGTCGTTGCCTCGAAGCCAACTGGAAAAACCGAACATCGCCCTCTCGCAATTTCGAGGGATTCGTCGTTTGATTAGATTTTAGGTGGTTGTGTTTTATTTTCTAATTAATTGCTGTTTAAAACTTACCTTTCTAGGCCGCCCAATCTCTGATGGGCTCTAGCTAAATTTAAATACGACTCCGCTCTCATGTTCGGATTATCTAATTCTTCGGATATGTATAGTTGTTTATGGGCAAATTCTAAAGCGTCCCTAAACAAAAAAAAAGAGAGAAACAGAAAAGAGGATCTTAATTTTACGATCGTAAAACTTTTATTTTAAATCTAGTCGAGCGCGGTAAAGAAGTAAGAAAATGTCTTTAATGCTGTTCGGAGCATTGTAACGAGAAAACTTTTTAAGTATTGTCCGGAGTTTCAAACAGCTGTTCTCCTCCCGGAAACACTATACATATACGGTAATAATTCCAGTTTATTAAACAAATCTAAATCGTACCTGTATTTCCCCCAATCCATATAAGCTAAATAAAGATACCCCAATAATTCAAATTTATCCTCCCTCTTCCTGATCGCCTTCAAAGCGCTCTTCCACTTCCTCACCGCCTGCTGTTGTTTATGCTGATTGTACAGTTTAACACCTTGTTCTACCTAGAAAAAAAAAATCGAGATCGATTAGATCCTATCCCATCGCCGTCGCGTTCGCAGTTGTTTTTTTTTACTTTTCTCTTAGCTAGGGTGTGGTGGATCTTGGCGCGGCACGCCCGGAAACATCCCCATGTAAAGAGAGTGGGCCGTGGCGCCCTCACTTCCATATAGGTGTCCCTGTGCAGGCTCGAAAACGAGTCCGCACCCCATGTCCAAGATCTTTCGAAACCGTCTAGTGGGTGACGTGACCCTTCCGGTGATGATAGGAGCCTCGTCGCTGATAATTGGTGACTGACACCTCCACTGGAACAACACATAATAATAATAATAATAATACCTGTCAAAATTTTAAGATCATTCGACCCGAATCTTGGGAACAAACAGGGAGATAATGGAATTACAAGATATGTAGCTTGATTTGGCGAAGAAGATGACGCTTCTTGTTGAATCAGTATCCCTTATTTTATCTGTTGCAACAGCAACACAAGAGCTACTCAGATACTGGGTAGTGGCGCTCTCACTTCAATATATATACAGGTGTCGCTGTGCAGGCTCGAAAACGAGTCCTCACTCCATGTCGAAAATCTTTTGAAACCCTCCAGAGGGTGGCGTGGCCCTTCCGGTGATGATAGGAGACTTGTTGCTGATAAAATTGGTGATTGACGCCTCTACTGGAACAACACATAATATACAATGAAATATAATGATTATCTCGTTTGAATTTGGCGCCAAAACTCCGATAGCTCTATCTAGCGGATGATACTTGAAGTATTAATACCAAATGATTGACATATTCGGGGAAATTTCTTTATTTTTAGAATCATTACACTGGAATTTTGGGCACAAACAGAGAGATATAGATAGATGTTGAATCAGTATCCTTTGTTTTATCTAGTGGTGCAAAAGTAACACAAGAACCACACAGGAGAGTGAATTACTTCAAGAGAGCTCGACCACATCAAAACTTGTTTTTTTTTTTGAACATTTGAGCTGCTGATTCTAACAACCGGCACGCTCTACTAATCGGCATCAGCCTAATTGCCTAATTGGCAACCTATTGGCCTTTGCCATTTAATATTCCTCAGTTTGGCTACGTCTGATGCAATACTTAAAATACAGATTGTGCACAGGCTACTATCAGTGATTTGATTAATTTTGATCGTGAATATCACTGGTTAAACCTAATTGTCAATTAAACCTTTAAATTCTGTAGTGTATATTTCTGGACTTTACAGTAGACTATTACAATACTTTGGATAAAATGTTTTTAAAGCCAAGTACAAGCTCTGCCAGCGCAAAAGAGGTTCTCACAATCCAGCAAAAACTAGACATAATAAGTCGTGTAGAGAAAGGTGAAAATAGAAATGTCATTATGGGTAATTTCAATATTGGTTCGTCAACAACTTATGACATAAGAAAACAAAAAGAAGAACTGCAGAGGTTTGCTGCTCAGGTCGAACCAACAAAAAAATGCAGAAACAATACACGCTATGAAAAAGCCTAAAGTTGAGGCTCTTGATGACGTCTTGTATACTTAGTTCCCTGCAAAACGATCTGGGGTGAAACCAGTGACTGGGTCTATAATAATTGAAAAGGCAAAACAGTTTCATCGTGATATCAATATGGAAACTGATTGTGTGTTTTCTGACGGTTGGCTTCAGAAATTTAAAATTCGACTTGAGATCAGGAAGCTGCCGCCGAAGAATATAAAGACACTTTTAGCAGCCTGGTTCTTCGCTGGGAATTAACCCGTTGTCAGGTTTACAACGCATAGGCATAGGTTTGCCTACATCTGCTCTGACAGGTGGTGACGAAAATTGTGCTAAAGGATTTAATAAAAATAAAGACGGATTGACGGATTTTTGTTGTGTGCTAATGCTTCTAGTGACCACCGGTTAATACCTCTCGTGATTGGCAAGGATAAAAAACCTAGGGCTTTAAAGGGAATGATAAACTTGCCTGTTCATTATGACACACAGAGCAATGCATGGATGATGCGTCTCTGAAGTTAAGGCAACTTAATTTTTGGCAATATTTTTGCTGTTTATCTATCCTCTAATGTCACTTCCTTGATTCAACCGATAGACCAAGGCGTCATTTAAAATTTCAAGTGTCATTATAGAGGTTCTTTCGTTCAGGGTCTTTTGAAGTCCGACTGTGATGTTATAGATTTCCAAAAACAATTCAATGTCAAAGATTGCAATTTTTGTATCCGCATTAGCTTGGAATCAGGTTAAAGTACTGAACCCTGCACCGATATTGGCACAAGTCATGTAATCAGCACATGTGAGGAATTAAAGGTATTCAGGCAGAAACATTTCGGAAAGGATCTATTGGAGCCTTCGGGGGTACGGATGGGAGAAAGAACACCCAGCTCAAGTGCCTGGACTACAGGTGTCCAACCCTAAAGTTCTGAACAAGAGGCACTCTACTGGCAATGAAGGTTTGCCCATTTGATTCATTCAGGTACAAACCAGTGTAATACAAGAATCTTACTTGGGGTGGGTTGAAATGTGAAGTTAATGGAACACAAGCATGTTATCTAGCCTGGAAAAAAAAAGTTAAATGGTG
Source organism: Holotrichia oblita (assembly GCA_023690525.1). Classification (NCBI taxonomy): domain Eukaryota; kingdom Metazoa; phylum Arthropoda; class Insecta; order Coleoptera; family Scarabaeidae; genus Holotrichia; species Holotrichia oblita. The sequence goes on from CM043023.1 coordinate 32,564,950, forward strand.
CCACCACCCTCTAAAAGAACTGATTCGGTTACAATTATTCCGTAAAAATTTCCTGTCATGGTAACTGGAATCACATGAGTTGTACTCCCCCAAAATATTGTTTCATCTATCTACTATCAAATAAGGGCAAAAAGAGGGCATAAAGAGCAAGTTGTTATATCGATTCCAACGTTCTAACTCTCGATGATGAAAAAAAAAAAATGAAATTCCTGGTGATGGAAAGGAAATTCTTACCTCTCGGACTCTCCCTGACTAGAAGCAGAAACATTTCACACTAAATATTGCTTCAACAAGCCTTAGCCTAGGCTGGTTTAGCATTGATTTAGAAATAGGACAACATTCAAGTTAGCACCACACACAAGAGCAACATTTTGCAGCCACTAGTCTTGAGTGTCTTCAGACTTTACAGTAGAGAATTGCATCGATTTGACAAATTTTAATCCTGATGTGATCAAATGTAAAGCTTAGACAGTTTTTCTTATTCTAATAATGTGATTACAATGGAAAGATTCGGACCAGAAGCGTGTCAAAGGTGCCTAATTTATTTGGAACAAAAAATTCTGCATCCAAGTCGTTTAAGGAATCGGCAAGAACCATCTCTTGCACGGAATTTTGGGTATCAAAAAGCCTTCGAGGCGATGGCTACCGCGTTTGTTCACACCGTGGCAAAAACGAAATCGGGTGACCGTTTCGGAGGCACCAAGTAGATGAAAGTGATGGATCAGACTTCGGGACATTAAGAGTGGGTAACTCGGTGATCGTAAATCACAAAGATCTTTTCAGCTAAATTCATCAGAAGAATTGGTTGATCTTCCCCATTTTAGTGGCCTAATATTGAGGAGAAATATTTCTTTTGGTTAGAGATCCATCTCGTTCTGAAAGGCCTGACATTTCTAAATACTTTTTAGAATGTTGTCCAAGTGGATACCTTTCACTTCAAGTAATGGCGATGCTTTTTTGGATCATCTGTTATGTCTTTGCAAGCATTTTCTGCACAAACCTGCTTCGCACTATTTCCACTTGTGATTAAATTTTAAACGATCAAAAGAAACATTTTAATATTTTAACTTTAATATCACGATTCCTAACAAAAAAAAATCCACAGTAATAGTATCAATTCGTTCTAGCAGAATTCGAGGAATGGAACGCGAAATATTCACGTTGAGTATCTCAATTCGAACGGATGCAACGCGATTCAAAGCATTCCCATCACGTCATGTTGGTACACGTGTACGTACAACCCCTCTCCAACAAACGTTACCGCGAATTCCCGAAATTCCATCGATTAATCCTACATCGTTATTAAGCATTTCTTATCTAAATATTACGTTGTTGACGTCAACTAGCGCTATAATTACCGATTAAATTAACGTCTTAGCTGCCGTTTTCCTTCCGAAACGAATTCGATTGCTTAAAAATGCTTAATTAATTAATTCGGGACACGTGTTTCGTTGCATACGACATAGAAATTTCGAAATATCTCCGCGAAAGTTTTACGATCCATATTCAGCAGATGGAGACATATGGCGGTGGAACTTAGTCGGTATTAGGATGTTAATATTTTACTGAAATTCCCTTTTCCGGATGACGAAGGATAATTTCGGCCGAAATCCTCTTCAATGCGGTTCACGTACATGGATGTAGCCGAGTTCAGTTTTTTTTTCTTCTTTCTTTTCTGAATGGGAAATCGGACTATTGCGTGGGACTACTTGAAAACTCTCCAACACGGTTTCGCAATATCCCCGCATACAACTTGCGAAGAGTGGGAGCAAAGATATGAAGGCGATAACGTTGCGAGGGTTTCCAGTTACGTAAGGGCTAAGCAAAAAAAGAAATGGGAAACTTAGGGAGAGGATATTATAGCGACGTTTGCATTATATTAGTTTATTTATTATTATAACAAATTGTGAAAATGGTATTTGGTTTTTGACTCGTCTTGGAAAAGGAAACTTTTCCAAAGGCAAAAAGGAGTTCTGGGTAGAGGTTTGACCCCCCAAATACTCGTTATAAAAGAAAGGAAAGAAACATTTATCAATAGTGACGCTGATCATGTTTGATCATCTTTTATATCTTCAAAATTTTGGCCATGAATAGAAAGGAATTTCGTGTGTTGATTTAAGCACCGTTTTTTGATGGGGAAAAATTGAATTAGAGCCAAACAGTGTCTTGATAAGAATTATGGGAACTCTGCACCGAGGAAATCAATTATTATTGACTGGCATGTCTGTCATGTATAAGCAGTGATGATGCTGAACGTTCTGGTCGCCCAAAATCGCCAGTTGTCCTTGGGCGAAGGAAGAATTTGGGAAATCTTGCTTAGAAGTTTAAAGATGGGTTGGATGTTTTGTTTGGCGAAGAATTCTACCGATTTTGCTGGATCTATAGCCATTCTGTAGAAGAGCAGTTTTGACATGGCATGAGATGTACAAGAGAGCCAGTTACTGGTTGCTTTTATGCTGGGTAATGATGTGAGCTAGCATGAAGATATCTATCGGTATGTGTGGGTTTCCTGTACACGGATTAACTAATACATCAAGGAAAGGTAGGGAATGGTTCGTCTCAATCTCCGTGGTGGACTTGATGTCGGGGTGTTGGCTATTGAGGAAGTCCAAGAAAGTAGGTAGAATGTTTTTATCATGTGGCCAGATAATGAAGGTGTCATCCACTTATCTTAACTAAATTTTGGGTTTTAAATTCGCATATTCCAAAGCAATGATCTCAAATGCCTCCGTGAAGACATTAGCTACAACTGAAGAAAAGTAAGTAAAGTACGTTGACGTGAGGCATTTCTAACTTGGCTAAGTTTGAGGACTGGTTATCCTGGATCAATAATTGGTGGATTATAGCGAAGAAATTGGTGACGAGCACTTTTGTGAAGAGTGAGATAGGTAACCTCAAAACTGAGAAGAAGATCGAGATTTCAGAAATGAGTTTAACAAAGTGCGAGGAATTTAGAATGTGAGAAGAAGCATTGCCTGTGTATTTTTTAAGAGTATTTGGCCAAGCTATAGGTGGGCGAATCTATAGTGTTAACTATGGAAGGGCTTGGATTCCTTGGGTAGTATCCGTTTCTGTGTGTCAGAAGGATTGTCAGAGGATTTAATTAATGAAGAGATCTTTGAAGCTTACTTTTCTTGTACGAGAGTGTTAAAGTTGATATCTTTAAAGTAGAATTTCATGGAAACAATAACGAGAACTTTAATGGTGGACGTCCTTGCCTGATAAATAAACGGATTTCCACTAATGTACTAATAATTAATATTGGGATGATGCTCCAGTCGTTCTTCTGGAAGAAGTGTTAAAAAAGTCTAGAAATTTAGTTAATATATAATAAATTTGCCTATCGTTTGATGTTTCTTTTGCCATTTACCTTAAGATCCTGTTTCGTTGTGTGTTTATTTGCGTTTCTCTGTGCTTTTTCATTTTGCTGTTCCTATGGAGTATGAGACGTATGAGTAGGTTGACATGATTTGGTTTTTTTGGGGAGTGTAATGGAAACTGCAATTATGCTGCTAATGCTGTTAAAGGCCGACCAAGATATGTTAGGGACGCAAATTTAGAAGTACCTCCTCTTCTGGAAATAGTACCAGATAACGCCCGTGCTCTTTTTAAAGTTGTTGGTGCCAACTCCAAAACCACGGTTCATAAAATCTTGAAGGAAGATCTACTGTAGCCGTTTCATAAGGTAAGAATTATTGGAGGAAGAAATGACGTCTTCAACTGTCACAACCAATATATTTGGGCACAAAAAAATCCTCATGTCCTGCACCATGGAAATTATCAAGCTCGATTTTCACTGAATGTTTGGGCAGAGATCGTAGATAATAAACTCCTTGGCCCTTTCGTACTAAATGCATTTTTTGTTACAAGTATGTTGGCGTACCTGTCAAATTTCCCATAAATGCAAACACATCACCAGTCTTGCCAAGTATAATATTCTTTAACTGCCAGATCCAATATTTTGGCCACATACTAAGACTTGTCTAGAATGACAGTTGCGTTCCCTTTGTTAGCAGGAAGAATGACTGTATCTTTGTTGGCAAGAAGAGAAGCTAGGGTTGTACGTTCTACTATGGACAAATTTGGCTGTGGAGGTCTAGCAGAAGCAAGACAAAGATTTTTTAATTGTAGAGCCTTTTCCTAAATAATTCGCCAGGATTTTCAGCTTTCCAATATCCAAAGTTCCGTTTGGGAACGCTGAAAATCTGGTTCCTCATTCATTAATAAGTTGTGGATTAATTCTTGATTACGATTTAAAAATTCTGGACAAAATTTTGACTTCACTTCCTTATATCGATTGCTAAAGTGTTGAGTCATTTGGTATTGGTAAGGATGGCATTTTAAATCATTGCAAAGGATTCTGTAAAGACCTAGAATAAGTCATTGTCGATTAGAAGACCTTGTAGGACTTCGAAAGATTTCAATAAAGTTCGGATCCTAAGAAGGGTCGAAACAAAAATTTGAGGCAATACAGAATTGAATTTTCAAAAAAATTCTTAAAACAAGGGTGTTGAAGTTTCTTCATACATATTAATAACTACAAAACTCCTCGTAGTAATTCCATGGGCGTGCCTAGGGAGTGATTTATTTAAGCGAAACAAAAACATTTTTTAAACCAAAAAAAAACACAACAGCTGTTAATATTCACCCCGTATACATACATCAGCGGATGCGATCATATGGTTTCTGTCAAAATTAAAATCAAACCCTTACCTTAGAAAATCATGCGAGTTTAACGATTCCCAAGACATTTTCCACCGCCTCGAAGATTTCCGAATCACACCATCTTCGATGAACACTGACGGACCGAACATCTCTTCTTCACCATCGGAACATTACTTATTAAAGTCTCCCCGTGTAATAATTTAACACCCATATTCACACCTGTCATCTATGTACATATATGGTACCGCCGAGTTTCTTCCTCGTTCTCTTCCTCTTCTCGTTTGCGATCGTCGTGACAGAACCGAACAACAACAACAACAGAAACAAAAAAACAACACCGAAAAAACGTAATCCTACTACACGTCTGTTTCGGGATCCTGGCGATGCGGTTTCCTTTTATTTTCGATGCGGGCGAACGGGAGACGAACGGTAACTCGATGGGCGACGACGCAAGGACGACGGTTCGTATAAAAATATAAAAATAACATATTTAGACGCACACCCGATGATACAGATAAGGATGTGGTGGTTGGTTTGTTCTACGATCACCAGGACATAACCAAACCCACCCTTTTCGTAGATCGGACGCGGATCAGCATCCCTGGACCTGTCTTAACGTCGGCGATGGTCGGTGGATCGTTCGGGCGTTGTCGTGTTGGATTGGGGAAGAACGTGTGCTATGGTAACGTTTACATGGTGCCAAGGGAAAATCGAACTTTTGCCGATTCGTGTCGGTTTCTTTTTGTGTACTCTTAACGTTCGTACTTGTCTCAGGGTAGCATGGAAATTGGGAACTGTTAAGGGTGGTAAACGTGTTGTATTTTATATTAAAAAAATTCGAAATAAATCTAAATGAAAACTAATTCTAAATAAAGATATAACTGTCTAAACTGTCCCTGCAAAGAGTTAAAAACTTAACTGTTTAGTTTAGGAAGAAAAATAAAATTGTTGAAATTTAAATATTGTTTAGTTTGACCGATACAGCATTTATTACAGTCTTTGCGGTCTAATTTATAAACGACATTACTTTGATTATCTTTTTTAATTGATGCTTTTAAATCATCAATTCAGAAGTAATAACTTCTTTGTATTATTTTATTTTTGCTGGTATTTTGCAACCAGAGGGTAATACTGAAAACGACAGCAACGGAGGGGAGAATAATATGGATGTTGAAGAAAGGTCACCCCCAGAACAAGGACAAAACATTCAACCGAAAGATAGGCAGGTTTTGAGTGAAGTACAAATTAGGAAAAGATCAAAAATGCCTTAAGTACATGAGAACAGAAACTAAATGGGAGTAAAAGAGAGGAAGGGGACTTAAAGGACAATCAAAAGTGAAATGCTGTACAATAATTACAGAAGAGAGACGTTGAAAAATATTTACCTAACCAGTTTTGGACTAATATGTCCTGAGAAGAAAAAAAGATGCACGTGAAGGGGTTGGTAAAGATAGGAGAGGTAAACAGAAGAAGAGGAAATATCTTTCACCGTCATTTCCACAGGAATTTCTTCAATTGCCCGAGCAATTTCCCTTCGTAAAACAAGAAGGGTCCTTGGTCGATGCTGGAATACCTTCGATTTGAGGTAACCCCAAAGGAAGAAGTCACATGGATTGAGATCCGGTGAGTGCGGCGGCCAGCCAAGATCACCTCTCAGAGAAATGAGGCGTCCGGGAAACATTTCCCTGAGAATGTCCATTGATTGTCGCGATGTGTGGGCGGTTGCACCATCCTGTTGAAACCACACATTTTCCACGCCAATTTCTTCCATTTTGGGTCGAAGAAAATGTTCCAGCATGAAACAATAGCGCTCGCTGTTGACCGTTACGGTTTGCCCATTTTCTTCAAAAAAGTAAGGCCTCCAGACGCCTAGGCGGGAAATAGCACACCACACAGTCACTTTTGGGCTATGGAGGGGTTCCTGATGGATTTCCCGAGGATTTTCGTCACTCCAATATCGAAGATTTTGCCTGTTTACGGCGCCACAAAGGTGAAAATGGGCTTCGTCCGTGAAGAGCACAACATCGTCGTTTGGAAGTTCTCGGAGATCGCGACAAGGGTTTCAAAATCCCTTTCACTTAATTCCTGTGCAACAACCATTTTGTAGGGATGCATTTTGAGGTCCCGGTGCAAAATTCGCCGAATACTGCGGTTGGAAATCGCCAAAGCGAGCGAATGTTTTCGCGCCGAACGACGCGGGGAATGTTCAATCGCGGCTCGCACATTAGCCACGTTTTCAGGTCCTGTTGCTGTCCTGGGACGTCCAGGCGACTTCTTTTTCAATGCTGATCCCGTCTGTCGAAAATTTGACACCCACACTTTAATCGTAGCGTGATGTGGAACCAAGGAACCAGGTTCATAATGATGAACCTGATGAACAATTCGCCCATCTTGCGCCTAATCACCCCCCTACAACCCGCTCATTCCGCGAATATAAAAACGCTTCCTCGTATCTTCTGGAATATCGAAGTTGGAGTTGATATCTATAGCTTGAAGAGGTAAAAGTGAGTCTCTAATTTTCTTCCAAAAGTTATACAACTCTAAATAAGAAATATCTCCTTCCCAGTTTTTATTTCTTTGGTATGTTTCCTTAAATAAGTCCAAGACAATTTTATTGCCTAATTCATATTCCTATACTTTCAAAGTAGTTTCCGAAGACGTAATATTGTCTATTGAAACTACGTCTTCAACTTATTCCACTTGATTTGCTGCTATTTTAGTGATAAACTTCGAATAACTAATAGTCCGCAAGTTTTAAATCCTGAAACAATATGCAATGTATTCGTAGAATGTCTCACTAACCATCCACCCATTTTCACTTCTTCCAAGCTTGCTGCTTCAATCACTGCATTTAGTAAACGATCATATTTGTACATCGTCAATGGTGGACCTATTTGTTCTTTTGCATTGACAGTTATTAGAGTTACATTTTTCTTTTTCCGATGCAGATTATTTATGGGATTATGTTTTTTGCAAGGTCAAATATGAGTTCCTATTTTGAGACGACTTTTTTCTTAAGACCCAGACTCGAGCTACCGCTACGTAGCTTCAACTGTCATAATAGAATCCAAAGTACAGATCGCCTTAACAAGATTAGTGATCTTTTGAAAAAATTTATTAGGAATTATCGAAATGCCTGTTCTCCAGCAGAGAGGATTGCTTTAGATGAGTCCTTGCTGTTACATCGAGGTAGACTCAGTTTTAGGCAATATATAAAAGAAAAGAAAGCAAAGTAAGAAATACATTATTTTGTACTCCGTTCTCCTAACGGGTATTACCACAACCTTGAAATATACAAAGGAGAACAAGAACTAACGTTGTGACCAAACCACAACGAAGCTATTGTCTCTTGTTCTCCGACTTATGGAACCGTTCCTCGATAATGGTCACACACTACTGACACCTTACGGAGTAATCGAAAAGGAAACCCAAAAGACGTCACGACAGCCAAATTACAAAAAGGTCAGCATGTCTGGAGAAGAAGAGGAAAGGTCTATGTTTCAAAATGACGAGACAAGAGAGATGTATTATGCATAACTACCAAATTTTAACCAAAAATGGTATAGGTAACAAATTCGGACGGTAAGGTACAGGAAAAATGTTTGAAATGAATTTCTCCATAGAAATTTTGTTTTATTATTCAACTAAATTGTTACGTTTTTGTTACTTATATTCAATAAAAGTTTCTTTTGAACTGGAAAAAAAAACATCTGCATTTGCAGACACGTCCTTTCAGTTCTAAAAATTCTGAATCAAGGGACATGTCTGCAATTGCAGTAGAGGTAGTTTTGATTTTTGGGATGTTCTTTTTTTCAAAATTAAATTCTGCATGATATATCGAACATCTTCCTTGGCATATTGCAAAATTTATTTTTACTAGCCTTCAGACACCTCTAAACTTTACCCCACAACCCACGAATGTGTTAATTTGGTTAAACCTTCTAGAGTAGTACCGAATCGGATGTGTTAATCCCTCTCGATTAAACTCCCTTTCGAATCTTCAACACCTTCCTCTTTAAAATATCCGTTCGTAATAGCATCTTGAGTCATCCTCTGCGATTGGAAAGCGAATTCAACCTGTTCAAGTCTAGAAACTTTATATTGCCTCACTAGATGCCCGGCAATCTTCCCTATGTGCATCTTAATGTTGGAATCTACCATACCATCCGATAAAATCATATCTTTCATCTGGATCCCACCCAATTTGCATCCGCTCCTTAGGTTAGCTCAATGTTTCGCCCAAAGTTCAAGCAGCTTACGTGAACGCACCTAATGACATTTAAGATTAATTATTTCTCTATTTCAATATGAATAGTCCCAACTTGTGACAAAGCTTGTAAGTATTCCACTCTCAATAAAGGAAGAAAGGTTTGATTTCAAGTCTATAGACCATTAATTCCTAAAGTGGTCCAGGTGGACCCCCAGGGGTCCACGGGAGACTCGACGGGGATCTACGTTAGCATGACAAAAAAATCTTTCAAATTTTGATTAAATGTGGAAAAATGCTGAATCATTTCAACTGCTGAAAATGTATCCTTTATAGTAGGTGGTTGAAATTTCGTAGTTTGTCCAAGCTTTAGAAAAACATAATCTGCATGTTATCTAGTTTTTGAGGAACACCATTCTCGTCAATGTATTTTAAAAGCTTTATAATTTGAAGTTTTCTAATATGTGTCTTTAGGGACTTTATTACACCCTCGTCTATTGGTTGAAGAACTGACGTGGTATTTGGTGGAAGGAAGGCAAGTTTTATAGCTTTTAAGTTTTGAATATTTGGACGAGCTGGACAGTTGTCTAAAAGCAATAGGATTTTCCTTTTTTTGCCGAATGAGTTTATTGTCCCATCGTACAATTATTTTTCTAATAATGCTGATGTCATCCATGCTCTTTGGTTAATTTCATATTTAACAGGTATAGATTTTATATTTTTAAAGCATCGAGGATGCTTAGCTTTGCCAACAACCACAATTTTTTTTTCCGATCCCGTCATATTTGCTGCTACAAGAACAGTCAATCTATCCTTACTGAGTTTACCATCAATACATTTTTTCCCGTTTAAATGTCATCGTTTTGTCTGGCATCATTCTGAAAAATAAACCAGTCTCATCTTTTCCTAAATTTGGCCACAATGTATTTAACCAGAAGTCACAAATCCCATTAGGTACATATCTATTGCTTCGCCTCATATTTTACAAAAAATAATATATTCACAAACGTTATTTCGCTGGAAACAGATGGAGCTTCTGACATGAATTATACTAGAGGTAACTGCAATTCGCTGTGTCATCCACTGACAACACCTAGTAGCGAAAAATTTTCCAACAATTGCTCTTACGTTGGTTGTCGAAAGGTGCATGTTTAACAAAATTTTACTCACTTTCAGAATCAGTTTTAGAGTTTCTGGAAAGTAAAGATCCAGATTTAAAAGAAAACCTGATCCATTTGAAAGTAGACATCGCGTATTTGACAGATTTGTTCAAAAAAATTAATAACATTAACTTGCAATTGCGAGGGGACAGCCCCAATTTAATAAAAACAAAGGGTGTAGTTTCAGCTTTTCCTGGAAAATTGAAATTTATGAAGCAAAATATTAGTTGGCGCAAATTTTCCCAGTTTTCAAACTTGTCACAGGTAGAATACCTTGATGAGGATATTCAGACATACGTTCAATATTTAATTGCCCTGCATGATGACTTTGAAATCAGATTTGAAGATATTCTGACAATGGAAATGCCACCATGGATCATCAAACATTTTGGCTATATACAGGAATACCCGAAAAATATTCTGGCCTGTGAGGAATTGCGAGAAAGCTTTGGATAGTGTGGTTACAAACCTTTTAACAAAAAAAGCAGCAGATTGAATATCACAGGACGGGGAGATTTCCTATTCCAAAACTGTAGCCCAATATTGATAATTTGCTGTCAATCCATCAAGTACATCTCTTCCATTAAAATTATGACTATTTTGTGAATGTCATTGTAGAAGTTACGTTATTAATGTTTAATATTAATTGTATTATGACTGTTATCATCAATAATTACATGTTTGAATAAAAGATAGCTAAGAATCCATGAAGAACAGGAGAATTTTCTTAAAAAAAATTTCACAACAAAGAAACCAATACAAAATTCATATTTAGCTAAATACAACACAAGGAAATATACTACGAATGGGGAGTTTTCTAAATAAAATAAGTAAGAATTGATGAGTTTTTTGTGCTGTGAGTAGTTATCAAGAAAGTAAAGTTGGATAGAATCATTTTTTTGATTGGCCAACTTTACTTTTTTGACATTCACTCACAGCACAATCAATTAATTAATTAACTAATCAATTCTCACTTTTTTCTTTGAAAACTGTTAAAATTCGTCGTTGGGACTGAGCGGCAACACAAACTTTCATAGTTAGATCTAATCTTCACATGTTTTGTCGAGTTTTGGGAATATGGTAGAGATGTAGTTGGAGGGGGTTGTTGGGAACCTTTGCACTTTTGGCACTCACACCACTTTGTACAAAGTTCTGCTATTCGCCACCCACGCCGTATAGGCAATATTGTCAGATTGTTCGGCGATCTTTTCTAAGAATTAATATGTGTTCGCGCTTCACTACCTTTCGATGGAGAGGTTTTCAAATCAAAGACACTAATAAGTTTAAATTAATATTAAATTTAATGATATGATAATGCGGTGACAATGTGATTGTAGAAAAATGAACTGAAACTAACAATAGGGAACACAAATGACTATAAATAAATGGAAATACATTAGGATAATTTCGGTTTACATAGAAAGATTAACGTGAATTGCAAAACCCTAGTGCAGGTAATCTTAGATAATTAACATTTCCTAGGTAGTTACCTACTGTAATAGAGAAACTTATTGAATATAATTTGTACAAATAGACTGCATACATATTGGATCTAAGCATAAACAGGAAATTCCTAAATCGGCATTAACAGGGGTCAACCGGAACCAGTAAAATTTTTAAAGTGGTCTATGATAAAAAAAAGTTTGGGAACCTCTGCTCTAGAGGGAGACATTACCTCTGACTAGCAGTGTACATACATGCATAAATGAAAATCGGAAAGGTCACGTATTAACATAAGAAGAGATTCATCACGCTTAAAGGATGTTTAAAGTGAGGAAGTGGAAACAATAGAAGACGATGATGTTGCTAAAGACGTCACAGAACAGATACAAAAACATGACATATAAAGTTATTTTTAAAATTCTTTAAAGACATATATATTCGAGGCAAGCCAACATTACCATATGAATGCATGTACATGTCACACTTTCTAACGAACAATTTAGAACACATAACACACATGCACACAGCTTGATGTTTTTGTATCGTATTACCTAAACAACTACACACATAAAGCGATTAAATATTTAATCGACTCACTCTAATCTTAATTAAGATTATAAACTTCCTATCTATCTGCATACATCGAATATGATTCATCCGTTTTATAATTCGCAGCACGTGATACCCCATAGCCCCCGATTCGTCGTACACTTTCGTTGGTACTCGTTCGTCAGTCTAGACACGGTTAAGCTGACGCAATCCACGCGTTTCTACTACCAGTTCATGCGTTTCCCTTCGCGAAGGAACCTGAACATTATTATCTCGATTTAAACACAACGAAAAAATGAGTAATAATTCCGTATACATCGTATCAGCTTGTCGTACACCTATCGGCGCGTTTAACGGACAATTTTCGAAGATACCAGCGGTGACCTTGGCCTCCACGGCAATACGAGAAACCATCAGGCGATGCAACATCGATTCGGCCAGCGTGTCGGAGGTAATCATGGGACACGTCATCACTACGGGATTAGGTCAGAATACCGCTAGGCAAGCGGCTCTCCTCGCCGGCCTTCCTAACGATATCCCAGCTTGTACCGTTAATATGGTATGCGGTTCCGGTTTAAAAGCGGTTTACGACGGGTTTAACTCGATTAAAACCGGAGAGAATTCGATCGTCGTCTGCGGTGGAATGGAGAACATGAGCATGGCGAAACATTTCGCCAATTTAAGGAGCGGATGCAAATTGGGCGGGATCCAAATGGAAGATACGATTTTAACGGATGGTCTTGTAGATTCCAATATTAAGATGCACATGGGGAAGACTGCCGAGCATCTGGTGAGGGAATATAAAGTTTCTAGACTTGAACAGGATGAATTCGCTTTCCAATCGCAGAGGAAGGCTCAAGATGCTATTACGAACGGATATTTTAAAGAGGAGTTGATTGGTGTTGAAGATTCGAAAGGGAATTTAATCGAGAAAGATGAACACGTCCGATTCGGTACTACACTAGAAGGTTTAGCCAAATTAAAACCAGCGTTTGAAACGGTAAATATAACAGATCCCCCCACCCCCCAAAAATAAAAAACTAATTTAATCACAAATTTTTCTTCTATAGGATGGAAGTGTTACTGCAGGGAACGCCTCTGGTATCAACGATGGTGCTGCCGCCTTATTAATATGCAACTCTGATGTTTTGAAGGAGAAACAATTCACTCCTTTAGCTCGTATAGTGGGTTTCGCCCAATGCGGTTTGGAACCTATCGAAATGGGTTTGGGCCCCATTAAGGCTATACGGAAATTGATGGAGAAAACGAAATGGTCGCTGGAGGAAGTGGATCTGTTCGAGATTAACGAAGCTTTCGCCGTACAATCTTTACTGGTGGTTAAAGCTTTGAATATAGATTCGAATAAAGTTAACGTTTCCGGTGGTGCTATCGCCTTAGGACATCCGATCGGATGTTCTGGTGCAAGAGTGCTGGTAACTCTCTTGTATAATCTGAGGCGTTTGGGGAAAAGGAAAGGTGTCGCTGCGTTGTGTATCGGAGGAGGGATGGGTATTGCTGTCGCTGTTGAAATTGATGCTTAGGATTAGATGATTAACAATATTTTTTTTAAATGTATTTTTAAACTTGTAGATTTTAGTTAGTTTAATAAAAAAAAAATCGAAAGAAGTTATTGTTTTTGAATTGATTTAAAAACATCCTTTAATAAATGATGTATCGGTCAAACTAAGCAATATTTAAAGAAACGATTTTGTACTAATTATTATCGTGGTGGAAAAGCACTTTTTTTCCACAAACTGCAAACGAGGCCGTTTCTCCTTCAATACTATACATCGAATCGGATCAATAAATCCCTGCAGTACTCCCCCATGATCGTTCTTCTCTTCTGCAGACAGTCCATGAGGATCACATCTTGGAAATCCCAAAAAAATGATCGCCATAACTTTTTCTTTGCTTTCTTCGGAGTTGATTCGCCCGGAAAAGTCCATTGCTTCGACAGTTGTGGGGCCGAGGGCTACTTTAAGCTACATGGCCGTACTAACTACTTCTATTAGTAGATTAAAGGGTTAGGAAGAGGTTATTTAAATATTTAACTGTTCATTTATTATTATTATTATTAATATATAATATGTATGTATTTGATGTACTAATCTTTCAATTCCTTAAATATTTCCACTTGTAGGTCAATAAAACAACAATATTTTCGTTAATGAGACTTCTTCAGTGGATGAAATTGACATTTGACATGTGTCAAAATACTAATAATATAAGTGATAATGATATATCGAATTTTTAAATTCTCAAATAATGATGAAGGATATATTGGTTTAATACAACTATAATCTACATCTACAATCTATTTTTTGTCAAGTTCTAACAATTCTGTTCAAGGACTACGAAAAAAACATGGCAAAAAACCTAGTCAACAGCTTAAAATTAATAAAATTCAGACGTGAATTAAATTATTATTAATAAACGAATCTTCCTATTATTGTCATGTTTTTTTAATCGTCTAAAACGAATCTGGATATAACGAACACTCGGTTGTGTTCATCGAACTTTATCGAACAAAAAATTACATGTTTCAACAAGCAATGGTGACACCAACGGTTATGTTGTTACTGTGTTTTCATGCAAAATTCTTTCATTATCCACAAAACTGGAAATCATTCGCAAATTAGAACGTGGTTGTGGAAATTGTTGTATTGTAACATCAAAACCCCTTAGTAACTTATGTTTTCATAGGTTGGTAGAACCAACAAGTTATATATGTTTTTTTCGGTCATGTAAGGTCATGTCATGTAATATTAGTGTGCAATTAAAACGTTTTATATAAACGACGTGTGTTTTCGTGTTACTCCGTAATTGAATTCCCACTATTTACGACAGGTTATGGGCCCAGTCACGAAATAGTCCGTAATTGAATTCATCATTCATTAAGTAAACGTAAAAAAGTGCGACAGTCGTTTTTTCTTGTTGTGCACTAAAACTTTCGGTGACACCAACATGGCGAATAGTAATAGTAATCTTGGCGGGATCGAGAAACTTAAAGGACGAGAAAATTACGATTCATGGAAGTTTGCTGTAGAAAACTATTTGGAATTGGAGGATTTGTGGAGCTGTGTTACGGGCGTTGAAACTGACGTGAAAAAGGTAGCGAAAGCCAAATCGAAAATAATTTTACTAATAGAACCAGTAAATTATGCTCACGTTAGAGAGGCGAAAACAGCCAAAGAGGTATGGGATAAGCTGAAGGCTGCTTTTGATGACTCAGGTCTCACGAGAAAGGTAGGTCTGCTCCGTAAGCTAATAACGACTAGGTTAGAATCGAGTGCCTCTGTGGAAGAGTATGTGAACTCTATAACTATGACAGCTCACAAATTAAATGCAATTGGAATGACTGTCACAGATGAGTGGGTAGGAACATTGCTATTAGCAGGTTTATTAGACCAGTATAAACCGATGATAATGGGTATTGAGAGCTCCGGTGTAAAAATAACTGCTGATTCAATAAAAACTAAATTATTACAAGACGTGAAAGATGAAGCTAGTGCAAATGATGCTGTTGCTTTGTTTGGAAGTGCAAATCACAAGAAACAAGGACTGAAATCTAAGAAGACAGGAATTAGATGCTACGGATGTAATAAATTTGGGCACATTTCCAAGAATTGTCCGACTGCAAATAAAACAAAGTTAGAAAATAATTTATTTACATCCTTTACAGCAAAACTAATGGACAAAGATGACTGGTACGTGGATTCCGGTGCGTCTAAGCATATGACGATGCGGAAAGACTGGTTGGTGAACGTTTCGACCATGAACAATGATCAAGTTATGGTAGCTGATAATTCAAAACTGCAGATAGAGACAAAAGGTGACATTCATTTAAAGGTGCGTGCAAATAATATCACAAATGATGTCAGTATACGTGATGTTTTGTATATTCCAAACATATGTACTAATTTACTTTCGGTTAGCCAAATGGTACATCAAGGGAATACTGTCAAATTTGACTCTGTCAAATGTCAAATTTTTAATAAACAAAACCACTTGATTGCTACTGCAACAATGGCTGATAATATGTATAAACTGGATAGACCAATGCAAGTTGCTAACATGGCATTGGACATGCAGGAGAAAACGCTCTAGAAAAAATGAAAAATGGAGCTGTCTTGGGAATTAGTTTTACTCGAGAAAGTAAACAACCATGTATTACATGTTTGGAAGGCAAGCAATCTCGACTGCCATTTGAAGATTCTGAGTCCACTACAAGTACTGCCCTAGAAGTGGTACATTCGGATGTATGTGGACCCATGGAGGAGAAATCACTGGGTGGTTCCCGATACTTTCTAACTTTCATGGATGATTTTACAAGGAAGGTGTTTGTGTATATCATAAAACAAAAGTCTGAGGTTGCTGAGAAGTTCTTAGAATTTAAGAATTTTGTTGAAAACCAAAGTGGGAAAAGAATTCAGGTTTTGCGGACTGATAATGGCAAAGAATACTGCAATGAAATTTTGCTGAAGTATTTGCATAAATTTGGAATTCAGCATCAAACGACTGCACCGTACACGCCAGAACAGAACGGAAAGGCTGAAAGAATGAACAGAACCATTCTGGAGAAGGCTAGATGTTTATTGCTAGGAGCTGGCCTGCAGAAGTGTTTCTGGGCTGAAGCAGTAACAACTTCAGTTTACCTTATCAATAGGACTCCAAGTCGAATGTTAATGGATTACGAAACGGCAGAAGAAGCGTGGTCGCAGAAGAAACCACACATGAAGCATCTACGACAATTTGGTTGTATTGCAATGGTACATACATCAAAACAAAAGAGAAGAAAGCTTGATGCAAAGTCAACCCGCTCTATAATGGTAGGATACTGCGAAAATTCGAAAGCTTATCGATTGTATGACCCAATAAAGGAACAAATAGTAATCAGCCGAGATGTCGTCTTTCTGGAAGATCAGTTCTTCAATCAGGTAATGAAAGATAAAAATCAAATTACTAATAGTTTCATTCCGTTTCATATACTGCCTGCTGTGGAAGTAAAAGAAGACGTGTGTTTTCGTGTTACTCCGTAATTGAATTCCCACTATTTACGACAGAAATGCTTAAATTTGTCATCAATACAATTTGACAAAGTCGACTGTGTCGACAATTTTGGGCACAAAGAGACAAATTTTTAAAAGTGCAATCAAGTTTAGTTAAAAAAAACTGCGTCAAGCAAAAAGATCGGACGTAGATCAATCTTCGCTCAAGTGATTTGCGTTGAAACGAACCCAGAATGTGCCGATCAGTGGTCCTATTTTGCAAGAAAAAGCGAACCAATTGACTCAATTACGCAGTAAGGCTGCAGGAACGTCAAATGAAGAAAATTTTAATTTCTCACGAGGATGGATTGATCGTTTTAAAAGCTGATGCTGTAAATAAAGAAGTACCAGAAAATTGGCTAACGACAATATGGGCAGGTACGTATACCAAAGTCTTTTGTAATTTAGCATTCCAAAGAAAGACTTACTGCCTGGGTCTGTGCAAATATGGGCGGTTCAGAACAGAAGAAACTTTTTGTAATTGGAAAATCGAAGACGTCTCGATGTTTCAAAAACGAAATTGTCACATGAAGCGAACGAAAGAGCCTGGATGACAGGAGATTTTTTTTTCAAATCTTCTACTATCTTGGGATCGAGAACTTGCAAGGAACAAAAGAAAAATTATTTTAGTGATTGATAACTCTCCTGCACACCCTAAATTGGATAATTTGGAGTTGATCGAAGTGGTTTTTATCCTCCAAAAGTGACTTCAGTTCTAATCATCTTATCGAAGACAATTACTCTTAAAAATGATTCAGTCTGATGATCAAAACGTCATGCGGGTTTTTACGTGAATACTGGATTCACAGAGGAAGATGACATCCCTATTCGTTAGTGGTTTTTAACGCAAAAAGTCGTATAGAAGCCGATGAAGATAATCTGTACCATTGCGCTCAAAACAATAACATTTATGATTTTGAATAGCATACTTTGAACGAATATGAGAAAGTTGATGAAAAGTTGGAAGTCGCAGAATACCCGAATGATTCTGAAATCGTTAGATCGGTAATGGAACAAGAACAAACTAAAGACTTTACAATTCTAAACTAAAGTGATGGAGAAATCGAACCCGAAACAAACGTTATAGGGGATTCATTTCCTACTGTACAGAAAGCTCTTGAAGCATTGCAATCACACCTATGGGGATCCCAATCCTTCCGGGCGATGGAACGGTCTTCGCTTTCTTCGCGCAGAAAAGTCTACTGCTTCGACTGTTCCTTGAGATCTCCGGTATGTAGTGGTGAATCCAAGTCTCATCCAAACGCATCAAGAAATCCTTTGGATTGCGTTGAATCCTGGCCAGACACTCTGAGCACCGTGAAAGCTTGCTTGTGTTGAGATGATTCAGACGAGTGGACGATCGAGGATGATTCATTCATTGATGATATTGGGACGAGGAAGTAGATGCTGCTTTTCAAAATTCTCATCCGAAAAATAAAATGAAAGCCTGACATCTTCAAATTCATCAAATATATTTTCAACTTCAATTTTCTGAAGGAGATCTTAATTTAATCCCAAAAAACACTATATCCTTTTTACTACCGAAACTCTCTACCAAAAAAAAAAAACACTCACTTCCTCGACAACGAGAGCACACATTTTCCCAGAAGTACACCATATATTTCTCCTTTCTTTTTTTTTATTTTCCCCCAGCTACTACACGTTACACACCTATATATAAGTGACTCGTGTAACACATATATATATATATACATACGTCCCTTTATATAAATAAAGCAATACATATGGCCAGACCGCGCAAATTGAAGTACGGAAACCTCACCCTTACATTGACCCACATCCAGCCATGTCCTACATATCTCTCACTCTACAGAAGATCCCACCTATTCGGTGAACTTCGTCGGAGATCGCTTCAAGGTCGTCGTCCTGCCGTATCTAAACGGGGAAAGCGTTTGTGTGCGGTCGCTACTACCAGCATCTGACTGATGAGGGCGCCCGCTGTCGTTGCGAATCCTCCGACAAATGACGTTGAGGTTCTCTCTCCCACTATATCATCCCTCATTCCGCTCTCTCGCAAAGGGTAAATAGAATTCGCTCGTGTTTTGTTTTCGCGCCGAGGCGTAATTTAAATTTGCATCCGGGGAGAGATGTGCTTACCGAGAAGATGACGTTCACTCTCTCTTTCTCTCGCTTTTGATGATAAAGGGTTGAATATTGAAGGCGGTGGAGGCGAGGGAGGACTTATTCAAATATGTACTTTGCTCATCGTAATTCGACGAGGATCGAGTTATAGGTTACTGTTAGTTACGGCGGATTAAGACGGTATAGGGTTACTAGATTAATTCACTTTGTCGGCGTGTTTTGTCTGTATAATCTGGGTATTCATAATTAAAAAATTTTTTTTTTAGTTATTAATTTTCTCGAGCTTGTTATCGCTATAACTGACATAAATATGAGTTACAGTTACGTTAAAACAGTCGCTATTTAATACACTTGACAATTAACCTGTCAAATTATGAACTGTCAAAATAAGACTTAACGTTTTGAGTAGTAATTTTTGACAAAAATAATATATTTTTTTAATTATTATTGTTTACAATTTTGAATGTTGCAAGAATTGAAAAAAAGTTTTTGACAGCTGTCAAATTGTAAAACGTTTAATTCTTTTGCGTTATTTCAAGAGTACCAACTATAAAAATATTTTTGGTAGCGTGGCAACTTACGATGTTAACAGATGTAGCTGTCAACGCGTTTTTGACAGTTGCAAACTTATAAAATCAGTTTTGTGTTTTTTTGACAGGTGGCAAACTTTAAATAGTTATTTTTTTTAGATTGTCAACACTTGGGCGGGCGTTATATTTTCTTTCGAAGTTAAAAACGCGGTGTTCTAACGCGTGTGACTGTCAAAATTATGTAATACATTCGTCGCTTCAGACCTAGGTATTAGCATTTTCGACATCTGTCAAATTATAAAAACATATTTTCTCCGATTTTGATAATTACAATTACAACTTTTTGACAGCTGAAAGAGGTGTTTTGTTTTTAACACGCGTGACTGCTAAAATATTTCTGACAGTTACCAGATTGTAAGGACAGTTTTGTGCCTTTCAGATTTGGCAATTGCCACCCTATGAAATGATAATTTATAACTGTGTGCCTGTCAAAATATTTTTGATAGCTGTCAAAGACTTTCGCTTTTAGAATTCTAATATTTCCAACTACCATAATTTTATCCATTTTAACTACCAGATTGTCAAAATAGTATGATTTGGCTATCGTAACCGTCAAAATATAGCTATCTGACATCCCGTGAAATTGTAACATCAGTTAATTTATAAAGTTGAATCGCGTATCAATTAACATTTTTGTTGACAGCTGTCAAACTATAAAAAACATATTTTCTCCAATTTTGCTGCCAAAATATTGTTGACAGCTACTAGGCTGTACAATTATACCTGCCAAAGTACATCTATCATCACTAAAATTATAAAATTAGTTAATTTATAATTTTTCACCTGTCAAATGGTTTCCTTTTTAGAGAATTCTACCACTTCTAACCACTGTAATTATATTGCCGACTAGATTGTCAAAATAGAGTGATTTCGCAATCGTAGCTGTCAAAATAGATGATATTTTCTCCAATTATGATACTTACACTTACAACTTTTTGACAGCTGGAAGAGGTGTTTTAACACGCGTGACTATCAAAATATTTTGGGCAGATATCAGACTGTACAATATGGTTTTTTGCGTCCAAGCTGCCAAAGTACGTCGATCATTACTAAAACTTTAAAATTAGTTAATTTGTAATTTTGCGCCCGTTAAAATATTGTTGACAGCTGTCAAATTGTTATTAAATTAGAATTAAAATTAAAAAAAAATTAAATTATTTTGTAGAATTCTACCACTTCTAAGCACCGTAATTTTATTGCCAATTACCAGATTGTCGAAATAGAATGATTTGACAGCCATAGCTGTCAAAATATATCTGACACTTCGTGAAAATGTAACATCAGATAATTGATAATTTTGTGGGACGTAATTATTAGCATTTTCGTTAACAACTGTTAAATTATAAAGGCAGATATTTTCTCCGATTTTGATACCTATACTTACAATTTTTTGACAGTTGGAACAGGTGTTTTAATGCGCGTGATTACCAACATTTTTTTATGCCTACCGGACTGTACAGTATCTTTTTGACATACAATTATAGTTGCTAAAGTTCATTTAACATCAGTAAAACTATAAAATTACTTAATTTATAATTTTGCGTCTGTCAAAATATTTTTGACAGCTGTCAAACAGTTATTTTTTTAGAATTCTAATACTTCTAACCACCATAATTTTTTTACCAACTACCAAGCTGTCAAAATAGTATGATTTGACAATTATAGACATCTGACAGCTGACAAGTTGTAAACACAATTATTTTTTTCGAAATTTCGACAATTGCAAGCGTTATAATTTCGTCGACAGCTGTGGAATTATAAAAACAGTGAATTTTTGACAGTTACGAGATTGTAAAACGATTTCGTTTCAATTTTTCTACTTTATCTTATACATACCAAATTTTGACAGCTGTCAAATTGTAAACACAATTAATTCTTACGATTTTAATAGGAGTAACGAATCAAAATACTTCTGACAGATGACGCATTATCAAAAGTATTTTTTTTGGCTTGATCATTGTAACCGATGTAAATTTGTGACATCTGTCAAATTGTATTGTTTATTTTTGGAGGAGGGAGGGAAGGGGAGGTTAGCACAAGCATTATAATTTTATTGCAAGCTGTCACAAACATGTATTGATATATTTTCTTACGATTTTGACAATATTTGTGACAGCTGTCAGAGAGTATTGTTTTTTTTTTGACATGGATAATATGAGTTGTAATGTCAGGCATTTTTTAATGGTCTAATTTGAGCTTGTTAAATACGGTTTTGTTGATTTTATAAGAATTTTAAATTCTCAGATATCTCTATAGATCTAGCGGATAGATCTATAGTTTTACGACGCATTTCTTGGATGCATCTCGAAAAGGACGACGACGACGACGACGAATACCAGAACGCTTCGTAAATTTTACACGGTAGGTATGCGACGTTGTTTTCTGCGCGGGCAGGATTTATCATTCGATAAAATACAGCGGATATAATCGGGACCATAGTGATGGCAAAACAAGCAGCTAAACGATATAATTCCAACGCGATAATCCTCAATCATTCTAAAGGCGCGTCAATTCTAACCACAACATCCAATACATAAAACTATAAAAGTTAATCTTTATTGCCGCCCTTTTACAAGACAGCACGTTTGTTATTAATATACGTAGGCGTATAGGCGAGTAGTAGGAGATTAAGGACGGAGCCACAAAGAAGCCCAAACAACGCCGGAAGTTCGAAATAAACCCCGAGTGAAGCGGCGACAGTGGCGTGCTAATTTTTCATCAAGATTAAGATTAAGATTGTTTGTTAAAATAATCTTCATTTTTTTTGGAATTTCAAATTTTGCTTTTAATTTTGAAAACAAGGAACACCATTTCAGATCCTCTCCTTCTTGCTGCCCCCTGCCTTTATTAATAATTAATAAATTATTAAAAACTTGAATAGTGGGAAAATTCAAAAAATTGCTGGCTTGAGGAGAGAGGGTGGATTCAACCCGAACTCTTCACCCCGATCTTGAAATTTAAAAAAATCAATTCTTTTGAACAGAAATTTGAAATCGAAACTTGAATAGTTCAAACGATTAGGAGTGTAGAGGCGGGCAAAGGGGTTGAAGAGGGTGGAGACTGAAATATTAGAGAATGTTGTTCTGGGTTTCTCCTGCTTTTCCCAATGCTTGAAATAATAGGAAAAAAATGAAATCTCACTGCTGTCTCCACTGGTTTTTGTTTAAAATCGAATTTTTAAAAGTGGTTCTCCGTGGCAGCCCCTGTCGATGTGAATATTAGCAAAAATTAAAATTTACGGGCTGGACGAGAGCAGCGGGGACTCGTTTTGAGAAATTGAAGCATTGAATGTTGTTAATTTAGTTTTTTTTTTGAAAATTTTGAATATGAGAAAAAAATTTTAAATCATTTCCTGCCAGCCCCTGCCTTTATAAATTCAAAATATTAAACGTCTAGTGGCAAATTAAAATTTTGCTGACTAGGCGAGGGGTAAGAGGAAGGGGGCGGAAACTTTTTTTGAAAAATTGAAGCATTTAAGGTTATTAATTCTTTTTTTTGTGGAAATTTTGAACATGAGAGAAATCATTTTGAAATGATCTTCTCCCCCTTCACATCTTTATATATTCAAAATTTTATAAATTCAGTTGTTCCAATTATTACGATAAATTGAAGCAGTGAAGGTTAATATAGTTTTTTTTTTTAAATTTTGAACACGAGAGAAACCATTTTTAAATGCCTGCCCTGCCTTTATAAATTCAAAATATTAAACGTCTAGTGACAAAATAAAAATTTGCAGGCTCAAGCCGGGGGGAGAGAGAGGGTAAGAGGAAGAGCATTCAAGGTTGTTAATTAATTTTTTTTTTAAATTTTGAACATGAAAGAAATTATTTTCAAATGATCTTCTCCTTGCCGCCCTACTGTCTTTATAAATTCAAAATTTAAAAAATCTAGTTGTTGCAAATATTACAACAAGATTACGAAATCAAAACTTAAAGAGTGTCAACAATAAAAATTTGCAGGCTTAATCTGGAGTGTCAGGAAAGGAGGGCACAGACTTTTTTTGAAAAATTAAAGCAAGTTTTAAAATTTTGAATTTATGAAAACAGGGGGTGGCAGGAAGAAAATTATTAATTTTTTTTTTAAATTTTGTACATGAGAGAAATAATTTATTAAATAATTTTCTCCTGTCACCCTCCTGTTTTCATAAATTCAAAATTTTAAAACTCCATTTGCTTCAAATATTACAACAAAATTACGAAGTCAAAACTTAGATAGTGCCAAAAATATTAATTTTGCATGCTGGAGGAGGGGGCGGTGGATTTGTTTGAAAAATTGAAGCATTGAAGGTTATTAATTTAGTTTTTTTTTTGAAAATTTTGAAAACGAGAGAAACCCTTCTTTAGATCATCTCTCCATCGCCCTCTTCCTCTAGAAATTTAAAATTTAAAAAATCTAGTTGTTCTAAATATTACAATAAGATTACGAAATCAAAACTTGAAGAGTGACAAAAATAAAAATTTGCAGCCTCAAGCCGGTGAGTAAGAGGAGGGGAGCAGAGAGTTTTTTTGAAAAATTGAAGCATCCAAGGTTATTAATTTATTATGTTTTTTTGAAAATTCGGAACATGAGAGAAACCATTTTTAAATTATCTTCTCCCTGCTACCCCCTATAAATTCAAAATTTTATAAATTTAGTTGTTCGAAATATTACAACAAGATTACAAAGTCAAAACTTGAATAGTGACAAAAATAAAAATTTGCAGCCTCAAGCCGGTGAGTAAGAGGAGGGGAGCACAGAGTTTTTTTGAAAAATTGAAGCATTCAAGGTTATTAATTAATTTGTTTTTTTGGAAAATTTTGAAAACGAGAGAAATCTCTTATTAAATCATCTTCTCCTTGTCCTCTCCCCTCCCCCGTCTTTATAAATTCAAAAATTTAAAAATCTAGTTCCAATAATTACAACAAGATTACGAATTGAAAGCTTGAATTATGAAAAAATTGCTGGAGAGGGGATTTGTTTTTGTTTTTTGAAAAATTGAAGGATTAAAGTTTGTTAAATTAGGTTTTTTTTTTTAAATTTTGAAAACGAGAGAAATGTTTTATTAGATCATCTTCTCCTTGCCCTCCTCCCCCCTCGTCATTATAAATTCAAAAATTTAAAAATCTGGTTCCAATAATTACAACGAGATTAAGAAATGAAAACTTGAATAATGACAAAATTAAAAAAATTGCTGCCTGAAGCCAGGGGGGCAGGAGAAGGAGTCTGTTTTTTTTTGAAAAATTGTAGGATTAAAGGTTGTTAAATATGGTTTTTTTACGAAAATTTTAAAAAAGAGAAGGAACAATTTTTAGATCATCTCCTTCTTGCTGCCCCCTGCCTTTCATTCAATTCAAAATTTCAAAAATCTAAATTTGAATAATGACAAAATTAAAAAAATTACTGTCTGAAGCCAGGGGGGTAGAAGAAGAAGTCTGTTTTTTTTTTGAAAAATTGTAGGATTAAAGATTGTTAAATAAGGTTTTTTTTCGAAAATTTTGAAAAAGAGAAGGAACAATTTTTAGATCATCTCCTTCTTGCTGCCCCCTGCCTTTCATTCAATTAAAAATTTCAAAAATCTAGTTAGAGTGAGAGGGGGCGCTGGCGGTTTGAAAAATTGTGTTGTAGGTTGTTTTCTAGGTTTTCATGAAATAATCAAGAAAGGTCTCCATTTTTCTGCAGATTTCATTGACTTCAAGTTTTTTGAACATGTTTGGAAAAAAACAAAATTTCTATTTTTTTCTTGTTGAAATAGCTCCCATTGCGTTTTGATTAAAGTGACAGTATGTATCTATAGTAAACGTAAAGGTTTGGAAACAAAAGATCCGTACGATTGCTCCTGTCAATTTTGACAGCTACATCGATACATTTCCAAAAAAAACCGTCTAACGACTACGCCACTGAACATCACAAACACACATATGTATGCATACACCACAGCTAAACAATACAATAAATTAGGCATCACACTTTAAGAAAATTGATGGGCGCTTTTAGACTTTTGACAACAATTTATTGGATATTTTTATTAAATCCCCACGGGTACCTTAAAGCCCGCTTTGATCCGCTTCACAAAAATATTTATATTTGGCTAAGTAGGCGCGGCCTGCGCCGTAACCGGACACGATCCCATTGGAGCGTCTGGAGCGTTGAGGCGTGGCCGACTTAAGCGGCCCTAAATACTTAGACATGCCGATTGCAAAAACATCTCTGCATCCACCAGTTTGGAGATTTTATTGTTGTGACGCACGCAGGGTTGATTTTAACGATCCGTAAGTTAATCGAAACGAAAAAAACAATTGTCATCTTAAGTATTCGTCGTCGAAGATGACACGTGTGTGGTGGCCACGATGTGGTGGAATGCTGGATCGGGGAAAAAAAGTGAATAACGCGTGCACATGACAGTCAGACGGTTTAGTTTTTCGGTAACTGTATACAGAGACTGTTTTAATAACTTAGTGTGTGGTTTTTCGTGTGAAATTATTGTGATCAGTGTATGTTTTGTTGGTTAGTTTCGAATTTTGATTTGATTTGATTGAAATTGTCTTCAATGTACCCACCAGTAGTTTATTGAAGCGATAAAATAGAGTTTCGAAATTTTGTTTCTTTAAAGGGTAATTTCCAATTCCTCCCCCCTTGATTTTGAGAGAAATTCCCAATCACTCTTATCAGACAATCTACAGTTATTAAAATTGAGTCTAAATTTAGAGAAAATTGCAAAACCTGGACGTCTAAATTTTGCCCCGGCGGATGAGGTCACGTTTTGCCTCAATAGCACAATGAGCCGTCAAAATTTTAGATATTCCAATCGAGGAAATCCTCGTCGGATGGTTGAGGCGGACACTCAACACCTGCAGAAATTAAATGTGTCGAATTGGAATAGTTTTGTAGTGGTAGTTCGATACCTTCATTCTTGATATTAAAAAAATTCAGTTCTTTTCGAGAGTTCCCTGCCCTTTTCCCTCCATTCTTGAAATTTCAAAAATGCCAGTTGTTTCGAACAGAATTTTGAAATCAAAACTTGAACGGTTCAAAAGATTAGGAGAGGGGAGGAACTAGAAGGCCTTGTGTCAAAATTTTGTAGAATCATTTCAAAAGCTAGTCAGGGAAAGGATGCGAGAAGACCTTTTCATAAATCGGGGTCTAATGGAAAATATGGGATGCAGGTGGAGGAGCACCCTCCACCCCTTTGTTTGAAAAATTGAAAATTTTTTTAAATTTTGAAAACAAGAAACACCATTTTTAGATCATCTCCTTCTTGCTGTCCCCTGCTTTTATTAATTAATAAGCTATTAAAAACTTGAATAGTGGCAAAATCAAAAAAATTCTGGCTGTAGGAGAGAGGGTGGTATCAAAATTATTCGAGGGAAAAAAAAAATAACTCAGCCTCTTGACCCCTTCACCCCATTTTTGAAATTAAAAAAATTTCAGTTTTTTCGAACAAAATTTTAAATTCAAACCTTGAATAGTTCAAACGAGTAGGAGGGTGGCGGTGTGCAAAGGGGATGAAGGGGATGCAGACTGAAATATTAAAGATTGTCGTTCTGGGTTTCTTCTGCTTTCCCTAACGCTTAAAATATCTGGAAAAAATAAAATTTCGTTGCTCTCTCCATTAGTTTTCGTTTAAAATCAAATTTTTAAAAGTGGTCCTCTCTGCCAGCCCCTGTCGATGTGAATAGTGACAAAAATAAAAATTTATGGCCTGAGCGAGGAAAAATTGAAGCCTTAAAGGTTATTAATTTAGTTTTCTTTTTTTGAAAATTTTGAACACGAGAGAAACCATTTTTAAATTATTTCCTGCCACCTCCTACATTTTTAAATTCAAAATATTAAACGTCTAGTGGCAAAAATCGAATTTTGCGGGCTGGACGAGGGGGCGGAGGCTTTTTTTCTGAAGAATTGAAGCATTGAAGGTTGTTAATTTAGTTTTTTTTTATCATTACAGATTAAAACAGAACCCCAACAGGAGATAAATATGTAGAATTTTTGGAGAATGATCTAATTCTAGCATTTTCTGAATAACAATGATCCTGTTGTTCCAGGACAATTATTTTTTTATGAGGTGGATTGGCAGTGCTTTAAATAATTAGCTAAAAAGATGATTGACAAGTAAAGTATGCCAAAGAAATGTTAAAATTGATACCCATTTTGATCCAAACATTGCTGATAACGCAATGTGGCGAATCATTTCATTAGAAATTTCGTTTCATTCCTTTTCAATTTTCGCCTTCAGTAGATCTAATGTAGCCAGTTTCCACAGATAAACCTTATCTCTGGTGAGTCCCCACAAAAAAATCTAGTGGAGAACGTGGAGACAGATTTTCATTGAGAGATTTTCATTGAGATAAGCTCTGACATCACGATGATAGTGGAGAGGTGCTCCTCTTCATCCTCAAACTGTTTATGAATACTTAGGGGAATATTTTCCTGCAGCAAATTCAAGTAAACGGCACCAGTCACAGTGTTATCAAAAAAATCATGGGAACACTAAACACTTCAACCCACAAAACACCAAAAAACTTTTTACTTTAAACCGTTGACACAATTGGATAGATATTGGAGCATGGTCCTATTTATGCGCTGCACCATTCCATCTGATTGTGGATGCAGGGCAGTCGTCTTTGTCTTTCGAATGCCCAAAATCTCATACATGTTTTGAAAAAGGGCGGATTCCTTGATCCGAATGGAGTTCCAAGGGTACACCATTTGATTGTGATCATCTACAACTAGGGATCATTGCCAACTGGGTTTTCGCCCTTGATTCTTCCAATCCAGTATTACTTTAAGATCAGAGTCAGAGTTGGTACTTTCACAATTCGTTCGGTAGCCATTGATCATCGATCACGATGGTCTTGCAGGTGTTGGCTGACTTATTTTCTATTTGGGTGCACTGTCTGCAGTCTTTTCGACAGGGTCTTCTCGAAAGGGCATCAACGTTCTTATGCTTCATGCCTACTCCTCTAATCTCTCTATCCACCTAGCTATTTGTCCTTCAGGATTCCTGAATTGCAAAGCCGCCTGATCAATTCTAACTACAAAACAGACTTAACCACTGCCAGTACTCCTCTTCTCTTAACGAAATAATTTCGTTCTGGCTTTGCAAGCGTCTTACTGAAGTATCGAATGGTCCTCTCATTTCCATCTTGTATCTGGGAAAGCACTAAATTCTCCAGTTGATTAAGATTGGTGCGCTCATCAATAGGTCGAACGACAATTGACACTCATCGCTCCAAACGAATGATCGATCTTCCAGCAACTGAGTCGGTGGTTTTGCAAGGTTTTGGCGAATCCTACATCACCAGAGAAATCTTCATAGCTCCTGTTTATCCTTAGGTATAGGCCATTTCTTCACAGCTTCCACTTTCTGTAGATTGAATGCGACTCCTTTCTCAAACACCACATGTCCTAAATAATAATCCTCTCCCCTGGGAAAAGGTGACACTTTTTGGGACTCAGTTTTAGGTTAGCAACTGGTAACCGCAGAAAAACCTCTTCTTTATTGTTTGGGGGTTCAACTTCTGCACTAAAAGATGCAACGAATCCATCCAGAAGAACAATATTTTGTGCTACTGGTCTATTGTATTATTTTTATAATTTATTTAAACGCATATCATTAAAATACTTACTACTACGTGAGAATTAAATTCCCAATCAGAAATCCAACATCAAAACTCTTCCACTCACTACACACGCATATTTCTGACAACTCGGAATGATTAATATCAAAAGACCAGGACGGAAAAAAAGATAGCCGGTATTAAATCATCACTGATACTCCTTTAATTGACACAAATACACCTATTTATAAAAAGGAGGTCGAAATTAAGGATCCGTCTACAAATCACGCGGATGTATGCTTTCGGGTAATATTACACGACGCTCCCGAATCGATAACTCATCCGCGGATTTCTTTCAAGTTTCGATCCGACGTTGACGGCTTTATATTTATTATTTCGATGATTGAATCGTGAAATATTAACTGGGGGGAGAGGGGCTGGAGCGTCGGATAATCGGGTTTGATCTACCGTTTAATTTACTTTAAGCGTTAGAGATGTGAAGTGAATTGATCCTCCTTTTTTGATTTAATTTTAATTTTTATCCCAAGTCAAGTTTTGATGTTAATCCAGAATCAGCAACTTTGAAAATGAACATTAACAATTATAATTGTGATGTAGTGAAACGCGAAAGCTTGTGCTCCTATAATTTATATCGTAAACCGCAATACAACGTTTGCATCCCCGAGAACAACTCGATAATCTACACGACCGCCCAATCGCAATCTAACGATAAACAAAAGCAATGGATAACGAAACCAACCGATGGGACACCTAATACTAACGATAAATATTTAAATCTATCCAACTTGATGAATAGGATGGATTTTAAGACGGGGAATTCGTCGAAGAACATCGATAGAAGGGAGAAGAAATCGTTAACGATTAACGATGAAATCGAAGATAATAAATGCAATTTACGACCACCCGATACAGGGTACGGTAGTGCGGAAAGCTCCTTCGATAGCGAAGACGAAAAGGACTTGAATCACATTTTAGAACCGCAAAGTAGTTGTTCCATCAATGAACCGAGGAAATGTTTAACTTGGGCGTGCAAGGCGTGTAAACGAAAAACCGTATCAATTGATAGGAGGAAAGCGGCTACATTAAGGGAGAGGAGGCGATTGAGGAAGGTAAATATTTTGTTCGAATTTGATTTGATTAGGACTCTCCTATCTAGTATTGATTCGCGTTCGAACTAGGTTAATTTGTTATGTCCATCAATGTTGTGTCGGAGGGAGTAAACGAAGCTTTCGATTAATTTCGGGCAATTTCAAGCTAAATATTTTTTTTTAATTGG
The DNA here is from genome assembly GCA_023690525.1 of Holotrichia oblita. Taxonomy (NCBI): domain Eukaryota; kingdom Metazoa; phylum Arthropoda; class Insecta; order Coleoptera; family Scarabaeidae; genus Holotrichia; species Holotrichia oblita. The sequence goes on from CM043023.1 coordinate 32,595,545, forward strand.
ATTCTAGGTTAACGAGGCTTTCGAGTTATTAAAACGAAGGACCTGTAACAATCCCGGACAAAGGTTGCCGAAAGTGGAGATTTTAAGAAGTGCCATCGAATATATCGAGTATTTAGAGGAGGTTTTGCAAGGTTCTAAATCGCCGGTGACCAATCCGAACGTGTTGTCAGCTTTACCTGAATATATTGTGAGTATTTTTTTTAATAAATTATCATAATTGTATACGAAAAAATAAAAATGATCACCGCAATGGTATTGAATAAGCTTCGTTCAACTTTCAAATGCACACCAGTACAACTATGCCCCGAATCAGTCTTGTTTTGATCGTTATTTATTATGCATGTCTTCATGGTTGGTTCCGGAAAAGACAAACTGTTAAAAAAAATTATTTTTATGAATATCTCGGAATATTCAATTGTATTTCTATTTTCATCTCAATCAAAATATGTAAAATGCATTACAGCATTACAGTACATAATGAAAATGAAAGAGTTTGACAGTACAGCAGATAAAGATGTTTTTGAATACATGTACAGGCCTAAAAGAAGTCTGTTATCTTTTTCTCAATTATTGTTTTCTTGAAGGCAAAGTCTGTCCACTTTTTTCTGAACATCACATCAGCAGTAGATTCACCCTGTTGTTCAATGTACAGCTCCTCCTCGTGACTTACTTTGTCCACTTGGATTTTGTCTTCTGATTCTTCTGCAACACTGTTAATACTGTCTCCGTCTCCACAACTGCTTGTATAATTTGATCATCATTCAAGAAATCGCTCTCTAAGTCGTCATCACCAGTCATTCGACATCTTGCTGTACAATTTTGTCATCACTGAAAGTTGGTAGTAATTTCATCAAATCATTCAGTAATGCTACATTGTCATCTTGTTTAGTTACTAGTTAGTTGGCCAAGATTTGATTGAGAAAGGAGGATTGAGCTCCTTTATCCTTTATGTTGATTGACTTCACAGATGATACAACTTCTTCAGTTTCCATCTTTCCTAAAATCTCAGAAAGCAGTTTGGGCCGATATTGCCTTATCAAGCATTCAATTACACCCTGGTCCATTCGTTGAATCAGGCTTGTCACGTTAGCTGGAAGGAATAACAAATTTCCTTCAGGAGCTTCTTCACTTCGAAGTTCGGTTGGACTTGTACCAGTGCTTTAATTTTGTTTTTACTTTCGGGACAAACTTATTTATGAATCAATCCTTGAAGATGTAAGAATTCATCCAGGCTAACTTTGCTTGAGAGTGCCCGAAGCATTTGAACATATGGCAACTGTAATTCGTTCTTTGTTGAGTTTGAATCCTGGAACTGAACTTGCATTGCCAACAGAGAAGGTTTTTTTTTATGGCAGGCGTTTTAAATTTAGTCCAGTTTCGTCTACATTGTAAACTTGTTCTGGAAGGAGTTTATTCATACTTATAATCTTTCCTAGTTTGGTCACAAAATCATTTGCTGCAGGAGCATTTTTTCTCCACAAATATTTACAACACTGACTCTATGTCTCTTCTTCCACCTTGCTAACCACCCATCACTGGCTGCAAATTCAATCTTTTCTTCAAATTTGGAATTTTTTGGAAATAGTGTGACGAAATGATGCTCCATACAATATAATCTTGTATTAATTATCAAGTAATACAATGCAGGAGCTCCAAACTAGTGGACGAAGTTGTTTTTATAGCTTCGGAACATTACTGGGACGACAAAGTGGTCAAAAATTTCCTCAAAATATCCTTAAAGACGTTGATTATGCAAGATATGCCTTTCAAAGGAATCTTTTTTATTGTGTGTGACAAAACGATGACCTACACAACATAATCGTGTATTGATTATCAAGTAATACAATGCATGAGCTCCAAACTAGTGGACGAAGCTGTTTTGACAGCTTTGGAACACTATTGGGACGACAAAATGGTTAAAAATTTCCTCAAAATATCCCTAAGGACGTTGACTAAGCAAGATATGTATTTTGAGGAAATTTTTTCGACTGTGTGGAATAAAACAGTGGTACTGCCTAATATAAGGGCAGGCAAATTCAAGATCAGCGCAATCAACAAAGACCACGGCAGCAGTAACACGAAAATGAGGTCTACGATTCAACTTCTCGGGAAACTGATCCATCTACACTACTTAAAAGTGTCCAGGCAGTCTCATTAACAGCAGAAAACATATAAGAGCTAATCAAAAATGTGAAACTATTTATTTTTACATGCGACCTCTTATATTGATTTAACAATTGCAGCGCAAAATTAGGGCACTCTCGGTGATAAGTTTTGCCAAAATATCTGGTGTTGTTGAGGTCCGATACTACTAGCCGATGTTGAAGCTAATTTTCGCACTTCCCGGTCAAGTTTTTTCTAGTAGTAACTCGATCGGATTTAAGCTGCGACCTTAGAGAGGCAATTGCATAATTTTAAGTTCTTTCTTCTTTAAATGATCTAAATTCTAGACACACATAGGTTATCATTGTCTTTTTCTATAAATTTCTTAACTTCTTTTTCTTGCAATAAGATAAGCACATTATTTTTTTAAGGTTTTTTAAATTACGTTTTGACATTGACAATATATACATACAAAACGACTTAAGATATTTCAGGAAAGTATTATTTCACAACAATTAGAATAAAAATAATAAATAAATCTTCAACAATAAGAACAATCCTAATATGAATGCTTTTTTGGCATTATGCGGCCATTAATTCAATTAATTTCATGGACGTCAAATTTCTCGAATCGGTTGATATACCCTCACGAGGGTATGCGGTGTCAGCGGGACTATGCCATTAGAGCACCCTCCCGGACAGAATCCGAGTGTCAACACAAAAAGATCTGACGAACGTAAGAGTTGAACAGGTAACGAACTCGTACCGAAGCATATCTTGTTGCATCAAAGCAATTAGCGTTCATATTGGGTAGAGATTAGTGTTAGAGTGCGACCAGGTGAACATGACCCCTCAAGCAGCACCATCGATTTGTCATGTACATTCCCAAATAAAAACTCAGCGCGCCAAAATTTAAATGTGATATAATCTTATGTGAGATAATTCTCACAATCTAAAGAAAACAACCTAGAACAAGACTGTACCCAGCTGTCAAACATTCAAAGTGATTGTTAGCGGGGGTGCGAGGTAAGAGGTTGGCAAGTTAGTTCGCATATTTTCCGCGGGCCAGATTAACTTGGTCGCGCTCTAGATGGAAAAAAAACGATCCTCAGAACAACGGAGAAACACAAGCTCGACAAACTCAACACTAACTAATCATACGACCAGAACTAGGTATACAGAGAATAGTAATCAAGTTATCAGAACATTAACTTAGAGAGGATGAAAATGAAAGTCTTAGCGAAGAAATTGAACTTGAACGCAGTTGCTCCCGATCGAGATATTCGAAGAAGAAATAATTGCCTAGGTTGAATGTGGCATCATAATTCTACCAACTGAAGAAGCAGACGAAATCAGATGTGAGATATGTTGAAGATCATAGAACACCAAACTAGTGACCAGGAAAATTACTAAAGGTGAAGAGAAAATATTCACAAGGACTAAACCTTAATAGTGGTATGGTCTGAAAACCAAAACGCAACTGTAGTAATGGAGAAGAAGACTATAACCACAAGATACGTACACCTCTGAGCACAACAAACTAAACAGTGATCCTACTAACAAAATTCAATTCACTTTTATACTCAAAGAATAACAAGGACAACGTCAGTACACACAGGACAAGCTAACAACAACGTGAAAAATATTACACCCGAAAAGCTTCAACCCAAGGAAAACTATCAACAATAAGAACAGTATCAATATGAATTTCGAAAGTGGAAATTTCTCTTGATTTCTATTACAATCCAACAATAATGTAGATTTTTCAAAATTGCGCACTAATCAGATTTCTGAAGCAAAAAAGTAAAATAGGTTACCTGCTCAGGAAACCTGAGATTTTTACGACGAAATTAGGGATTCTTTCAATAATGTTCGTTATTCTGCTTATTTTGTGAAATCTAAATACATAAAGAATGATGTAAACAGGATGTTTATAGTTATTGAATTAAAAAAAAAATCGGTGAATAGAATATTGGTGAATCATAAGTTTCATGGGTATCATCACATGATTACACATCAATAATTATTTAGAAACGATCATTTACAAAGACCAATAGAAAAGCTGTTTTGGTTGAGACCAAGAATATCCGTCTTCGAATACTAAACACTTTAAATTTGGACACATTCGTTCGTAAAACATTGTTACGCTCTTCTGTGGTCCAATGTTGGTGTTCGCGAGCTCATTTAAGTCGCTTTTGTTTATTTTTTTGTTGACGTTGTAATAGCTTTTTCATTAGAATATGTCTATAAAGACTGGCTTTCTGCAGGCGACATCTAATCGTAGAAACGTTAACTGGTTTTGGGCGACCAATATCTAAATTTGCTTGTACATATTCAACTTGCTCGTAACCATTATTCTACTATCCTGGTCTTCCTCTCCGTCCTTATTTTTCCGACATATTTTTAGCGTTAAAGTCGATCGTAGCGTGGGGAATTATTATTTTTTTTTGTCCAAATGTCAATGTGACCAATTTCTGCATATAAAATTAAAATTTATTATTTCACAATAAATAAAAAAATAGCACAGAGACAGGTGAAGATATTATCTAAATTACCAAGCTTGTAACGTTCGAAAGATGCGTATCAGACATGAAAACCGACATTAATAATAACCCCCCTTGATTTATAAATAAACCCGCCATTACAATGTCCCGTCCACTACTAGAATACCGTCTCCCTTCCTCTCTCCTTCTCTCTTGGTAAAGCGATTAAGCAAAACTCTATAAATAATAATGAAAATATATTAGACGAGCGTACGAGAGGACGCCTCATTAAAATACTTCGCGTTAGTTTAGCGAAACTCGATGGCCACTCTACTCAGGTAATAACCATCTTTCTCCCCCGATTAAAATAACTCTAAACGTACATACCTACTCGAGTCAATGTTTCGACACGAAATATTCTGTAGACTGGCATCCTTTCAACAACCGTTTAGAAATCTATAACCGGGGAACTATTAGATGCGTACAGGAACCATCATCGTCGTCGTCCTGTCGTTCTTTTGTAAACTCACGAACGGTATAGCTTTCAACTTCGCGTGCCGTAATTATAAATTAAAACTGCGGTTAAATCTACGCGTACTACGGATAGAGTGTGAGAGGAACGGGAACGTTCGATTTAAAAATGCGTTAATTTCATCTTCCATCTTGAGCGCTATTAACGACGAACAAGATCATTGAAAGCTCTAAAACAGATACTTATACAAGTTGTTGATTTAAACAAGCTTGACAGGGAACTCAATAAGCTTGAAGTGGATATATGTATATAGTCAGTTTGTGGTGTGAGTCTCCGCACCATTGTTATAATATAATCAATAAAATCGATGTATTGTTGTGTCTGTTGATGTCTGGAATGGAGCCGTCTACCTCTAATACATTGTATTTACAAATTTTGTTAAACAGAAGTTAGATAAATCGAAAAATTTTGATGCAGCAAATACTAGAATGTTTAATTAGTATAAAAAAATACAAAAACATTTAGCTGTAGGTAGACTCTATTATAGTTTATTTTTAAAGTAGAGAGACGAATTTCTGAACATACCTCAGTCCCAAATCACATGTACGATATATTTGGTAACTATTAGGGGCCACCCTACGATATATCAACAAGAAAATCGAAGTACCTTAAGGTTACATATTTAATACCTCCTGGTATGTGCTTTATTATTGCAATTTGAAGACCAGGAAAAATCAGTCTCTAAAAAATTGGCCTCCAGTACCGGCTAGTAAATATGTTACCATTAGCTCTGATAAATTCGCACAAGCTCCGTGGACCTTCCAGTTTCAACATTGTATCCAATCCTCTTCATGAGAGTTAAGGCACAAAGGATAAATTGTTTCTTCTTCAATTGGTCTGCAAGGAGGAATCAGGTTTTCGTTTTTATCTTTCTTGGCTTTCTTGCTGACATCTGTTCCTGAAACCAAACTTTTACCTTTCTCGCTATTGAAAGAGTTCTTTTAGTTTCTCTTTTCTCTTTCAGCATCTTTTTGTATGGAGAATTTATTATTATTTCACTTCTTTCAGTTTTACGACGTCGTGTAGTAGCTCTTTTCTTCGAAGCATTAGGAACCGGTAAGAGTTCTGTAGTTATAGCTTTAAAATTGTGAGCGGATTGGTCAATGACAACTCTTGTTTGAGATATGGATTGCTGATAAGAGGCGGTGGCTGTTCGGCGTCTTTACCGGTAGTTAGAGAAGTGGGGGGTGTCGGTTCTGACAGTTGGGAAGATGAAAGCGATAGTTGCCCTACACGGCCGTTATTATAACCAAAATATTGGATTTTCTCAAAAAATTTAAATGCCTAACAAAAATATTGCCAATTAACGTCAAACTTTTGTCACACGCAGCCCAATATTGTTGATTGCGTATAATTTGAGTACTTTTTAATCAAAATGCCTCTCACAAATAATGAAGCCGTTGACATGATTGCGATTTATTTCGTGTGTTTTCAAAATGCAGCTATAGCTGCAAGACAGTACCCGACACCATGCACCAGGCGCTAAATGAAGAAGATTTCAATAATAGACTAAATTATTGTCAATGGATGGCTTGAGGAAAACAGAAATTTCCTAACAGAAATTCTCTGGACCGACGAGGCTACCTTTAGTAGTGATGGTAGAGTAAACCGTCATAACATGCACCAAGGACGCTGGAGTCTAAATGTGTGGTGCGGTATCATTGGGGACAGAATTATTGGACCGTATTTTTTTGATCAAGCTTTAACTGGTAACCGCTTCTTAGAGTTTTTGATCAACGACTTGCCAATTTTGTTAGAGGATGTGCCACTCGCAACTAGGAGAACTATGTTTCTGCAATTAGATGGTTGTCCGGCACATTATTCAATTAATGTCCGAAACCATATTAACAGGACCTATCGAGAACGCTGGATAGGAAGGGGAAGCGTATTTCCTTGGCCGGCAAGATGTCCCAATTTGACATGTCTTGTGGGGACGCTTAAAAGACATTGTTTTTCAAACTCCACCAACAACAGGAATGGATATGGACAACAGAATTCGAAACTCAATTCGTCAACTATCAGCGGCAGAAATCGAGGCTGCGGTTCTGTCGACTTAAGAAAGACTGGAAAACTGGGTGGAATATAACGGCAGGCAATTTGAACACAAAAGTCATTAATCTTTTTTCAAAATCGGTCCTTTTCAGGACCACAACTTTATTTAAAACGAAAATCGCTTCTTATCGAAAGCAAGCGATGCATTTTTAAATGGAGATATATGAATTTTCCTGGTTTAGTATTTTTCTTTAAATAATTTGAGTTAGGAAAAAGATATTAGGATGCGGCTTGCCCAGGGTTATTGGTTGGTCATTTGTCTGTTTTCTAGTCTAAAAAAAGTCATATCATCGCATTTAAATTTTTTGAGAAAAGCCAATATTTTGGTTATAATATCGAATAACGCCCTCTATCGGCGGCCGTGTAGTTCACAACTGTCATGATTATCGCTTTTCAATGATACCAAATCCATTAAGCCGTTTCGAAGTTACAGGCATTTATTTAGAACAACATTCAAATACCCCCACCACTTTATTTCGAAAGAGAGAAAAATTGTTTTTACAAAAAATGTTTGACTTTAAGTTAACATTAAAACGCAAGTACTCTTTTGTTATATTGATTGGAGAAAATCGCGAGAAACGTAACTTTATGTAATTCAAGATGGTGGAAACGCCCACTGGCGGCCATCTTGGAAACTTGACAATAATTTCCAGCATTTTCCCTTGCCCACTTTACCTATAAATTTTTTTACCGTAACTCTCTACGATCATTAGTTTCTGAGATACAACCGCTTACCTCGCTTATTTGCCCACCCTGTACAACATACATCATCTTCGGCACTTCTTTCCTAGTATACATTATTGACACTAGATGACAGGCACAGCTCTCATCAATCTGACAGTTCAAATGACATTACTCAAAATGTATACATTGTAACCATGGCAACGGAATCAAATATGAAAATAACGACTTAAATAATAGTTATTTTAAGTTAATTTAATTAATATTAACATCGGAGTCGTTTCCAGATGATGCTACATTATACGAAATAAAAAGTACCGCCATCCGTCATAAAAAGAATACGCGGCCGTAGAGTATAGGACAATCGCATTACAAGATACGAGCCAGTTTATATAGATACATACATATGGAGTACATGTGTTTATTTAGTACAGAAACCGTATAATAGTAATCCACACGGTCATATATAACAATTCTGTCGTTTATTTTACATCATTTAGGCGCTTAAGTGCGTCGGATTTTTTTTTCACGCGTGTTTTCCTAGCGGGAGACGTGATAATACCCGATGGGTTTTTATGGATGTGTGTTGTACGTTCTTTCCACACGCTATACCACCGAAATAAAAGATACTTTATGTCGTGACGCTACTACCGTCGAGGATTTAGTAGCGTTTAACCCCCCTGTGAATTTCGGTTAATTGCCTTTTGTAACGTCTTGTTTGTCCGGGGAATTTTTTCGAGTTTGAATCCATTCCGACGTATCAATCAACGCGGCCGCGAAACTAATAAATTAAACGATGATAAATCTGCCCCTTAATTTTGATTAATTATTTTTTAATTATTATTGGCAAGTTTCTATATCGCTGTATCAGTGAATGTGTGCATGTAATATCTCGGATGCTACGTTTCAATAGCGTCCATTTATATTAAAAGATTCCCACAGTTTTGTTGTGTTAAATGCAGCTGTTGTAATCTATAATAATAATGGGAGATGGCAATTTTCGTTGTAATAACTTATGTGACGACTTCATCTTCGCGAAATATATTTTAATACACTGCACGGAGTAAGAGTAATTTCAAATTCCGAAATGCTGTTGTATAGATATGAGCGTCGTTTCCCCTTTTTTGCTCCTACATCGTGCGGAGAGTCTGAGTTTCGCTTGTCGTTCTAGCTCATCGACCTCTTTATTCCTCACCAATTTTTTTTTTTTGATAACTACACGGGCGGAAGAACCGTAAAGGCAAACTCGGAAATAAGAAAGCGTTATTGTGCTCTCGTGCCGTTTTACTGCCACCTCTTAGCTTATTCGTCATCATTTCATTACCTCTGATTCAAGAGCGACCTGGGACCCATCTCAACGCAGGCAGTGTAGCACTACCTCAGAGTCAAACCTGACAGCCTGTAATGCTCTAAAGCAGCCTGAGAGTGTCAGAAAGAATTTCCACTGCTCCATTAATCTGCAGGCAATTTAATATGCCTTTTACGCAGGTTTAGATCGCGATTACTTCGACTTAGAAGATGGACTCAGAGCCCTCCCGGCTAAAAGCTTCACTCTCGGTTTTAAAGGCGTCCACAAATCAGCGATTTGTGATTTTTGCAGTCTCTCTATTGGAGATGTTTACATTGTATCCCTCACTGAAGCTGAAAACTACTGGTACTGTCTGCTTTATGTAGGTGAAGATGCTGGTATGATGTCCCGTTTTACCGGAGAAACTCCTGCATCCACTACATTTTGCTCCTAGAATTGCCTCCGACCACGGAACAAGCAGCAGCGGAGGAAGCTCAAGGATCACTTCCATCGCCGCAGTCCGCGTCGAATACATAGCTCCAGTGATGCCTAAACAGGCAATCCTCTGGATTTTGCTGAGTGCGTTGGTCGCATAGCCCAAACTAGCTTTGTGCCACCAGACCAACGCTGGGTCAGTTACTAGGGTAAGTTACTGGGTAAGGTACTATAACTTTAGTGTACCATCATAGGTTTCAGTCCCCACGTTTTGCCAAACATTCCTCTACAGGCCCAAAAGGCCCTCGTGGTTTTCTTTGTTACCTGTTCCAGGTGTGGTTTGTACATTAATTTGGCGGAAATAATTGGTTAATCTTCTTCGTTTTTCGGGCAAAATATTGATAACCACCTCAGAAGACAGACACCGATTTCCATCACCTCGTAATGTTGATAGAAAAGGAAGAATCGAACCACTCATATGCAGAGGTTTAAAAACTTTCTGTATTGAAATCCTTGCGTAAACGAATTGTTTGATTTATTTAGTCAGTGAGTCACTTGCTCCTTCTAGAATATTATCCAAGTGGATATCTTTCACTTCAAGTAGTGCACATTCCTTCAGATCTTCATCGTTATTACTTTAGTAACCAAATAATTACTCGCTGCTTGCGTTAAATTTTCTTAAAAATCATTTTGTCGTCATTTTTTTGTATCTAAGACAAAAAAAATTATCTATTATGTCTTTGGAACCATTTTTTGCGCGAACCTGCTTCGCACTGTTTCCACTTGTGATTGGGTTTTAAACTGTTAACGCAAACATTTAGGAGAAAGCCCAAGGACATGGCTCCAATGATGCCTCTAGATTTTACTGAGACACCAGACCAACGATGCCATAATATCCCTTAACCCTGCCATATAAGGTTTCCAATTTATTTGGACTCACCAACATCAACGGTACTATGATTTCTGGTGCTGCTGTGCACCCTTAACTTCCTGCATGTGTCTTCTCGATGAGTACACTTAAAAATCGTGTTCATTCACTCTATCAAGCGTTTCCTTCATTATGCTCTCACCCTTTTCCAGTTTTTCCATTTTTGTCGCCAAGTCTTTAATGTTGTCGTTCTAGCTAGTCCAGGTACGATCTTTCCTTAATTCAATCGGTTCATGATCACCTGTAAGGCTACCAGGAATACTGTTCTATAAATGGGCACAACCCGGCTTATAGCCCCAAGGACTCTATTTTCTAAAATGACTCTTTCTAAGTCCCTTTTATTATTAATCCTTATGTCTTGTTAGTAGTAAGGCAAAGTCACCATCAGACCAGTCAGTCGACGTGGACACGCTGTATAAGCTGTAGTTTTGACAGCTAAAACCTGTGTAACATCAGCAAATTGTCATAATTATGACAGTTTGACAGGTTTTACCTGTCAAAACTACAGCTTATACAGCGTGTCCACGTCGACTGACTGGTCTGATGATGATTTTGCCTTACTACTCTTGTTTGGTTGCTAAACTCCAACCTACGATTCTTCATCCATGCATTTACTGCCATGCTCGTCCATTGTCCCCACGCATGGCGTTAGCTGTCAGATCTAGACACACTGATTCCAATATGGACACACCCTCCACTTACTCATACTGTTTCGTTTCAACCGATGCCGATGTACATCTACATCTGAGCCAGTATACTCGCCATGATTCCAAGTTGAGTCAGGTGATTCTCCACCAACTTCATTCGGTTTCGCTGGCTGACTCAGAGGGAGTGGTATAAAGCTCAGCTCAATATCATCTTCGATGTCATCCAGTTCTCATTATCACGATTCCTTTATTCCCTATTCTTAGCTTTCAGTATTTTTTTAGTTTTGATTCCTTCTGCTCGTCCTCCTTTTTTTCTCTCCTCAGTTTCGTCTAGTTTTGTTTGTTTTGTTTATTTCGTTGAATAGGATAGGGTTATGATCATTCGATACATGTTACTGAAAAAAATTGTGATTAAGAGAGATCGAATCGTATCGAATACATATCTCTGTAATCTGAGAAGGGGAAGGGGGGGAGGGGAGGAGGGGGGAGGTTGATTAACGTTTGTTTTTGGTATTTTTGGAACCATAGGACAGAAAGAATTATCGTTAAACGTAGATGATTGAGGGCCCGGCCCTTTCTGATGTGATTCAATCTGTGTTGATTATCTAGTAGGGTGGCTGCACCATGTTGGCTGGATGAAATTTCAAGTTCAGGCTTTGTTTTTACTGTAAGTTGTTATGGTGGCTGTTCAGGTTCAAAATCAGCCGACGTTCGATACCATGAAATTGCTACTAGGTACTTGACAAGTAAAGTTAACATTCCCTGAATAGTGCAGTCGCATGATGATCCAGAACCAGAAGGACAGGATCAGCCCCCTGAATAAAACTCTGAAGATTAGTTAATTTTTCTCGAGAGTTTTAGACATGGAGGTGGGGGAGAGGGGAGGGAGGGAGGGTGCTGTTATTGTCCTATCTCTTTCGCCTGAAATTGCAGTTCTTATTTTTTTTTTAAATCCCTTACGATCATGAACTTTAGGGCACTTGTTCTGCTCCGTGTGGTATCATCATGATTGTTGATGATCTTTCTAACTAGTCCTTTAAGCCATCTACGTGTTAAGCCAAAAATATAACTTTCGTAGCTTTTAAAATGTAGGTATTCTCTTAACTCAGATTCTATTTTTTTTTTATACACAAGCTTGCAATCCAAACGAACTGAAGCCACACCACCGATTTTTTGACGGTTTTTTCCTGTCGATGTCGATTCATGAATATATAAGGCTCTTCCTGTCTAAAACATATAAACGAGAATTATGTTTGGAGAAAAAAGAAACTGCAATAAAAGGAAATATGTTTAAAAATATTTTCTTTTTTCTCTTATCTCACTACATCCATAAAACGAGAGATATTCCTTGTTCGAAACGAATAAGAGAAGTCCGGATCGTTGTCCGTCAACTACGATATTTACTACGGGTAACATAATACTGTCTTGGCTCGTTGTACCGTAAACATATCGTACATTACACGGGTGTAAATAAACGCCGAGATGAAACGCGAAGTTCACAAAATAAAAGGCGTTGCAACGAGAAATGTCTATACTACATTCCACGATATAACGAACCGATAAAAGGTCTACATTATATAAAGATTAAAATGGAAATTTAGAAGGTTCTTATGTTAAATAATAAAATGAAGATAACCGCACAGTTTTGCGGTTAAACTTCATAAATTTTATTCAAATAAATTAGTGCATGTCATTATATTGTGGAACGTGGTATATATGTATGTATTTTATGTACATACATATGCAGACATACATACATATATCATGACTATTTTACAAAGTATTGCTCTTAGTGTCGTAGGTTAAAATTTATATGCTAGGTTAATAAAATGTAGCTTGGATCTTGAACATGCTTCGTCTTTCCGAACGCACCCTTTCGTTTTTTTTTATCGCTGTCACATTGACAGATAATATACGAGGGCGACCTGAAATGTTTCCGAAATCGACAAGAAATACGCTCTGCAGTCTCTTCATACCGTCGCGTCGGAAAAATATCACACCTGGAATGGAACCGTCTTTTCTTTTTTCGGAGCTGATTTGCCCGCAAAAGTCCACTGCTTCGACTGTCCCTTAGTCTACGGTATGTAGTGGTAGAACCAAATCTCATCCACTGTTACGAAAGGCACGAAGTAATCTCTTGGATTGCATTGAATCCTGACCAAACACTCCGCCGAATCGATCACCCGATTTCGTTTTTGAGAGAAAATTTTGGGCCTAATTCCACGTGCTATGCATACCTTAGTCTATTTTTAACATTTCGGCATCATCTCAAGCAAAACATGCAGTTGTTTTCGTTCAGTTATATTTTTTCCCAAAAGGTGCATTTGCCCGAATCTGCAGATTCCCCAATTAGTGGGACACATTCAGACAAGTAATGAGGTACATTCGGACAAGTCTAATAAAATTCATAACTTATTTATATTTAAGAGGAATAAAAAACCGTATATTAGAAAAAGTTTATTGAACGTTAGAACCATTAAAATTGATTGTGTGCTACCTTGAGATTAGGTATTTTCGAGACTATATCTTCTATGGAAACAGTCGAAATGTCTTGCAAATCCCGAAAGTGAAAACCGCTTCTATACTTTCTCAAAAAGTTTAAAACGTACGAGTCATTATTATTGCAAGATTCCATTCTGCCGATGTAATAGAGTGTCCTTTTGTTGGTAGGAAATTTTACAAGCAAATAATCATTACAATGGATTACGTCGTCATCCAGTAGCATGAGCGGATTATTATTGTTTTGAAACTGGTTCAGAGAATCGGACAGATCGTCAAAAAATTTGTCTCATGAACAGTATACCACAGAATATTGTTCATGAGATAAAATTTTTTGCACGTCAGAATCTGAAAATTCACTTTCTATTTTCTTCAAATTTTCCTTTGCCCTTATTTCCAACTTCAGTATGTTTCTTTTTCATTTCACCTTCGCTTTGTAATTCTTTTCTTTTTATGTTCCTTCTCTCCAACTTTTGTGTTCTCATTGTTTCCAATTCTTAAATGCTTTCCTTCTCCGGTGTGCTCGTATAAATTCTGGATAGTTCTAATTGGTTGCGTATCCTTCACCCCATAAAAACGGTGATAGTTCCCTATCGTTGCAGTCGTGTTAGAACAGAAAAACAAAGTGTCTTTCTGCGTTTCAGTGCGTAATTTGCTGTAGAACAGAAAGGTTTACACATTTGATTTGTATAGATACTGACTGGTGTAAGTTTAAAAAAATAATACGTAAAAAAATTGGACTGTCCTCCGTTTTAGCTTGGTTCTACAGTACTACATTCTACGACTTCGACTGTTTCTCGTAAAGAAAATATAATCTAAAAAGGTGACACTTTTTGTGTAATAATATAACAATGTCAAGAACAAGAGGGCTCTACTAACGCCAACTCAGAATACGAACTTTTGGAAGACGATTAGTTGGGATTATTTATCAGATTCCAATGACGATGACGAAAATCTGTTAGATGAAAAGTCGGAGAAGGAACCGTTGAAAAAAGGTCAATGTGAAAATCAATCGAATGCCGGGGAGTTTAGTACACCAGAGTCCCGGTAATCCGAACTAATTGGGACCGGACCCTGTTCGGATTACCAAGTTGTTCGGATTATCCGGATACGCACGAAGGCACCCGGACCCGGCGTTAACTTAGCTCGCTCAGTCGGCTGTAAGTGATTGAACAGTAACTAAGTGTCTACCATAGTCTCGTGACCAGTGACTGTGCATTACAGTGTCGCTATGGCAAGCGTAAAACGTAAACATAAAACGTTATCTCTTAAAGATAAACTAGACGCATTGAAACGTTTAGATAATGGCGAGACTTTGACTAAATTAGCAACCGAATTGTGTGTTGGCAAAGCCACAATTTCAGACTGGAAAAAAAATCGCGCAAATCTAGAACAGAACTGTGCGACTTCCTCAGCTAAATCTCGTGAAAATCGGCATACCATGAAGCAGTCGGTTTATACACAAGTTGACGAAGCCCTTTTTCTTTGGTTTACTCAGGAAAGGGAACTCCTCTAAGTGGCCCAATTGTGCAGGAAAAGGCTGTTCAGTTAAATACATTAATGAATGGTGACCCGTCATCTAGCGCAAGTACGGGTTGGTTTGACAGGTTTAAGAAACGTCACGGAATTCGCCAACTAACCATTACTGGGGAGAAACTATCGTCTGACCACAATGCAGCCCAAGAATATCTGAGTAAGTTTGAAACTTTGATTACTGAGGGAAGTTATTCTCCCCAACAAATTTATAACGCCGACGAAACCGGTTTAAACTTCCGGGCTCTACCAACAAAAACTTTAGCCTCAAAAGCAGCAAAAGACCATGCTCGTCGTTTTAAGATGATCAAAGATCGGGTAACATTACTAGCCTGCAGCAATGCTGCTGGTAACCACAAGCTCCCACTTATGCTGATTGGCAATTCTGCAAAGCCTCGTTGTTTTAAAAACGTCAACATAAGCTCTCTGCCAGTCTACTACAAAAGCCAAAAGAAAGCGTGGATGGATGGCAAGTTGTTTAAGGAATGGTTTCACCACCAGTTTGTGCCTGCTGTTAAGCGTTTTAGCGAGGAAAATGACTTGGAACCACGAGCAATTCTTTTGATAGACAACGCTCTTTCTCACCCAAACACAGAAGAGCTATCAGTTGGTGAACGTTACAGCAGTCTTACAGCCGATGGACCAAGGCATACTGCAAACCTTAAAGTTTATCTACAGGAAAAAGTTTTTGAGGACACTGATTCAAGACGACAACATTCCTTTGCTCCAAAAAATCAAACAAACCAATACAAAGGATGTTGTTTATTGGACTGCTGAAGCGTGGGAAAACGTTTCCGACCAGGTTATAAGAAAATCCTGGAAAAAACTGTGGACAAGCCTTCAGTTTATAGACACACCAGCAGGACAAGGCAATGAAGGTCATTTACTGGAACTGGTGCAGGCGATTCTTGGCTGTGAAGAAGCTGCAGAAGAGGACGTTGCTGAATGGATGGACGGGGAAATAGTAGCAGCGGTCACACAGGAACAAGCGGAAATGAACTGTTCGGACGGAAGTGACGACGAGCCCGTGTGTGAATTGGTGCCACATGCAGACGCTGCAGCTGCCCTAGACGTCGCCCTACGCTATCTCGAGCAACAGTCTACTGCTACACCCGCAGACTTGATGTTCATGCGGCGATGGCGCAACTTTGCATCGGTCAACAGGTTATCTTCATTACGTCAAAAGACGATTACTGACTTCTTGGGTTCCAAAAAATAGTTACTACTGTGTTTAATTAACATTGTGTACGTAGTATGTATTGTATTTAAGTACCCAATACCGTGCTGTAAATTAAAGTTTTTTATTTCAGGTTACATTGCTTTGTTTTTATTTTAACTCAGTGACCTTTTTTTCCCCATCAAATAGTTTTTTTTTTTTTAGCCTTGTTCGGATTACCGGGGTTCGGATTACCGGGACTGTGGTGTACAAGAATAATGAAGTTGTAGAAAATGAGATTCCCGACAATGAAAAACATGATAACAACATAAAATTGCTTTCAAAGCATCTTTCGAGTGGAGAGAATGAGATTTGCATCCTATTCTCCATGAGTTTGACGACACTAATTCAGGTTGTATGATACCGAACATGGATGAAAATCTATCTATACTGGAAATATTTGACACGTTGATTACAAGTGATTTCGTTGAAAACATAGTCAGGGAAATCAATACCGACCTGTGGATGCAGATGAAATGTACACGTTTTTGGCACTCACATTCCTCGCGAGATCTTCGCGATATCTTCACTTTGCAGATAACGATAATATTGGCAGAACGGATAACTTATTCAAAATAAGACCAGAGGAGTCAATCATCTCAAAGACGTATTCAAGAATTGCTTCTATCCTTTACAAAATTTAGCAATTGACGAAAGTTTCTTATTATTCAAAGGTAGAATTTCTTATCGTCAATGTATACCATCGAAACGCCAGAGATTTGGTATTAAGTTTTTTGTTTTGATTGATTGTGAATCCGGATTTATATTGGATTTCATAATATGTATATACGGGAGCGTCAACTTCGATGACAGAGTTCGATACAAATTTAGGAAAATCTGGCAACATAGTCCTTACTTTGACAGAAAATTACTGGGAATAAAGGACATTTTTCGCGGACAACTGGTATACCAGTCCTCTTTTGTACGACATACTTTTCAAAAAAAAAAAAAATTCATTGTGGAACTGTGAAAACCAATCGATATGGTATGCCCCAGTTTATGAAAAACACCCCAAAAGGATTGTTGGGGTTGTAGTGGAGCGAAAAAAGGGATGTGACTATGCTGACTTCCAAACACAACAGCTCAATGACTACAGCTCCCAGGTACAATGATAAAAATCGGCAAAAATCTGCGTTACCGATAACAACGCAAATATGAGGGGTGTAGATCGAACCTATACGTTCTTGAGTTCAACAGAATCTGTCCGGAAATCTATCAAATGCTATAAAAAAATATTTTTTCATTTGATGGACTGGGCTATTATCAACAGCCGTGCAGAAAAACTTCCTCTGTTAAATTGTCAGGAAGAGTTGGTAAAAATGCTTCTAAAAAAATACAATAAATAGAAACCAAGACGTGCCAGTAGCAATAGACCAGACCCTGATCATAATCCAACGAGTACAATCTGGAAACGGACGAAAGTGTGAAAGAGTTAAACAACAGTAGACGTCTGAAATTTTGACAATTACGCACAATTACGGAAACATTTCAGATCGCCCTCGTACATTGAATACCTATTTGGTATCAAAATCATCTCCAGATGAGAGAAGAATTTAAAAAATTCCAGTTTAGAGCGAGAGCATCACAATGGACGGTCGTAGACTAGACGTGGCATTTATAAATGAAAATCCGGGGTTCTGTTTTAGATCTGGCAATTTCCCCCATTATGATTGCTGCGCCGCCGTCGCTCGGTGCCGCGACCGGTATTAATTATTGTAATAATTTGACGATCTAATTTCGTAGTAGTTCGGTTAAAACATCATTTGTCATTGGCTCCATTTAACTTCTGACGGTTGCCGGTTATTAATGAACGAAACCCCGCGCAATTGATTTATCGTATTTTCTCCTCGCGTTATTCGATATCTTACCGCCGCGCCGCTGCTGGTCTGGGTCGTATATACATATTTTCGTTTCGATTTCGTTTGTGTCTGCGATCTCTCTGTATATCTATAGTGTGTCTGGAGCAACGCTTAATCATCATATATATCGGAGAATAATGGTTAAATTTAGTCGAGACGAGTTTTTTTTTTTCTCAAAATTATGATTGCCTTTCAATTTTGAAATACCCTTCAAAAGTGCGTAAACCGCGACGGACAAAGGATATAATTTTGTCACCGATAATGGCCGCATATATATTCCGTTAGTGCTCCTTAAAATGTTCCTTTGAAGACGCGAACTTTGCATCCATCGTTTGTTGTCGCGCCCGTAAAATGATACAAGTAATAGCTTTTGATGTGACCATCATTGGCACCTTTTATCCGAGAGAATTTTATCTATTAACACATTCGTACGTGTTTAACCGCTCCAGTTTATCTTTGTTTATTTTATATTTATAAAAGCTGCAACGTTATTGCGTTGAAATTCCTCACATTTATTTTATTCGTCTCCGTTGAACTAAAAGAGTAGAAAAGACCAATCATTAATTAGTTTATTTCGGTGTAGAGAAAGGTCGACCACATGTTTTTCGGTATTATATCTCCGTCGAAGACACAGGAGGCTGTGTCTGCTGCGCCAGGACGGCAGACACAATAAAACAGATCAAAAAGGGATACGCTACGGTTAGCTGCCTGCCACCGTTGGCCGTTGGTGCACAGGCAGCATCGTAAATTTGGCACGAATTAATATTATTATGAAAGTCGGAAGAATTCAATCTGTTCGCTTGTCGAGTATAGTTCGCGGCGATTAATAAAACGACCCCGTCGCGGTGTACTCGTTCTGGACGACGGCCAAATTGAAAATATTCAAAGGCCCAACTTGGAAACTTACTAATCTCAGATATATACACACTTACCGGAATGCATTTTATGCATAATATTATATCTCTACATGCTCGCAAACACGTATACTCAAATAGATTCGTCTCATCAATATCCCTTATTCATTCTTTGCTATACAAAATAACCTCAAATTGCGCTTATTTATATACATGCGCATGCATACAAGTTAAACAACTAAAATTTAATATTTAAAATATATGTTCTAAACGATGTTGACATTTAAACGTCAAATATCTAGAAACGTGACATTTAACTGGCAAGTACACACGCCGAGTTCTGACGGTAAACGTCAAATCCTCACAAAATTGACGATGGAAAGTTGAACGCAGTGTCTTTTTGACATTTAAGCTGTTAAGTTTTAAAATTTAATTAAATTACGGTTAAAATACAATACGAACACTGACATTAAATATGCACAAATTTGACAATGACAATAAGGATACTTTTGACGTTTAGATGTCAAATATCTAGAAGTTTGACGTTTAAATGTCAAACGTACATAAAGATTTGAAATTTTAGTATCAAGAATGAATATTTACATGTAACATAGTTAATGATTAAGATACACAAATTTAACAATAAAATGTTATATACGGACATGTTAAAAATGGACAAAATAGAAGCAAGACATTTAAACGTCA
This sequence comes from Holotrichia oblita, assembly GCA_023690525.1. Lineage (NCBI taxonomy): Eukaryota > Metazoa > Arthropoda > Insecta > Coleoptera > Scarabaeidae > Holotrichia > Holotrichia oblita. The sequence continues at coordinate 32,615,360 of CM043023.1, forward strand.
AATATGCACAGGTTTACGAGTTAAAAGCAAAATACGCGTAAATTTGACATTTATAAGTTTGATACGACCAAAATTTAGATATCTGGATGTCGATTACACACAAATTTTACATTTAACTGTCAAATATGGATAAAATAGGCACAATTTTTTATATGTAAGTGTCATATAAGAACACGTTTGATGTTTATTTCTCAAATACACCACAAGTTTAAGACGTTATTATCAAATACAAACACCTTTTGGTATTTAAACGTCAAATATAAACAAAATCCGTACCATTGTGTAACATTTAGACGTCAAACACGGACAAGTTTGACATTTAAACGTTTTTATCCTTAAATGTCAAAGTTTGTGAATAAGTTGTTAAACGTGCACAATATTGACACGTTTTAAGTTTTAAATGTAAAATTTGAGCAAAAAAAAAACCCACGTTTGTAACAATGGAATGTCAAACACGGACGATTTTGACGTTTAAACGTCAATTATACGCAAGTTTGACATAGGTACAGTGTTGATATGTTAAATATGGACAAGAAATAGAATTTTTACATTTACATGACAAATTTGTATAAACTAACATGTTTAAGTGTCACATACAGTGATACATACATGTCACATACAAACAGGTTTTGTCATTAAATGTCAAAGTTAAACGAGCACAATATTGACACGTTTTGAGATTTAAATGTCAAATAGGAGCAAGAAACGCACAATTGTGACAATGAAATGTCAAACACAGATGATATTTTGACGTTTAAACGCCAATAATGCACAAGTTTGACGTTTGAATGTTGTTGATATGTTAAATATGGACAAAAAATTGAGAATTTTGATATTTAACTGTCAATTTCGTACAAGTTTGACATTTAAATGCAAATGAGCACAAGCTTAACGCGTTTAAATGTCAAGCATAGACAAAATAGATACAATTTTGACATATAAATCTAACGTACCAATAAGTTTTATGCTTAAATGTCAAATATATGAGGTTGAATTGATAAATGTGTAAACTATTGATAAGTTTGACATTTGAGTATCAAATACAAACAATTTTGACACATACATGTCACATACAAACAGGTTTTATCCTTAGATGTCAAAGTCTGTGAACGAGTTGTTAAACGTGCACAATATTGACACGTTTTGAGATTTAAACGTCAAATATGAGCACAATCGTGGCAATGAAATGTCAAACGCAGACGATTTTGACGTTTAAACGTCAATTATGCACAAGTTTGACGTTTGAATGTTGTTGATATGTTAAATATAGACAAAAAATTGATGATTTTGACATGTAACTGTCGATTTCGTACAAGATTGATATTTAAATTCAAATGAACACAAGTTTAACGCGTTTAAATGTCAAGTATAGACAAAATAGGTACAATTTTGACATATAAATCTAACGTAGGTACCAATAGGTTTTATGCTTAAATGTCAAATATATGAGAATGAATTGATAAATGTGTAAACTACTGATAAGTTTGACATTTGAGTATCAAATGTAAACAAAATACGAACAATTTTGACATTTATATATGCAAAGATGCATAATTTTGACATTTATTGTTAAATAGGGACAAAATACTTACAATTTTGATATCAATTTTGTATAAATCTGACATCTAAATGCTAATGAGCATATGTTCAACATGCTTAAATGTCAAATATGAACAAAATAGGTAGAATTTTGACATATTAATGTCAAAATATTTATAATATTGACATTTAGATGTCAATTTTGTCTAAATCTGACATTTAAATGCTAATGGGCATATGTTTAACATATTTAAATGTCAAGTATGAACAAAATAAGTACAATTTTGATATAAATGTCAAAATATTTGTTATATTGACATTTACATGTCAATTTTGTATAAATCTGATATTTAAATGCTAATGAGCATATGTTTAACATGTTTAAATGTGAAATATGAACAAAATGGGTACAATTTTGACATACAAACATCACATAGACAAGTTTTGTTCTTAAACGTCAAATACACGCACAAATTTGAGATTGAATCGTTAAACGTGTACAACACTGACACGTTTTGAGATTTAAACGTCACATATGAATATAATACGTGAAATTGTGGTAATGCCACGTCAAACGTGAACGAGTTTAATATTCAAACTTCACTGACATACAATTTTGACATTTAGATGTCATTTAAATGTCAGACTGACGTTTAAATGTTAATGAGTACAAGATTAACATGTTTAAATGTCAAGACATGGACAAGAGAGATACAATTTTGACATATATACATGTCACACGCTAACAGATTTGATTCTTAAACGTCAAATATGCACGAATTTAAAATTGAATTCTTTAACGTGTATAATGCTGACACATTTTGCGATTTAAATGTCAAATATGAGCAAAATACGCGTAGTTGGTGGCAATGAAATGTCAGAACACTGACGAGTTTGATATTTAAACGTCAGCTACATACAAATTTGACGTTTGAATGTCAAATAGCAACAGATTTGCGATTTAAATGTGATTGAAATGTAAAATATGAACAAAATGTCCGCACAATTCTGTCTTACTAGTTCATGTGCTGTGCTTTTTAAACCATTAATGGAAATATTACAATGGGTTTAAATCATTCAAGTGAATTAAGTAACAGTAAAAGTCATCATTAATTAAAATTAGCTTCGTTCAAAGAACAATTCTCGCTTTATAGCTTCCATAAACACAATAAAATCCTTTAATAATGAACTTTCCTCTGAATTACTATCTGAAATTGCGCTTTAAAAAAAAAACGTTTCGCCGGCACATAAAGGGAGCATCATAATTGGAACACATTAGAAAGTTAGTTATAATGCGCTTGCTTGTTTCTTTCTTTTTTATTGCAGCCTTTTTACAGTCCCGAGAACTTGTGTATCTTTTTTTGGTTATTTTAAGTTTTACACCTCGTATAACTGACTTTACGATCGTAGATATTACCCGTTTATGATTTCTTTCTTCTTTATAATCGTCCGCGATTAAATACATACCTATATACAATATATATATATGCATATAGAACAAAACTTAACAGCGAAGAGATATTTTCGTAAGCTCCGCTTTCCATCGCTCCGGGAGGATTTATAAAAGCGCGGTCAGTATTTTAGGAATGCCTTTCATGATAACGAGTGGAAATATTTTATGGTTCTATTTTGACAGGGAGCATCTTAAAGGGGATTTGTTCTAAGAATTATTGAAGTGGTTTTCTAAGTTTAACGTAATCTCCTCTCGTGCATCGCGCAATATGGGAATATCAAAATCGGCTATTACATAATGTCCTCAGTATATCTATGTAGTAACTATCTGTGGGATTAAATCCGAATATATGAATATATATGTCATTAAGATTAAAATTTCTGTTTTGCAGACGAATCAAGGAGTCCAATTTACAATGGATAAGAATCAACAGTTCAGTAATAGTTACAACAGGCTATCATCACCGAATGGTAAGTTAGTAAATTGGTTTCATCTCTAATATGAATCCGTTTTATTTTATTAAATCATCGTGCGACAATAATTGGGTCTTAAATGAGATGTGTTTGACAATTAAATAGCAAATATGAACGAGTTTGACATTTAAACGTCAAATAAACACGCGTTTGACATTTAAATGTCAGGTAGATAAAAGTTTGACATTTGACGTTTGGCATATTCGTAAATTTGACATTTATATGTAATTTTACATACTGACATGACAATCTGACAACAGTCGTTTTCGATTACTTCGTCGCAATTCTGGTGATGGATTGAAAGAATGTACCTACTTTTACATGAAACAATAACTATGTAAATAGAATTATACACAGAGATTGCAAAATTTGCGCAAGATTTACGTTTAAACGTCGAACACAGACAAGTTTAACATTTACGTGTCAAATATGCTCAAGATTGCGATTGACACGACAACTACAAACACGTTTTAACATTTAAATTGTCAAATACGGACACAATATGCACGTTTTTGACGTTTAGATATCAATTAGGCATATAATAAGTTTGACAGTTACGCCCATATAACTGTAAGCACGTTTTGGTATTTAAAACGTCAAATATAAACCAAATCCCCACGAGTGAGTAACGTTTAGATGTCAAACACGAGCAAGTTTTATCCTTAAATGTCAAAGTTTGCGAATGGATTGTTAAACGTATACACAATATTGACACGTTTTGAGATTTAAATGTTAAATATGAGCAAGAAACGCACAATCGTGACAATGGAATGTCAAACATAGACGATTTAGATGTCTAAACGTCAATGATATACACAAGTTTGACGTTTGAATGTTGTTGATATGTTAAAGCCGGGCAAAAAAACGGATAATTTTGACATTTATCTGTTAATTTTAAGTTTGACGTTTAAATGCAAATGAGAACAGGTTTAACACGTTTAAATGTCAAGTAGGTACACACAAAATAGGTATACAATTTTGACATATAAACCTAACGTACCAATATAGATCTTATGCTTAAATGTTAAATAAATAAATAAAATACTTACAATTTTGACATCGATTTTGTATAAATCTGACATCTAAATGCTAATGAGCATATGTTTAACATGTTTAAATGTCAAGTATGAACAAAATAGGTACAATTTTGATATATAAATGTCAAAATATTTATAATATTGACATTTAGATGTCAATTTTGTATAAATCTGACATTTAAATGTTAATGAGTATATGTTTAACATATTTAAATGTCAAGTATGAGCAAAATAAGTATACAATTTTGACATATAAACGTCACATAGACAAGTTTTGTTCTTAAATATGAATAAAATACGAGCAATTTTGACATTTATATATGAAATACGCACAAGTTTGTCATTTAAAAATACTTAAAATTTTAAAACACAGATGAACTTGATGTTTAAACGTCAATTATACACAAGTTTGACGTTTTAATGTTGTTGATATGTTAAATATGGAAAAAAAATTGAGAGTTTTGACATTTAACTGTCAATTTTGTAGTTAGATGTCAATTACGCATAAGTTTGACAGTTAAACGAGCGCAAATTTGATAATCCCGCGTCGAATGCGAACTCGTTTTGAGATTTAAAAATATTAAAAATATTTAATATTATACAAATTTGATGATCCCGTGTGTTTCGGTTTTAAATCGTTCTATCTGCGTCTAAGGAGTTTGACGTTTAAATTATACTGTTTTCCAACGCTCGTTTTGGAGTACATCTCAAACACCTTGACATTTAAATGTCAATTACGACCAATTTTGACGTTTAAACCTCAAATAGGTGCTACGGTTATTTCTTGGTAATAAAGTTATGTATTAAATTTCTTTTCATTGAGTTGAAATATAGAGTTTAATAAAACATAATTAATAGTCAAATATTTATAAGAATATATTTATCTTACTTGTTACTTGACATTTAAATGTTACACATTTTTTGACACAATTTTGACAGTGAAATGTCAAATATGGATGCGTTTTGAGAAAGAAATGTCAAATGTGGATTCATTTTAATATTGAAATGTCAAAGACAAACAGTAAATACTCAAGCTTAGCATGCATAACATCGACATTTATATGTGGCTCCCCTAATATGTCCAGAAAGCTCTTTAAACTTAAAGCTTAAACTCTGAACCTATACGGTGTTTTTTCGACCGATATTGACCTATAGCGTCTTTACAAAGTTCCTCCAAGGTTCGATATCCTACAGAACAAGGTGCTACGTGTTATTGTCAACGTTTTCTGGTTTATGACAGATGCACAACTCCATAGAGAGCTCGAAATTCCAATTTTCCTGAATAGAAATATCTTGCACAGAGAGGAGCTCTATCGAGACAAAGTCAAGTGAAGGATGAGTCATCTAAAATTTTCAGTTGGGAACAGTGAGTAATTGGCAGCAATGATAGCGCGAACTAACTTGTACATAAATTGTTTTGTCAGATCTTGTAAAGATTAGGTATCTATCACAGTAATCTACAAATATCCAACCAGAAACGACAAAATGACAGCAAATGAAAACAACCAAATGAATATTGTGAATTTGCTGTCAAAAAAAACTATCCTTCTCGTTGTTTGCATTTCAAAATGGTTGTCGATCTGTTATGTGGACTGTCAGTCATATCTGTCACATTGACAGATATGAATGTTTACATCACTATAACCTCCAAATTTTAATACTAATAATAATTATTTAAGTACCTATCTATTGAGTAAAATTGGCTTTCTGCCACCCCATTTTTCCCGTTTACATTTCACGTAGTAGATGTATTATATTGAGAAGAAAAAAAAAGCAGGGAACCAACCGTGCCGCGCAAAATACGTTGTCGTACGACATAATATTGTACGACGAACATTAGATTTCGAGCCCGTTTTTATTGTGTGCACGTAAGATGATTTATTAAATGAAATTTCGCCGGCGAAGACACGGATCCGTTCCGCTCATTCTCGTCCCTCGTTTCTTTTTTTCTTCCCCGTTCTCTCACTCCGATTCACCGTTTTCGCTTCTTCTTCGATAGCATTCAACGCCGGAATACGGCTAATTTACGAGATACGCTTTATGGCGTAATACCTCCGCCGTGAGTTCGGCGGATTCTTTTCGGGGATCTTTTGTATCCGTAATACCGTTTACGATGTCTGCGGAGGTGTATCTCTCTCTGCAACAAAAGGCGCAACGTTGTGTACGTTTCGCGTTTCTCGCCTTTTACGATATTTTCGACGGTTTTCACGAATAAGAGATGATCTGTGGAAATATATCTAGGATTGAAAGATTCCTCCGCGTATTATAATATAACGAGAGACGAGTTCCCATCAACGTTTCCGAATTCATTAATTCTTCAACGCTTGCGAAATTTTCACACCACCTCTTTTACCCACGTCAAAGTCCCGGACTCCCATTAATTGCTCCTCTATATTCTGATAGACGTAAATCATTCATAACGCTCGTGACCCTTGTAAAAGTTCCCCCTATCTATATACCGAGCCCGACCTGAAACCACCTCGCATCCTCTCGTTTTCGTCCTTTAATAGATGGTGATAGAGTGGCACTTTGTAGCGGCGACGTAAAAGCCGAAAAAGGAGCAGAGATGCGCTAATGTAAGTGAGTTAGTGGTCTTGTCTCGACAAGTTCAACATCCGGTATATCAATATATGTATTGTTGGTCCGAGCCGAGAAGAACATCAAGAATTAACGCTTCTGGAACATTGTGGTGGTTATAATTTACGGATAGGACAGTTCTATTTCTGTAACGGTGTAGTCTGTTGCATCGATTAAACGTTTAGTTTTAGGTGTTAGAGCTGATCCCGTTTAAATCCTTCGTATTACGTTTAGATCACGATCTCCTCCCTAAATAGAATTCACCGTTTACTAAATATAACCCTCCTCCTGAGGAGGAATTTAGCGAATATTATTGTTAATAAGAAAAAGGAAAATAAAAACATCTATGATGAATGTAGCGAGTACGCGAGTATAATTAATACATTTTAATACAATCTAAAAGCGGAGATAAGGTGGAAATGACGGCGATATATCGTAGGAGTTGCGACGCTTTATTTTCGTCGTGTACAGCCACGAATGCCACATTACACGGCATCCATCATCTGAACCGCTTCACGAATCACTTCCAAATTATCTTTTATGTATCTGCACGCTTCGGTTGATCTTTTGGTTTACAGTATCCACCGTCTCAGATTAGTAGTTTGTTGTATGTATATGCGAGAATCTAGTAAACCCTCTAACGTTAATGATTTACGAGTACCTATATTATAGAACTTTACTATTTAATTAATTTAAGTTTAAGTTATTAAACAAAATAGATTTGATATTTCCTTATCTATTTTGACAGCTGTAATTGTCAAATTGGACAAATTTTGTAAACATCGGAAACGTAAATAGATCCTAATACAATAATAATTTGACAGCTAAATTTTTTACAATTTGACAGCTATCTTAAAACCTGCTTGAAACTGCGAACTGTCAGAAATTTCTTAATGATTACGACAACACTGATTTTATCATTTCGACAGCTATAATCGAGATCGCAGATCTGTCGAAAGTTATGTACCTACAATACAATTATGTTTACGATTTGATAACTGGCAGAAGTATTTTAATATTTTTCTTAACGGCAAACAAATTTTAAAGTTTTAAAATTACCACTTTTAGAATTTGACAGTTGTCAGAAGTTATTTAAATATTACACCGCATCCATAACGATAGGTTAATATAATTTTTTGACAGTTAAACGTCAAACACGCAAACAGGAATTTATATAGGTATTTAAATAACAAATACGGATAGAGGAGAACCCAGTTTGGCATTTAAAACTCAAATACAAGGAAAATGCGCGAATTTTACGCTTATGTCAAATAAGGTCACGTTTTAACGAACAAGTTTGAGGTTCAAATCCTAATTGCAGACACATCTTCATATTTAAATATCAACGATAGATAGCACACTTCTAATTTTGGCATTTAGATGTCAATTATGTACGTGTTTGACATTTAAATGTAAACGCTGGATAAAATACTTAAAATTTTGAAATTGAGACGTCAATTATGGATTAGTTTTGCAATAAATTTGTCAAACATGTACACGTTTGAGATTTAAACGTCAAATACGATCAATTTTTAGGTTCAAATCCTAATTGCAGACACATCTTCATGTTTAAATATCAACGATAGATAAGACACTTCTAATTTTGACTTTTAGACATCAATTATAAATCAGTTTAGCAATAAATTTGTCAAACACGGACAAGTTTGAGATTTAAACGTCAAATACGATCAAGTTTGAGGTTCAAAACCTAATTGCAGACACGTCTACATGTTTAAATATGAACGATATATAAGACACTTCTAATTTTGGCATTTAGATGTCAATTATGTACGTGTTTGACATTAAAAGTCAACGATGGATAAAATACTTAAAATTTTGCCGTTTAAACGTCAATTATGGATCAGTTTTACAATAAATTTGTCAAACACGGACACGTTTGTGATTTAAATGTCAAAACGATCAAGTTTGAGGTTCAAATCCTAATTGCAGACACGTCTTCATACTTAAATATCAACGACAGATAAGACACTTCTAATTTTGGCATTTAGATGTCAACTATGTACATGTTTGACATTTACATGTCAACGATAGATAAAATATTTAAAATTTTGACGTTTAGACGTCAATTATGGATTAGTTTTACAATAAATTTGTCAAGCACGGACACGTTTGAGATTTAAACGTCAAATACGATCAATTTTTAGGTTCAAATCCTAATTGCAGACACATCTTCATGTTTAAATGTCAACTACAGATACAACACTTGTAATTTTGACATTTAGATGTCAATTATGTACGTGTTTGACATTTAAATGTCAACGATGGATAAAATATTTAAAATTTTGACGTTTAAACGTCAATTATGGATTAGTTTTACAATAAATTTGTCAAGCACGGACACGTTTGAGATTTAAACGTCAAATACGATCAAATTTGAGGTTCAAATCCTAATTGCAGGCACGTCTACATGTTTAAATATAAACGATAGATAACACACTTCTCATTTTGGCATTTAGATGCCAACTATGTACATGTTTGACATTTACATGTCAACGATAGATAAAATATTTAAAATTTTGACATTTAGACGTCAATTATGGATTAGTTTTACAATAAATTTGTCAAGCACGGGCACGTTTGAGATTTAAACGTCAAATCGATCAAGTTTGAGGTTCAAATCCTAATGGTTGGTTCAGTCAGCTCTCCTTAGTCCTAACTTAGTATTAGTCTTAACCTTAAAAAGTTCAGCGATATGCAATTAATGTTTGTGTTCATACAATTCCTCAACTTAGTATTAGTCTTAAGGATCCTGACCTTGAAAGTTCGTAATATTGAACTTTTAGGACTAAGATTAAGACCAAACTACGGCATACTTCAGCTTTGGTATTGTTTTTATTGGCGTTATTGGTTTTTGTTGAGAAATGGTGTAATGCATTCCTTAAATATCAAATAGTTTTTTGTCTACTATGGGAAGTAAAAATACGTTCAATATTGATGTATAACGGCTAATAATTATCACACTTGAAAGTTCCGAATGTTGATTTTATTATAAGAAAAAAGTGTTTAGAAATTTGTAGAAAAAGAAATTGAAGAGATAGATTACGAAGATGAGGCAATGAAAACGGAAGCTAAGAAATGTGATAATAGATGCAAATTTTATATTGTGCAGTGCTTAGATGATGCACAAATAGAATTAATTCGAGATAAAGAAATGGCATATAGCATGTGGAAAAGTCTGGAAGCGAGATATGAGAAAAGAGGTGTCACTGCACAAATGTTATTAAGGAAGAAATTAATGAGCATGAAATTAAAAGAAGCAAAAAATCTAGAAGTATTTTTAACTGAATTTGGCGAGGTAACAAAACCGTTGACAGGTGCAATACTAAAAAGGAAAATATAGTATGTAGCTTATTATTTGCGTTGCGACCATCATTTGAGACAATAGTTACAATCATATCGAGAATATGCCAGAGGAAGAGATAACGTTAGATGTTGTGAAAACCAAATTAAGAAGTGAAAACTTGTTAGATTCCTTATAGTTGTTAATTGTTGTAGAAATGTATTATTTTATATTATTATATGTAATATATCATTGGATATGTATTAAAGCGATTAATAGATTTAAGGAAGGCATTAATTGTAGAATGTCAAAGCATTTGTTCTGGCAGAAGGACAGCTGTACATGGCGTTTGAGTCTGCTGGAAGGACCACTTCATATCTAAAATCACACATTTTTACGGCCTGCCGGAAGGACAAACTGTCCTGCCGGCAGGCCCCTTGGACATTCTATCATTAAGAGAGGGTGTTGAGAAATGGTGTAATGCTAGTCTATTTTTATAGTTTTTATTTTTTATTTTCGATTCATCATCTATCATCAAATTTCTCACTCATTTTCATCGCTTTTCCTATATCTACCTAAATATTTCAAACTAATGTCACAGCTAAATACCATCGAACGAAATAAATATTTCTATTGGTTATGTATTTGTTGCTTATCGCTTGTTGTCACGGCTACACGTAATTTTTGTATGAACGATACCTATTTTCTTGGGACTAATACTAATACCGAGTTTTAAGACTAAGGAAAGCTGACTGAACCAACCATAATTGCAGACACGTCTTCATCTTTAAATATCAACGATAGATGACACTTCTAATTTTGGCATTTAGATGTCAATTATCTATGTATGAGTTTGACATTTAAATGTCAACGATAGATAAGACACTTTCAATTTTGACATTTAGACGTCAATTATGGATTAGTTTTGGAATAAGTTTGTTAAATACGGATACGTTTGAGATTTAAACGTCAAATACGATCAAGTTCGAGGTGCAAATCCTAATTGCAGACATGTCTTCATGTTTAAATATCAACTACAGATACAAGACTTATAATATTGGCATTTACATATCAACTGTGCACGAGTTTGACATTTAAGTATGAAACTAACGACATCCTTGCCGCTTGAACGTTAATTCTACATAGTACTTTTTGTACTCGCCTATCAAAACCTGTTATTTGACGGTTCGATTTGCGTGCGTAAAAAGTCACTTTAAGCACGAGTGCGTAAAAGTAAAGTTGGTACTTACTGGAACTTGATTAATTTAGTGACATTTTAAAATCATAAATCCCTAACCTTAATAATATATGGTCATAAACGATAACGTATTTAACAATATGTATTATTATTATAGTTCTCGTACAAAAAATATTGTACAAACTTCGTGCGTGAAACATTTCGCGAATTCGTGTCCATAAAGCGCTCGCCTCCGGCTCGCGCTTTAAACTGTCCACTCATTCGCGAAATATGATTTCACGCACTTGTTTCGTAAATAACTATTGTAATACGATGGAACTCTGAAAGTTTCGGAACAATATTGTACGAACGTTTAAGAACCCAGAACGTCACCATAAAAAATTACGTTTTTCCCTATTTCGTAAACCAAATTTTCAAAATTGGATTCTTAAACAAGTCGTCAACAGTTATTTGTATTAGAAAAAAAGAGGAAGTCTGAAAAGTTCTATTTTGGTTTTTGAAAATCTTGGATGGGCGAGGGAGGTGGATGATTACGAAATTCACTAATTTTACAATTTTGACAGCTATAATTGCCGGATCTGTCGAGGATTATTGTATTTCTTACAATTTAACAGCTGATTGTGACAATTATATCTAGCTTTGCTTAACTAAATAATAGCTAGTTAAGCAAATACGAGGCGTACGAGTTTTATAACCTTTAAAAATGACCTCTTTTATAATTTGACAGTTGTCAGAAGTTATTTAAATATTACACCATCCGAAACGGTAGGTTAATATAATTTTTTGAAACGTTGATGATTTTATTGTAGGTTATTTACGTTTAAGTGGTATTTCGTCAACGATTTCTAAACGAAATATACGATCTGGAACCACCTAAGTGACTCGGCGAGTTATTTTCTTAATCTATACAAGATTTCGTCGCGGATTTTATAAACAACGTTGTTTACAAATTAGTACTGATATAACTGACAGTTAAATGCCATATTTTTCATTCGATATTCAAGTTTCGATCGTAAAATATAATAAGAAATTCTTAAATATTATTACACAATATATTTTAGTGCTTATGAACATCGCTGAAATATAAGTAATATTTATAACGGGACACCTTTATATATGTAGATGAGAGGAGGTTACCGGAGATGCTACCGTTTCGACTGCAGAAGGAAAAAGGAGCGAAATAAAAATGTGAAATTTACGAGCCTTCAGTTATAAATTCATCACATAATCACCGAAAACAACTTACCGGGCGCAAAAAATCGCCTTGTTATATGCTGTAGTAAATGAGGAAAGCAAGCTGTAAAAATTATTTTTGGTTTATACTTTCCTTCCACTTTTCAAAACAGTAGGGGCTAAATTTAGTACGGTTTTATTGCAAAAGACGCATTAACTTCACTCTACTTGTCTCTTGTTTAGAGGAATTTTTAAATTATGTCCCGCCACTAGTCGAGAGAAGGAAGTTATATTGTCGAATTTAAGTGTTTTCCTTAATTAGATGACTTGTTCTGTGGAATAGACCGTTATTATACGTTTGAATCGCTGCTTCTTTTTTATTTTGTTTATCATTAACACTTTTATACTAACTTTCAAATGTGTTAAACACGTTGTCTTGCACGTCTACGCTTATCGAGATAATGTAACGGGCAAAAATTCGTTACATTTATCCAAAGATAAGATTCGTCAGCGACACAATCGTAACATATCAGAAAACATATCTTGGATATAGAAAGTTGACGACGACGATGCAACAACGACCGCTTTCTTAATCTAACGCAATAAAAAACGATTCGGACGTTTTTATGGAATTTAAAAATAATATACATCAACAGCATAATACCATCTGGCAATAAACACGCCGTTTTATAACCTCTCAACGGTAAAGCGTCGCATAAATTTCGTAGGAGTGACGCTAAATTTCTCTAATCGCGCGGTCTTCCTCTTTTTATTTTTGCTTCTTTCTCACGTGCCTCTCTTATCTATATCTACAGATATGTATGCATGTGCGGATCATGTTTCGATTAGAATAAATATTCTCAGTTTCTAATGTTCGACATGCATCATATTACATTCTATAGTCTATTTTTAAAGTAGAGAGATGAATTTCTGAACAGACCACTTTGACAGTGAATAGATAACCTAGATTTCTCAAACGTTAACAGGAATTAAACATTTTATAAAGGATTGAGATCGCCGGTAAATGAAAGAGAATTTTTTGTGGTTTTCGAGATTTTTTGAGTTGAAAGATGCCCGAGGAAGCCACGTGACCAAAACGCTGCGTGACGTAGAAGTTCTCTAAACGTTACCGGTTATCCCATCAAACGGAGATTTGCATTTAGCATTATATAGGATCTGAAATTTCTGTCAACTGACACATCAGAACAGCATACGTCACAATTTTAGTTCACGTAAACGCCGCGTTTTGGGAGAGCGCTGTAATCCTGCTTCTGTCTTCCCCGATTTCTAGGTGAAAAAAATGTATTTTTTCGTCTGGGAATAAAAGGAATGGCTATTTCTCATGATTATCTTTAAATTTAAAGAATAATTACAAAGTACATAGGTTGTACTTTGTTATGGCACAGTGACGTTTAAGAATATTTCCTAACCGCACAAATAAGAATTCTGTTATACCGATCTAATACTATACTCAATGGTCAAGAGACAAGTGATAGTTTCTGATCATACTCCTTATTGTGCAATGTGTGACCTATGACGCTGATGCGTTCTGTCATTGTATTTTATGTGTTAGGTTAATTTAACCGCCAAATCATAAAGTGCTCAAACTTTCTATTGCAACCAAGCTACTAGTGATTTGAAATCAAGTTAAGGTATATTTGTGGATATTATTGCTATTTAGCATGGTTTCTCTGTAAAAATGCTTTGAAATGGATTGACTGTTTGATCAAAAATTTCGCAACTTTTATGACATGATCAAATTTTTACTCAAAGGATAGTCAAAAATATTTCGCACAGCAGGGCTGCCACAGATGAGGCTGTAGTCAATGATTTTTTTAATCGATTAGAAAGAGAAATAGAAGGAGTACCAAGTTGCAACATCTGGATTTATGATGAAACGAACTTGGTGGATGATTCATGTTCGAAAAAAATTTTGACAGAAAAGAGGAACTAAATATCCTGAAACCGTTAGAAATGCTTCAAAGGCTTGTACATCCATAATGTTTTGTGGTAATGCAGAGGATCAACTTGCTCCTTTGTACGTAAATTATAAGTCTGAAAAACTGTGATCTACATCGACCGAAAATGGACTGACGGGAGCAAGATATAACCGCACAAAATCGGGTTAGTTTGACCATCAATCGTTTGTTTGAAGATTGGTGTACATCACTTTTACTTCCAATAAAAAAAAAACCGCAACAAAAGTCATCATTGGTGACAATCTAAGTTCCCATATAAATTTGGAGGTTCTGAATCTATGCCAAGCAAATAACATCAAGTTGATAGGATTATCAAATTGATAGCATTACCCCCCAATGCCACCCACTTGCTTCAGCCTCTAGATGTGGCCTACTTCCGACCAATGAAAGGTATGTGGCGAAAAGTTCTCGATGAATGGATGGGTAGTAAATGTTATTGATGAACTCTTGCAAAATCACAAAATAAAACTGTGTTGGGATTACCTCCTTACCACTTCGAACTGAATCCCATCGAGCTTATTTGGGCCCAAATAAAAAAATGAAGTGGTTGCGAAAAGGAAAACATATAAATGATCTGAAGTGAGACAATTATGACTTGACGCCTTGGGAAATGTAACTGCTACTACTTGGGAAGAATGCATACATCATGTTACAAAAGAAGAATCTGGTATGAAAGATCTTGATACAATCATCGATGATGTACTAGAACCATTCATCATTAGAGTTGGAGAGGATAGTGAGACAGTGAAGATTTTGATTCTAGTTCGATATCATCATCATAATGTAGAGATATTTGAATTTATTTCTAATACAGTTGGCGACAAAAAAAACCGTCCGACTCTTATAGCGATTTTGGCTTAAATTAAGTTGTGTTAATAGGACTTTTAATAAGGGGTTGTCATCAGTTGTCATTCTATATTTATTTTTACCTGTCATATTTATAACTCCAAATGCTTCACTTAAGCGAAGTTAATAAAGCAAGAATATGCACAAAAATTGAAGAAGGTTGGTCTATAAGACGCGTTGCACATGAATTTGGAATAGCAAAGAGTACTGTGACTGGAATATACAGAAAATGGAGGCAGTATGGACAACTGTCAAGGAATGTTGGTTCAGGCCGTCTTAAAATTTCCACTATTCAGGATGATGAAAGATTGGTGGAACAGATTCAAGAACACCCATTCGAGACGGCTAATGAAGCAGTCAGAAATACATATTTTTCAGGATGTTTGAGAAGTTGGATTGCGTTCGTGTGTTGCAGTGAATAAGACTTTTTTAACTCCTGCGTGGAAAGAGGAAAGAATAGGATTTGCTTTGCAATATTTAGGACGTCAACATTTTTGGAATAACGTAATTTATACTGATGAGAAGATGTTTCAATCCTGGTATAATGGAAAGGTTAAAGTTTATCGGCCTCCGGGTACACGTTTCCAGAACAAATACATAAACAAGGTTCGAACCAATCCTCGTTTTTCAATAAATGTTTGGGGTTGGTTGTCAGCACGGGATATGGGAGTATTATGGAACATTGAGAACCGCCTCAATAGTGATATATTCTGGAAAACGTAATGCTTCCTTCAGTAACAGTACTTTACCCTGACAGAAATTTCGCGCTTTTACAAGACAATTGCCCTGTTCACAATTCAAGAAGGACCAGGCAGTGGCTAAATAGAAACAACATTTCAGTGCTGGATTTTCCTCGTTGTAGTGGGGATCTGAACATAATTGAGAATGTTTGGGGGCTCATGGTGCGGAATATAGCAAAACAAAATATTCACATTCAAAATCAAGAACAACTCTCTGAAGTAGTACAAGCAGCATGGGAAAACATACCTGAAGAGTTTCTTATAAATTTGGTGCGTTCTATGCCACAAAGAATTGCAGCAGTATTAAATGCACGAGGTGAAAATATAAAATATGAACAAATACCTATTACATAGTATATAATAAAATCTGTTAAATTCATTTTCTTCAAATGTGTTATTTTGTTTGTAATTTACTAAGTGCATTTGTTAATTAGAAAAGTGTAGTACGGAATTAAACTGACTGATGAATATCATTCACAATTTACGGTCGGTGCTACATTTTATGTGTTTACAAACGCATATGTCAATTTGACCGATCCACTTATTGACAACTTCATTTTGTAGTTGTCACTCAGGCACGATTTGCAATAACAAAAAATAGTGGACGGTTTTTTTTGTCGCCTACTGTAGTTATGAGCGGCTCTCATAAGTTTTTGATAAATATTTTTCTTACATTTGCATTTCTGTAAATAAATATTTGAATGTAATTTTTGCAGAACCTCTAAGTTTACAAAAATAATGTATTATTCTTTCCTCTTCAGAATTCTGACGAGTGAGTTTATAAATTTAATATCAGAAAATAAACTTCAGTCTAAGCATCACAAGTTTCAAGATTTTCATGCATGTGATTTGGGCCTGGGGTATGTTCAGAAATTCGTCTCTCTACTTTAAAAATAGACTGTAGAGAAGCTTAAGATTTGGTTATTTATCCAACATATTGGAGGTACAACGTAAAAAGTTTGTAATCGAAAATTACTTCAGAACTGGTCGAAAATTAGATAAATAATGTCATGATTGTCATCGTCGATTGTCACGTCAGATATATTTTCATGGTAGCCAACAACTGAAAAAGAAATATATGTACATACATCGAAATTGCAATCAAGCCAACACAAAAAAAGTACACGATGGTACTGATATATATATATATTTTTTTTTAATGTGTGGTGGGTGCTTAGTTGCAGTGACTCCGTAAGCTGCATTACTTGTCTGGCTATCACTGCAACTCTTGCGGTGTAGTTTAATGTGTGTAAGTTGTGTTTTAAATGGCTTTGTGACAGTATCATATCGCCTTTTATGATGCCGCGCTGTTAATCACTTTGCTCCCAACAGCGAATGGCAAGTCGATCCGGGATTAAACTCTCTGAAAAAATGTCACTGTCCCTCCAGAGAATTGAACCCCGGCATCTATCGTCCTCTCACAACAATAGTCAGCCGCCTAACCACTGCAGCCATCGACCCGTTGTAATATATATAATAATAATAATAATAATAATAATAATAATAATTTATTTCTTTTTTCGTTCGTTACAATTTTTTTTAACATAATACTTCATCACAATAACCCAAAAACGGAAAAAAAAAGAAAATCCCAAGGTAAAGTTTAGCGCGGAAAACGATTCAGCACCATTCTTCCACTTAACCTTGTATACCTAAACAACTAGTTAAAGACAACTATGCCTAATCTAACCCTACTCTAAATTCTGTGAGTGATCTAGATTAATAGATGAATAGAGCATGCATAACATTTCTATAAAAGCATGGATATTAATATAGAAAAACCATAAAGCTATATTGTAAACCAGTATACCAAATATATTAATTATGAAATCAGAAAAGAGTTTCTCCAATAGTTTGCTTCATATATACATATGTATTGGCGGAACGATTTTTTAAACTTGGCTGACGACATTTTTTTAAATGCATCTGGAACAGCATTGTAAATTTTGTATGCGTTATAAGAAAACGAACGTTCGTACAGAGAAGTTTTGATATTAATATTATGAACATCTGTACGAAACGATATTTTTTGATAGAGGTAATACGGAATTTTGGTTGTGATAATAGTATGATACATACAGGAAGCTCTAAGAAGAATCCTATTTTGCATATTTAGCCATTTACAAAGCTGTAAGGTGTGTGATATGTGTTCATACTTTCTTATATTAAACGCAAAACGTAAACAGGAGTTCTGTACTTTTTGGATTCTCCTTTGATCCCTGGCATCTATGCACGAGCCATACACGATCGAACAATACATAAAGGGAGACAATACCAAACTGTTACATAACAGTAATTTCACGCTACGTGATAAATACGATTTGTGTTGATAAAGGATCTTTAGATTACAGTTGGCTCGCTGAATGTAATTTGATATTTGTTTCCTAAACCGAAATGTAGAATCCATGATGATACCAAGGCTTCTTGCTTGTGATACGATTGGTAGAAAATTTCCTCCTATATGCAAGGAACAGATAGAGCTCAAGTGCTCCCTTATATGCCGATTGCCGAAAAATAAAACTGCAGATTTTGCGGAGTTAATGTGAAGATTATGTTGGGAACAAACATGAAACACAGTGTCAAGATCACGTTGAATATTATACATAGATAGTGCACAGGCATGGCATCCCTGGGAAAGGAATAATATAACTGTGTGTCGTCTGCATACATATGCACATTGCACGATCGCACAGAATCAAATAGCGCACAGGTATATATTGCGAAGAAGAGCGGTGCAAGAATTGAACCTTGCGGAACACCCGAGCGCAAATAAAACTAGTTAGTAATTTAACAGCGTTACTTCCCAAACCAACGTAATGAAAAATAGTACCTAATAGTTCGTGATCAACTGTGTCGAAAGCTTTTGTAAAGTCAAGTAATACTAGCACAGTAGCAAGCCCATTGTCACTTCCACTCAAAATGTCATCACTAATTTTTAAGAGAGCCGACTCACAACTGTGCCCGAAACGAAAACCAGATTGAAATGAAGGGAGTATACTAAAAATATTCAAGTGTGCAACTAATTGTGAATTGAGAATCTTTTCAAAGACTTTTGATAGTGCAGGAAGTAAGCTGATTGGCCTCAGATCGGAAAATGATTGAGGGGATGACTTTTTTGGTAACGGAATTATTAACGCTTGTTTCCAAGAATCTGGGAATACATTTTCTAGTATGCACGAGTTTATGATGTGAGCAATATATTTAAGGATGAATGGCGTGCAATATTTGATCATTACTAGAGATAGATCATCATGCCCGCAAGCAGTGGAAGAGATACTGTCCAATGCTTCAGAAACCTGTTCTTCATCAATTAGTGAAAATAAGAAGTCGTTACTAATATTATTTATTAAGATTCCGATTATGTGTTGTTGATACGGGTACCGTATTAATAAAATGATTGTTAATGTTTTCAGTGTTCCGCAGTTGGCAAGGCAAATCCATCGAATTTTTGTTAGAGATGTTGAGGGACTTTAGCTCATTCCAAATACAATTTGGGTTTTTAGATCTATCTAGTGTCCGAAAGTATGCTTTTTTCTCGCGGATAATAGCTTGTTTAGTAAGATTTCTTAATTCTTTGTAGTAGTCCCAATTACTCGCGATTCTAGTTTTTAAAAATTTTGCCTTGGCCTTGTCTCTCAGTGATATCATTGTTTTTATTATATTGGTAATCCAAGGAGTTCTTGGTGCCCGAGGAGTAATAGTTTTTACCGGTGCAAGTAAATTAAATAATTCGATGACGCGAGTGGTGAGTACTGTAACTTTAGCATTTATGTCAGAGACGTATAGAATGTCCCCTAGATAGATGGAGACCTACCAAATGTTGCTGAAATACAGCAGAATCAATGGTTTGTAATTGCCGATAAGTAATCGACCTATGAGTTTTTGTTTTCACGGTATTGCTAATATTGCAGTGGATCACGTCATGATCGGAAAATTCTACATCGCGTACCCCAGCTGCTTGAATAAATGATATGTCGGACACTATTATTAGATCTATGAGTGAAACCGAAGACTTTGTAACGCGTGTGGGTTCAGTGATAATTTGCTGGAACCCCAGAGTTTCTAAAGTTTCCACGACATGTATTGTAGGCAGCGAGTCTATCTTCAATAAATCGACATTTAGATCACCCGTGCAAATTAATATGTTACACATTGGTAAAAAATTTGAAAAAGAAGTGTCTAATTCATCTAAAAAAATATTAATTGGCATGGTGGGTGGTCTATATGTAACTCCTAGAATAATAGTATTGTCTCCTTTGCCTATATTGATATCCACAATTGTTCTATATTATCGGATGACTGCAAGACGCGGTAAGAAATAGTATCTTTAACATAGAATCCAACTCCGCCACCGCGTGCACCTCGATCACAACGCAAAAGATTATACCCTTTCACGCTTACGACTGTTGATATAATATTAGACGTCAACCAAGTCTCGCCAATCGCCAGGATATCATAATGAAAGCTATTCATATGTTCCACTAGGTCGGCGAAGTGAGCTGTAAGTGAGCGAATGTTAATGTGCGCTAGTTTAATCATTTAGGGGAAGTATAATATATGAAGCAAGGATGATAGATACTAATCAAGGCTACAATAACAAAAAAAAAATATTGTAAAATTGTTATTGTAAAAATGCGAGGTTGGCTCATGCAGTTATTTATTTGAATTAATATTATTTAAGTCAGAAAAATCGTTAATTTTGTAAATCTTATTGTTCACTTTAGTAAAGATAGTACAGTTATTTGTCCATACCGTTTTAAATTTGTCTTGTAAATGCTTCATAAGCTGAACATTCTTCTTTGTGAGATCCTCCTTGACAACTATAGCGAGGATCCTTTTAGCTTCCGTTTGTTATTGTAGATTTGTTGTTTTATATTTCTGCTTACAAATTTCACCAGGAGTGGTTTGGAATGATTTTCTTCTTTACCCAACCTGTGACTGCAGTCGATCATCTCCTTTGTAACGTCTATATTCATTTTTTCTTTACAAAACTTGATAACAGTATCGTCAGTATTTTCATTAGGGGATTGTTGTAAACCATATATGTATTCTTAGCGAATTTCTGCGCGTGTATTGTTCGAGTGAATTTATAGTTGTGTGCGCCTTCTCAAGTTTATCCTCCAGTTGGCTGACCTTTGCTTGATAAGTCTTGATCAATTCGTTCATCTTTTGATCGATTTTCTCGGCAATAATACTGCCTATTTTTTCCAGCAAGTCTTCGGATTTCAAAACTGCTTCCACAGTTTTTAGTACAAGAGCATCGCCACGTAAGACACGATCATCAGCCGGCATGTTTAATACGTGAACAAACCTTTTATTGACTGACACAATTATTAGACACTGCAAGTGCTTCGCACGTCTACACTTCTCGACGGTACATCACACGGTACACACATCATATAAAGATAAAATTACTACTTTGTCCTATTCACAACTGGATATACAATCTATTACACTCCAGTTATCTCACAAAGTGTCAGTATAATACCAGCATAATGTGATCTTAATCTTATTTAACGCTGAATTGTATGTAATCTCGTATACAAGCCTTGTAATACCAGTCCTTTATACAAGAACATCGTAATAATGGTAGCTATAAATATCACCCGTTTATATCTGCTGTCATATAATATAATGAAGATGTTTCTGAATTATATACAGGAAATACGAACGTAATTAATTGTATCGTCCGATATATAATTTAGGCCTAACTTAATTATTGTATTGGCGGGATCTGGATCGCATTGTTTTTAAACTTCGTTTAAAAAAATGGCATTTGAAAAATCGTTTCGAATTCCTGTACAACGACGGACAAAACGAAAATAAAAATAATATTCATAAAAAGCAGCTATTTTAATATTTAGTACCATTAATCACTCTAAAGACTACTTTGATGTGATGCACAATATATCTCCTTCTGGATCCTGGGTAATTCTAGAAACTACACGCACGTGGATGTTATATGTAGATGGGTAGGTACCATGAAATTGTAATCGTTTCCTTAACATCACTATAGGTACAACATAAGACAAAATTATTAATTAGGATAAGCTTAAAATGTAATAAGTCAGCACACGACTCGTCGGTATTGTTAGAACATCTAAACATGAAAAATACTACTGTTAGGATTTACATTTCGCTTTGATATGACGTTTTAAAAGGGGATCCTCGCACGTCTCTCGAGCTTGTCAAAATAATCCATTAAGAACTGTCGGGTATTTTTCACGTGAAATAGAAAGCGAAAAAACGGATACCAGACTTAGAGGATTACCGCCTGTCTCGGTTGTAGAGAACTTACCTGCGCTACCGAATGTGTTCTTGTTTGTCGCTTATACCATTACACCTATGTATACAGGGTTTCCACGGCCAAGTTGGATATAGGGAGAATACATGTAAAATCGGTTTTCGGTGAATATTATCTCCCTAATACTACTTCATTCAAAATTAAGGGCCGCATATTATAACTGGGTTAACAATGAACATCTCTACAATCATAGTACAAAGAAAGTCATTTTAATAAAGCCAAAAAATTATTATTTTTAAATCTATTGTTCGTGAATTCCTAATAAGGCTTTTAACACGCGACGCCTTAATAACGTAAGGCACAGATTGTTTGGGGTTCGAATCCGAGAAATGAATTTTATTTTTTATTTATTTTTAAATCTTGATTAAGTTTTGTTGTTTATTTTGACAAATGAATCGTCGTTAGTAAAAATTAAAAATCGAATAATATAATAGCACGTGATCATTTTTGTTATTGTAAAAATTATTCATTATTTACCTCAATCCTTAAAAAATCGATTTTATAGTCTTCAAGATCTCTGATTTTTGTAGTGTTATTGAATTTGTAGCATTATTGTTGGAGATAAAAAATAAAAAATAAATCTAATCTGCCGGGATTCGAACCCTAAACAATCCGTGGATTTGCGTTATTAAGCCGTCGCGCGAATCATTGCGCCATGGACGCTTGCTCTAACACACGTATTAGAAGCTTTATTAGGAATTCACGAACAATAGATTTAAAAATAATAATTTTTTGGCTTTATTAAAATAACTTTCTTTGTACTATGATTGTGGAGATGTTCATTGTTAACCCAGTTATAATATGCGGCCCTTAATTTTGAATGAAGTAGTATTAGGGAGATAATATTCACCGAAAACCGATTTTACATGTATTTTCCCTATGTCCCACTCGGCCGTGGAAACCCTGTATGTCTCAAAAATATTTATATAAATATATTTTTATTCTTTTAATGTATTAATTCACGTCAAATCTTCCGAAGCAATTTGCGAACAGGCCTGTAGCCTGCAAGCTGGCGCTTCATGATGGCCCATCCATGATGGCAATATCATTTTCCTCCTTCCAGGCGCGGGGTCATTCCTCCAATTTCTACGATTGGATCCAAACATCTTCTTAGCTGACTTTATAAATTTTGAACATTTAGACCGAAGCTAGATTTTGTGCTCTCAGAGATCCAACTCCTTACTCTAATATTTGCAATTTTGACAGTCAACTTTGCTGATAAAACTTTGTCTCTTGCGAAAAAAAAAAGTGTTCATCGTTTCATAAACCTGTAGTTGGCGATTGGAATCATCTTCATTGATATGTAGGTGATTAGATTAGATTAGATTAGATTCGATGTGGGTTCAGTACGACCTGTCAGATCTATTATCAATCCTAATTAATCTCCAGACTTCTGAAGAAGTGTAGGATTCTTTTTGGAGCTTTTGTTCTAATACTAGCTTGTTCGAGGTTGTGGAGCTTCTGCTGGGCCACCACCCCACAGTTGTTCCATCTTCTCGCTATGTTTCGAACAGAATCAGTCATTTTCTTCAGGTGATACCTAACAGGGCCATGTCCAGTAATTAAAGCCGTGATGGTGCTGAGATCCTTTCTATTGAGCTCCAGCAGAGATTTAGCCCTGACGGCTGATATGATTGTCTTAATTTTGGGGTGTTAGCCCAGTACGAAATTTTTTGTTCACTTTCCCACTCACCGTTGGAGATGAACTCTTATCTGGCTTTTAGTGAGACCGCAAAATGGCTCTAGTTTAATAAATCGGAACTTTCGGACTTTCTTTGAGAGACCATCGGCAGTTTCGTTGTCATCACACCTCCAACGACTTGATACTCACATCAGTCTGACTGCGATTCTTTGTCCCAGATAGTCCCATATTAATTTAGACAGGAGGTCATCATAGATAATCAGGTCTATTCTATAACTTCATTGGTTTATTAATGTCTTTGGGAAATTTGGTTTCCATCTCGTCCTCTTCTCTCGTATATCTGTGTTAGCTATTTTTCTGAATCACTGTTCCTTTCTTCTGTTTAATCTTTTGATTGTTGCCATTACTGTAGGAGATAAAAATTAATTTAAATGTGATCCTGCTTACTATAGCTTATGAGATCGTCGAAAAATGTTGTATTGATGGAAATCACTCTGCAATTGAAATAGATCTCAAGCATTAGATTAGCGGAGCACCCGGTTTCGATCTCCGAGGTCTCATCAGCGCAACTCCAATCGCAAGATTAATTTTCGTCGTTTCAGCTTCACCTCGTTTTGGGATGTCCTTCAGGTGGTTCTCGGATCTAGTTTTCTGGTAGATCTCCTTCGTTAAAAACAGGAAATCAGAATGAGGTTGGTTCTATCGCGGCGTCATGTTAGTGATGGAGTGTCTCCGTCGTTGTGCAGTACTTGGTAGGCCGCAATTCATCGGCGGATTGCTGCTTTGCCCTTTCAAAGAATCCTTCTTCGAATTCTGATATCTGCCGCTGTTGGAATTTTATTTGGATATTTATCATAATATTTATTACATTTCATAAACGTTTAACTTATTAACTACTGTGATATAAGACCATGGGATTACTTTCCTCCAATTCCATTGATGGTTCAGAAAGTATATTGATTCAAATTCAAATATAATTATTTCTAAAATCGGTTCTGGTAGCTTTAGTTAGGAAAAAATCAGTAGATCGCAAAAAACTGTTTTCAAATTTTTGAACATATTACCCATCAAAACTAGCTTCCTCTTCTACCTCCAATCCAGGCTTTGATTCTATTTTATAAATGATACTAATGGTGCTAATGCTAATGCTAGTGAATAGTTCATTCGTTTTGTACCCGTACCTGTAGGAGGATGTGGAATGCAGCAGCTGTGTTCAATCGTCGTGAGTTAGGATAATTTCATTTCACTAATTTCAACCCAATGCCCTTCAGTGATCAAGGTCGGAAGTAGCCCCCTCCCTTCCCCTCCCCAAGGGCACTATACAACATATGTCGGCAGAACAGATACCGATCTAGCTCGGACAATTCTTGGATTATCATTCTCATCGCTAGATGTCTCGATGTGCTAAGCAGTCTAGTTGTAGCTTGTTTAATAGCTCCTTTTTGTGGCTGTTGAATGTATTTTTGTTTTTTAACAATAAAATTGTAGTGTTTTTTAGTATTCAATTGTCATTTTCGAGTAAATTTTCTAATGGTAGCTACAACAATGAAGAAAACAAAAAACAACAAAATAAATATTTAAAAAGGAACTAAATGACGTCTTATTAACCTTTTCCATAAAAAAAAAGAAAAAACAGAAACATCTACTGACATGTCCAATATTTGTTTTTAGACAACTTCATTTCTGATCGGCGAAGTTGGCACCACAAAGTTGTCAAAAGTCGACAGAAATGCTAGAAAGGATTGACCATTTATTGACCACCATTGACCATCAGCGATTTCGATTGACCACATTTTGTTTAGACTACAGCCGCTATATCCATATTTTGGGGTTCAATTGCGAAAATGCTAAAATTAACCAAAATAGACATTTTGTTTATCGAATACGATTGACCAACGTTTGACCATGATTGACCACCAAATAATTTTTTTGAAAACTTAATAATAGTCGAAAAAAATGTAAAATAAAAACAAGCTCATATCTCCAATGAAATGACATCGAACCCAGATAATGTCACAACCTCTTGCATCGGATTTTTCACAAATTTTGAGGGTTTGATGTCATTTCATTGAAGATATGAACTTGTTTTTGACTATTGCTAAGGTTTCCTAAAAAAATTAGTTGGTGATCAATCATGGTCAAACGTTGGTAATTCGAAAAATTTTTTGAAAATATATTCAAACGATGGTTAATCGTATTCGACGAACAAAATGTCAATATTGGTCAATCCTTTCTAGTAATTTTATCGATTTTTGACCACTTTCTGATGCCAACTTCGCGGATGTCTCCCGTGATGAAGTTTCAAAACTGAAGTAGCTTCCGCTCAATGTATACCAATGAAGACTATAATTAATACATCTCTATATCATGTATTTTTTTGTCTGGCTCTTTTCGTCTCTTTAAATATTGTTTAGCTAGACCAATATAGATAGCATTTATCGTAACAGATTTAATAAGCCATAAATTCCGATAACGTCAAAATAATGAAACTCAATCCCCTCTTTATATATATCTCTATCTTGTCGGTATTTCAACGCTTTAGTTCAGCAATTTGTCGAGCCCCTCACAGAACAGGGGTCTCCTAACGGAGACAGGATGATCCCTATTTAACTACCTTTACAGCTCTAGACGTGACATTTCTCCCTAGCAGAAATATATGTAGAGCATCGCCGGTGCCGCCGTCGTTCGAACTCAAAGACAAAACAAAAAGATCCCGTACACTAAGTAGGCGGTAGGAGAGGTTGTAGTAGATTCTACCATCGTCACGTCCACCGAAGTGGATACGACGTATATAGAGGTACATGTTATCGACGTTGTACGCGACTGGGTAATTTGTCCTATTTTTACATCGGAGAAGACCGGTATAGATGGAGGAATGGAGGAGGGCGTGTGCGCTTCGCTTCTTTCGGCTGGTACAACTTAGCGGAAACCTTAAAAATGACACGATTCGGGCATTAAGGGACATCTGGATTTCGAACGGGATTGACGTGTCGTTTCCACTAGTAATAAATTACGTGGCATTCCACGTGTCTTGCGTTCACGGAGCACCGTGTATACCGAACGCCCCGACATGTCTAATTTAACGTTTTGTCGTGTCACTATTTATTGTCGAGGAATGTCGCTGCGTTTGTTTATTATCATTAATAATAAACAAATAATAAGGGTTTTAATTTAATTTTGACCTTGAGAGTTATTGTACCTACTGTCAGGAGTGTGATTTGTTTTGTTTATATCAGAATAATTCTGGCAGAAATTCAATCAATATGTAATGAAGCGATAAACTTATTTCCTTATGATTCCCGCTAATTAAACATTGTTTTACAACAATCCTACCGTTAACTTTATTTTCTTGCGTAATACACCAGTATAATTTATATTTAACAATATATTTTTTATAGGTAGGTCCACCATCATCGTTCGATTGTCAGGTTTCTTTTTTTTTAATCATAACATCATAATTATCATTATCTTATTTTTATAGTAATAGAGTTCCAATATTTATGGGATGTGACATCTGTTAGTCGGAATCGATAACTCAGAAATCTGATTCACACAAGTCAGAGCTGCCATCTATCGGCAATAAAATAGAGGAAGTTCTAGAATTTAATCAATATCAAACGATAATAGTACCATCTATTGAGCCGCGATAGAATTAAATTAGTAAAATATTTCGCACTAAAATTGAGAGATGTCGCCACTCTGCAAGTTAGGTTTCCCTCTCATTGATTGGGCAATAATTTGACGGTAGTTCAATAATTGTTGAGTTCGTGTTTCTAAATCGATTGACAGTGATAATTAGTTGGTCCTTTTACGTCAGATTTAATGACTGTTAGGATCTTAATATATTCTCCCACCGTTAATATGACAAATAAAACTAAACACTTTACATTTTCTTTTATATTTTACCTTTTACTACTTTCCTATTACAACTGTACTGTCTCTCATGCACACACTTCGCTACAGGAAGAGCTAAACGTTCGGCTGTGACCTTGAACATTAAACAATACCGGTAAGGGTGGAATCTACTATTGAATTCTTTTATTTGATTGGTTAAAATACTTCCGTATGCTTCACATTAGAATTTACTTCTATTAAATAATAAAATAACGAATATCGAAACATATCCTTATCAATCTTTATATAATATATAATAAAGATGGCTGTGATTTGCTTGATTTGTGACGCATATGATTATAAACTTTTCCGACATAAGTGCTTAGAAAATCTAGTATTCTATTGGTTGTTTTTCCCTCTCAACTATTACCAACCTTACTTCTCCGTTTTACAAACTGGCGGTAAATTCAAATTTAGATACTTAGGTGTTAAAATGACATATTTTTGTTAAATTCTAGACTGTCAAGGATGACAGCTCCCCCGCTCTCCCTGTGCTTTCGAATTTCGAAGTACAAAATTTTCCTTTTGCGGCAAAAACGGCACAAAATAAGCACAAAAGATCGCGTGTACGAAATTTCGAAAGGAGAGGGGAGTTGAATCTTACCTGAAATTCAACCCACCTCCCAACAAAATTTGAGATGATGACGTAACGACAGTAGCACCTACGGTCGTAGCAAATCGAGAACTGGATAACCGTGCTCTCTCAGATTTTTTTGTAAGAAATTTCGTACTCTACAACAAAAGATTTTACAAACTTTTATTTTGGTATCTTGCCAAAACAATCCAAATTTTTCCGTTTTTTTTTTTGCAAACGTAGGATTAACGACTCACTAGGATGGGAATAGGATATAAGATACTATCTGTATATGACCTTGAGGAAAAAATGTGTGCTAATCTAATTTTTTTTTAAGCTTTCGTTAGTTTTTTTTTCGTTTTGATCGACCTTCTATGCTTTCAGCAGGGTCACATGGGATGTTATCTACCTAGCTATGAAACAAAAGAGTGATTAAGTCAAACAAATTATTGAAAAATTGCTGTCACTGTTAGAAATACATGTGCTAAGTTTGTGTTTAGTTTGTACTGTTTACAGAGATTTGATAAAATGAGTGAAATTAAAGTTGAACATCGCAGCGTAATAAAGTTCCTGACAAAAGAAGGCAATGGTCCAAACGCAATTCATGAAAGAATGGGGAAGATGCACTATCTTTCGATAGGAGCGAGAGTCAATCAATGATGACATTGTGCGAAAAGTCGAAAATTTAGTACTAAAGTAAAGATCTCTGTCATTGCTAATGAAGTCAGTATATCCGTAGCAAGTGTCCTCAAAATTTTGCACGTCGATTTCGATATGAAGAAGGTGTCTGTCTCCACGGTGGATACCCAAATTGCTTAGACCTGAACGAAAATTGTACAGAAAAGAAGTTTCTCAAGAAAATTTCGAGTTGGAGAGGTACAAAACATTTTTATCTTGAATTATCCATCCGGGATGAGACTTGGGTACATCATTGGGACCCTCCTATTAAAGAAGAATCTATGCAGTTGGTTCGTAAAGGCTCTCCACCACCAAAGAAGGCTAAGACACAATTTCCCGGAAAAAAAAACTGATGCCAATTGTTTTCTGGGATGTTGAAGGAGTCTTCCTTATTGAAAATTTGATCGAGTTGGAGAGGTACAAAACATTTTTATCTCGAATTATCCATCCGGGATGAGACTTGGGTACATCATTGGGACCCTCCTACTAAAGAAGAATCTATGCAGTTTGTTAGTAAGGGCTCTCCACCACCAAAGAAGGCTAAGACACAATTTCCTGGAAAAAAAACTGATGCCAATTGTTTTCTGGGATGTTGAAGGAGTCTTCCTTATTGAATATATGCCATAAATGGAGAGGCCTACAGAAACGCAATTAAAAATTTAAAAATTTCTTGCTGCACGATAATTACCGGATTCATGAGGCAAACAAAGTTCAACAGATAATCGATGACTGTGGGTTTATAGAGTTAAGGCGTCCACCTAGTTGAGAACTCAAGTATTGCCTAATCTACGTTTTCAGTGAAATCCATTGATTACATCTAGATAGGTACATTATGGCAGAGGAAATTTTTCTTGATATTGAAGATGTTCTAACTACTTTAGTGTTACTTTAGTGTACTTTAAAAAAATCCTCAAAATCAACTTGAATTCCTTTGTCACAAAAAGCTTTTGACGTACTTCCAGCAGGAATTTCTTTTACAACTTTTTGACTCAAAAGTAGTACAGCATGCACCACGTCTTCATCTTCAGTAGAATTGTCATGGGACACAGAACAAGATTGTATATCACGTGGGATGATTTCTTAAAAAAATGTTGGTAGCTATATTAGTTTTTTTTTGAGGGCACAGCTGTTGGTTTCAACTTCTTTCTTATAATCCAGACTCCTGCGAGGGAGCGTTCTTATATTCGCGGAATGGGGGATAAGGGGTTTCAATATATTCACTATCTTTCAATTAATTTATTTATACCCTCATAAAAAAATGATTTCTCTTTATCTGCAAAATACGCCGAAACTGCCTCCTTGACTTCATCATCGGCAGTAAATTTTTTACCCCGCAGCTCTTTTTTCATTTTCGGAAACAGTTAATAATCACTCGGGGCCAGGTCTGGGCTGTAGGGTTGGTGATTCACAATTTTGAAGCCCACTTTATGCAGGGCAGCTAACGCAACGCGGCTCTTGTGGACGGGGGCGCGTTGTCGTGCAAAAGCAGCACACCTTTCGTCAATTTTCCCCGTCTTTTCTCTTTAATGGCTTCTTTTAGTCGCTCTAATATTGAAGCGTAATATTCTCCGGTTATAGAATCACCTTTATCTTTATAATCAATCAACAATATTCCTTCCGACTCCCAAAATACCGTTGCCATGAGTTTCCCTGTTGATTGTGACACTTTAAATTTCTTGGGAGGTGCTGTG
Organism: Holotrichia oblita; assembly: GCA_023690525.1. NCBI lineage: Eukaryota > Metazoa > Arthropoda > Insecta > Coleoptera > Scarabaeidae > Holotrichia > Holotrichia oblita. The sequence continues at coordinate 32,646,459 of CM043023.1, forward strand.
CCCTTTTTATGCTACTGCATGGAGTCTTGTTTGGACTCAGGTTCATAATGATGAAACTGATGAACAATTCGACTCAATACACCATCCTTGTCTTCATTACAGAGGTCTAAAAATGCACGCGAACACTCTACGCGCTGTTGTTTTTGCGGAGACGCGGCGTGAGCATTCTCGGCACCCATCTTGCGCTGACCGTAGACATGCCGAGATGATCGTGTAGGATTTTAAAAATTGTCGTATCGGATACTCCAACCATTTCTGCGAGTTGTTTCTTCTTTAGTCGAGCATCTTCGAGTACAATTTTTTCAATTTTTGAATCACCTCACTGCTCCTGCCCAGTCTCGGGTCGTCTTCAAGGGATTCCCTTCCTTCTTTAAATAAACCACGCCACTTGTACACCATGCTGGGTTTTCCTGGACAAGAGTCGCCGTAAACCAATGACATCTCATTCATTATGGTCGCGACTGATTTTCCTTGCCTGGTAAGGAACTTTATAACGGCACGATATTCGATTTTTTCCATATTTCACTTTCCACTCCTGATTATGTTACTTGCTTGACGATAGCTCAAAGACTAACTGTCTAATACTGATACTGCGTTGGTTGTCTGCCTCTTCTTGAAAGGTCCTCTTCTTCCAGTTCCACTTCCTTCATGGATGTCTTTCTGGTGGTTCTCGGGTTCCTGGGTTGTTGTGGCTTCTCGGAGTCTTCTGGATGGATCTCCCGCGCTGTTGGTATCTGAAAGTAACGAAACAGAGGTATTATTTTATGAATAAATCATCACCCCACTGATTTTTGCGCGATAGCGCTACTCATCGCTGGGTTACTGCTCGCCTTGTCGAAAAATCCTCGGTTGAGTTTCTTCAAGAACTCGTTCAGGTCCTGGACGTCTGCCGCTGTAAGTTGTCGGAGGACTGCCAGCGAGGTGCGTCTAGGAAGTCGGAATACAAGTCGCAGAACGCGATTTTGCACTCGGACTAGTGGAAGGATGTGAGATGGAGCCGGCGTGGCCCAAGCTGGGCTGGCGTAGGTTAGAATCGGGCGGATGTGGGTCTTGTACAGCATCGCGCCCGTTTTGGGATTGAGTTTGGGGTTACCGAGGATAGGATATAGCTGGTACAGTCGACCGATGAACTGTCTAATAACAACTTCGTATTTGTACTAATTATGAGTCGCTGCACAGGCCACGCCCCCAATGCGCCTAATCACCCCCCTACAACCCTCTCGTATATGTAATATTATCAATACACAATTCTTAAAATATTGTAGTAATACATATCAGACTGCACGTAATCATCTTCATTAAAATGTAAGGAGAACACTGTCATGGATTTTGTTGGTTTTTTCCCCATCTTTAATTTCACAATCCATAGTTGAAGACGTTCTACATGATGCAAGTCTTTGTTGTTGTCCAACACTGATATTTTGTCTCCGCTTTTCGGGAAAGTATGGTACGACAAATGAGGAGCACTTTATCTTGTAATTTACCAATCTTTTCTGATTATGTTGGCTTTTTTACGTGCTGGAATCGCTTTGATGATCTTTAAGGTGTCTAGGAAGTTATCAATACCAGCGGAGGACTTGTTAAAGACATCCGGCAATAAACGCTCAACCTCAAAGCGATCTGTAGGAACAAGATATAGGCTACGATTTGTGTCTAGTTAGTGTGGATATAGATTAGATTAGGAATGGGGTGGCCATGCGAATCTGTTCCAGCGCGACTTTTGCAGGTCTATCCTAGAGGACGTTCTCTAATTTCGCCTTCTTAATTTGGCCTATCATTTTTGAGAGCTGCTCTTTTATGTAGCCGTTAGCTGTGCACAAAACATAAACTGGGGTTTCTTCTTCCTCTTGACTAAATCTGCAGAGAACATCATCTGCCAGGTCCATTCAGTCTGCAATGTCAACTATCACTTTGACCATCTTTGACCATTCCTTGGAGCTGTTATATGTCGATTCGTAGATGGACTTTTTAATTTGCGACTTGGCGATGTCGAAAGAAGGGTCAGCTCCTATGAAAGGCCCAACTTAGAATCAAAAACGAGAATCACGACAATGATCCAATAAACGGGCGAATTTAGCGATTCGTTATAATACATTATAGTTCATAAATAACGCTCTACAACAATTACATCGTTAATTTCACGATATTCGACACGCAATACCGTCCTTATCTCTTCACGGACGTTTACCCATATACAATAAGAGTATACATATATACAATAATAATTCACCATTGTTCTTATACCGACGTTGACTTTCAAACTTAAAAGGTAATAGTTTTCCGATCTCAATAATATGTTGCCAATATTTATAGTGGTGGTGTCAGTATTTAAAACAATTTCAGCCGATTTAAGCAGCATATCCGTCGATGATTATTTTAAGAACAATACGATGGTGACCCTAACCAAAGCGAACATGAAGAATATATCAGATAGTAGCGATCTAATCGTGTTCAATTCAACGATAAACGTACTGGAACAGAACGATTTTCCCGATTTACCAACATTAGAAACGCTCAGCTTCATCGAAGTAAAATTAGACTCAATTAAACCTGGTTGCTTCAAGAAACTACCAGCATTACGTTCGCTCCGTATAGAAATGACCGATTTAAAAACGCTACCGTCCAACTCATTCGAAGGAATACCCTTAATCGAAGATCTCTCGCTACAAACCAATTACATCGATCAAATCGAAAACGAAACGTTTAGTAACCTACCGTTTCTGGTCGCAATCATGTTGACGACTAACGAGATAACGACCGTCAAACCGGAATGGTTCTCGAACTGCAAGAAACTGAATACGTTGGATTTATCGGATAACAAGATTACTCACATTCAAGACGACGCTTTCAGCACCATCAGCAGCGTGAGGATATTGCGTTTAGATCAGAATAGGATCGAGAACGTATCGGTGAACGCTTTTAGAGGTTTGGATCGGGTGGATACTATAAATCTGATGGGGAATCTAATCGAGACGATATCGGAGGATATGTTTAAGGATCTGGTAAATTTGAGGTATCTTATCATGGCGGATAATAAATTGACGGATCTTTCTGATAATCTATTAAATTCGCTCGATATGACTGCACATCTAGATTTCCGATATAATAAGATAAACCCGGAAAAATTCTATAGCTTGCAAAATTTCCAATTGAAACATCGTCATTTAGAACTGTTGTTTTTAAATAATCATATGTCAAAACTGCTGCCCTGATGTTCTTGATGTGATGCCTTTTTTTTTTGTAGAATTTTGCTCAAAATTAAAAGATTGTAAAAATCTGAATTTGTTTTATTAAATTAAATCTGTTTCTTTCCACCTTTGTACACCACCTCCCCCAAAATTTCCAAATCTAACTAACGTTTTCTTATTTCTTTGATTAAATCTTTAGAAATCCTTACATCCATGTTGAAGATGGTTCCAATGTTGGTTCACATTTGAAGGCTTTTACTGGCCTTCTAACCTCTGCCTTCTAGGATATCATCTTGAAACAGCCAGAGAACAAAGCATTAAACTTAACTTGAACAGGTCCCCAAACTAGATTCGTCAAAAACATTGGAATAGGAAGGTGCTTGTAATCTGAACAACCCACCAACAATACAATACAATACATTATCACCAATATTCGATCGCGTCTTTAGGTGATAGATCTAATATCTAAAAATTTAGATCAAGGGCACGTTAATGATTACTTCTACACTTTAACATTGGAAGGGCTGCATTAACGAAACCCCCAAATTTTGGGGTGGTGGTGGTAGCTCTAAACAATCAGGTGCTGATTTTTAACAAAAATATCTGATTTCGGTGGAGGGTGGAATATAGCTTGGCATTAACTCCCCCTACCGCACCCCCTACCAAAAGAAGTACAATTATTGGGGAAGTTTATTTAGTGATAAGAGTTTGTTTTATTAAATTAAATCTGTTTCCTTCCCCTCTCCAATACCACATTTCCTATTCTAACTTCGTTTTCGTCTTCTTTTGTCGGGCTCGTAGCCTAGTGGCTTGCACACTTGCCTCGTAGTCCGGCAGTACCGGGTTCGAACCCCGGTGCTTCCTTTCTGAGTTTGGTTTTCTGTAATTTTTCAAATTCCACGGCAAATGCGGAATTAAGTCGGTCTACAGCCGCAGGCGTAATAATAACTCATGGCCAGCCGATGCCCCCTGTAATTGGCGCAAGCTTTTTGGGGATGCTAAGGCATGAATTATTATTATTATTATTATTTTGATTGAATCTTTGGGGATCGTTACAGTCCTATTGAAGATTGTTTGTGTTGGTCCATTTTATTAATCCAAAGGAGTACTTAATTACAGGTGTTGCATAGGTATTTATGGCGGTACTTATATGCTTGGATTTTAAGCTAAAAGCCAAGATATTAGAAGGTGTCAGCTTTATTCATAGCTTGTGGTACCGCTCGTTGTTCGAAGGGTTCTCCAGGTTCTGTCACGTCATAGTCTCTCTGTTGTCTCTATTTCCCTCTCTCCATTCCATTGATTTTACATTTTTCTAACCCGAATTCCATGTTAGTATCGTTAACCCCGTTTAAAACGGGTCGATGGCCGCAGTGGTTAGGCGGCTGACTATTGTTGTGAGAGGACGATAGGTGCCGTGGTACAATTCTCTGGAGGGACGGTGACATTTTTTCAGAGAGTTTAATCCCGGATCGACTTGCCATTCGCTGTTGGGAGCAAAGTGATTAACAGCGCGGCATCATAAAAGGCGATATGATGCTGTCACAAAGCCATTTAAACACAACTTACACACCGCAAGAGTTGCAGTGATAGCCAGACAAGTAATACAGCTTACGGAGTCACTGCAACTAAGCACCCACCACACATTAAAAAAAAAAAAAAAAAAACATTGTGACATGCTTCCAGCTCATCTTCAGTTTGACCTATCAATTTCAGGTCGCCCATGTAAACAAGGTGGCTAATTTTCGTATCAGTTGCCACCTGATACTCATAGTTGTTCTTATTTAATATGGTGGAGAGGGGTCTCAACGCCAGGCAGAAGCACAGCGGGCTTGGGGAATCACCCTGGAATATGCTCGTCCTGATCTTGACACTTGCCAGGGCTGTGTTGTTCAAGTTTCCCATTTAGTCATAATAGCTGTCAACGAGCATTGTATTTATGGTGCCACCTTATATAGTTCCAGTATTTTTGGAACCAGCTGTGTGGAACGCTATCAAACGCCTTTTTACTAATGTACCACGGTTTTGCAGTTATTCTATTATATTTTCCGATGCGAGTACACCTACTTGTATTCTTTGCTCGTTCTATTTAGGGCAGCCGAAATCAGCCGTGCCCTGTCAGCAGTTGTGTCACGTGGTAATCTAGTTGGCCATGCTTCCTGTCCTTCCAGGGCTTTCCAGGACTTTAGTTCTTTTACAAGTCTCCTTGTCCATGTTTCTTGCCATGTACTTATCATATTGTTGTGTGCTACCTGTTTGCTTTCACTCCTCTCTATTTTTATCCTCATATCTGGAAGCAGATCTATTGGTGGGGTCCTTGCAAGCACCAATAATGCTTTCGATGATATTGTTCGCTAAACGTTTATGATTTTTATAGCGATTTTTTGCTGTTGGTTAAATAGGCAAACTAGTGTAGTTTTTCAATCAAATTACAATGGCATTTAAAAAAACACCCAGTATACAGTTCTCACCGTCGACAGAAAATTTAATTCTGAACAAAAACTTTCCTATGAACTTTTATCCTAAAGTCATCAATAATAACAGAGTTATTGATGATTGTTTTTACAGAAACTAAAAACAGTATTGTTTATTTTAAGTTATTTTATTAGTTTCGAAAATAAAAAAAAACAAGAAATTTTAAATTCAGAACAGATGCTCAAAAACATCATCCTCTAGCTCCAAGCACTTTTGAACCCGTCTGTTAACGCTTCTAGTAGCCTTAGCAATGATTCTACCATCAATATTATTAATAGCATGGCTGATGCTTTGCTGGAGATCTTCAAGAGTATCATACCGTCTTTCACAAATACACTGCACTTTTCACAAATCCCCAAAAGAAGAAATCCAAAGGTGTTATGTCCGGTGATCGGGGAGGCATACGAATAGGCCCGTTAGTTGATAGATATCGGCCATCAAAAAGGTCATGTAATAAGTTATGAATTTGGCGAACATTATGAGCAGGAGCGCCATCTTGTTGAAAGAATATCTGTTGTCTATCCATTAAATTCAGGTCATCCAAGAATTCTCCAAGGGTAGCCGTTAACATTTCGACATACCTCTCGCCAGTTAATGCACCTTGATCAAATACGGGGCCTACAATTCTTGAATCAATCAAGCCACACCAAACATTAACACTAAAGCGTCTCCGCGGATTACAAGGACGGAATCGGCATCGGGTTTCCTCGACTCCAATAGTGGCTGTTCTCCCTGTTGGAGAAATTTGATTCGTCACTCCAAAGAACCAAACGCCAAAAATTATGGTTAAGTCTAACTTGATTAATGTACCACTGACAAAACTGAGTCCGTCTTTCTTGATCGATCTCCCGGTACCAGCGTCTGAATAGATCTGTATCTGAACGGCACAAACTTATGTTTTTTTTAGAATATTGTGAATAGTTCCCAAACATAGTCCCCTTTCTTCCTTGAAATCATTAATTGCATTATTAGGATTAGCTTCAAAGAAAGCTAGAGAGACATTAATTTCAGTTGCTTCACTTATTATAAATTGTTTTTTGGTTCTAGTTTTCTTGAACACATTTTCATTTGATCGAAACTTACGGTACAAAAGTAAAAAGTACTTTCGATCTGGCAAGTTGCGCGTAGGAAATAAAACACCGTAACGTTCACGAGCTTGCAGGAAATTTTTATTACAAACGATGTAACATTCCATCATATCACATTTTTCTAAATGCGTGAAAGGGATTTTTTCATCAATAAACACAAAATGTTAATTTCTTACTGACAGAGGTTTAATGCAATATTTCAATGTTCATGACATTTGCAAAACAATCGAATTTTGTTTATGAAATAACAGCCACCTTGGCAAATTTGAAAAATCATCGATAACTCTGTTATTATTGACTTTAGGATAAAAGTTCATAGGAAAGTTTTTGTTCAGAATTAAATTTTCTGTCGACCGTGAGAACTGTATACTGGGTGTATCAATTAAAAAAATTACATTTTTCACAATATCACGTGACTCAGTACGTCAATTATTTTTTTTTTAATGCCATTGTAATTTGCTTGAAAAACTACACTAGTTTGCCTATTTAACCAATAACTTTGTAGCTCCAATAATAACAAAGTTAGCAATAGTGCCGACTTAAGTTAGAAAACCCTGTATATTTTGCCATCTATATAGTTGTAATAATTGTTTCCATGCGGAGATACGGTGATTTCTGCTTTTGCGCATATTCATTTCTTGAAATTTTCTTGATTACGTAATTTAGGCATTTATTCGTTAAGTTAATTTTATGTATTAGACTCAGGGTTAGTGCAAGCAGAACTTGCTTCTGATTCTCGCCCTGTAATTGCTCCTTACTTTGTCTAGCTTTAGTTATTTTCCATAAAACAAGCCTAATTATATTGTACGTTGTTGTTGACATGGTGGGTAGCAATAAAGACATTATTATTTATTATTATTATTATCTAAAAACTGTCCGATTAGAAATAGGTCATTGACAATGGATAGAACCTTCTTTTTATGGTGATCTGGACTCGGGGTTCTCTTCTCCTTCATTTTACTAACTGCCTGCACCAGTTCTTCTGCTGTGAACCGGAATAGTTTTTCACTTCTGCTTTCTAATCTGATCCAATTCTTTATAGAATGTGACGGAAAAACTGTTCTAGCAGTCATTTGATTTTCATCTGTCATGGCTATCGGAGGAAGGGAATTGCTCTTTTTAGTAGAGACTTACTTCTTGTCTATTGTGTGTGGAATAGAATTTATGGAATTTCAGCTTACTTTTTCAAATGTAAATTTAATTTGATTAGTGATGTTATAAGTGTTCCATTACCAGATTTCCTATTATAGCAGATAATGAAGACAACATCGCTTTTGTTGTAATACAATAAATAACACTTTAATTCTAAAACGTAATTGTAAGAGTGATTATAAAGATTTTAATTATGATAAAAATGAGAAAATACGCATCAAAAATAAACTCGTTCTGGATTTGTTATTATATTATTCCTACAAGAATAAATTTTCTGTTCAGAAACATCTCGTTAGAAATTTTAATTAATCGCGATCGAATGAAAAAACGATTTAATTTTATTGCATCGGTCGTTTGACGCAATAATACCCTCAACACGCAAGTTGGATAGTAATGTCCTTTTGTTCTATAGCAAAAATTACATTTATAAAACGATTCGTTACAATAGTCGTATCGGTAATCTTACGTCATTGCGTGGTAGGTCGTTATCTCTTTCTGTCCATTCACATATATACATACATATCTCCATATATGCTTCTAGTAGTAAAAACTTTAAACTTCTCTAACATGTTCCCGTATATAATACTCGTATCGGTTCTTACGCCAATTCTAGCCGATTTATCTAATATTACCGTGGACGTTCTGTTTTGTAGCAGCGAAGATTATCAAGTGGAAAATCTCAAGGATATAAACATTAAAGATTTAACCCACTACAGCAATATATCCGTGATATCATCGGTTAAAGTCATCGAAAAAGACGACATCCCCCTTCTACCGTTCCTGTTACATCTCAACTTCATCGACGTCGAATTAGAGGATATAGAACCGGGATGTTTCCGCAATTTAGTGAAGCTCAAAACGCTCAGGTTACACCGCAATAATCTAGTGAAGATACGGACGAAAACGTTCGATGGAATCAGAACGCTTAAAACTCTCGATCTCTATCGGAACCACATCGTCGAAATCGAAGACGAGGCCTTCGTTAATCTACCGTCTCTATTGAGCATCGATCTATCGTACAACAAGTTAACGGCGATCAAACCCGGTTGGTTCTTCCGCTGCGATAAATTGCGCGATATGGCGATATCCGGTAATGAACTCACGGAGATACCAAACGGTGTCTTTCGGAATATCAAGAGTGTAACGAATTTGGATTTGAATTTTAATAAGATTAGATCTATATCGGAGACGGCCTTTAGCGATTTAAAAATGTTGGATACTTTATGGTTGGCCAACAATAAGATCGATATGATTCCCGATAAGACTTTCCACGGCTTGAAGAAGTTGGATTTCATTTATTTGGATGAGAATCGTTTGGCGTGTTTAAGCGATAATGTATTGAAGACGTTAACTGATGTTTATCTCGTCAATCTCGTGGAGAACAAGATAAATAACGATTGCAAACATGTATTGAACGAATTCAAATCGAAACATCCTAGTGTTGATATAAATTATGAGAATAGAGAATAAATCGATGCAGTTTAATTGTATTATTTTTATAATCGCAATTGCTTGTGTACTTGTGTGTAAATAAATATTTTAATTTATACGTGGTTCTCTTCTTATTATACATCTTAATAATAACCGCATTTCTTCCTCTTCTACAAACACAAGCGATTTATGGAAAGAATATCAATTTTGATTGGGCTTTGCAAATTGTCATTTTATTCTAAAGTATCAAATGGAAACCGTATAAAAAAATTACATCGTTGGATAAGTGAAATTCCAAATTTTCCTTTGTAAAAATAAAACACATTTCATAACTATAAAGTGAGTGCAATTTTAGAAATGGAGGAGCCAAAGAACAACTCATACTCAATGCGACAATTGCTGAAGAAGAATTCAGAATTTGTTTGGACTGAAAATCATAAACGTGATTTTCGAAAATTACAAAAAAAATGTTAACTAATACACCTGTTCTAAGATTATATAATATTGGTTTAGGGGTTGTATTGTTGCAGGACAATTTGCCAATTGCATACGCTTCAAAAGCATTAACTCAAAATCAAAGATAGTAGGCTCAAATTTAGAAGGAGTTCCTTGCTTTGTGAGAAATTTCGTCAGTAGGCAGTAGGCAGGACTGTAACTGTTGAAACGGATCACAAACCTTTAGTAAAATATCAGTAGTATAAATAATAAAGAGTAGAGGACCAAGAATGGACCAGAAAACACAACTTGATATGAAATTTTTTGAGTTCTATGAGACAGATATGAAGTAATTAGTGACAAAGAATTTGAAGTAAATCCATAATACGAGGGAGCGTTTTTATATTCGCGGAATGGGGTATAAGGGGTCAGGTCTGGGCTGCAGGGTGGGTGATTCACAATTTCGAAGCCCATCTTATGCAGGGCAGCTAACGCAACGCGGCTCTTGTGGACGGGGGCGCGTTGTCGTGCAAAAGCAGCGCACCTTTCGTCAATTTTCCCCGTCTTTTCTCTTTAAGGGTATCTTTTAGTCGCTCTAATATTGAAGCGTAATATTCTCCGGTTATAGAAACACCTTTATCTTTATAATCAATCAACAATATTCCTTCCGACTCCCAAAATACCGTTGCCATGAGTTTCCCAGCTGATTGTGACACTTTAAATTTCTTGGAAGGTGCTGTGCCCTTTTTATGCCACTGCATGGAGTCTTGTTTGGACTCAGGTTCATAATGATGAACCCAAGTAACAATTCGATTCAATGCACCATCCTTGTCTTCATTACAGAGGTCGAAAAATGCACGCGAACACTCTACGCGCTGTTATTTTTGCGGCGGCGTGAGCATTCTCGGCACCCATCTTGCGCTGACCTTAGACATGCCGAGATGATCGTGTAGGATTTTAAAAATTGTTGTATCGGATTTTTTCAACTTTTTGGATAAGTGCTGGTGCGTGGTCACGTCAATGCTCCTGCCCGGCCTCGGGTCGTCTTCAAGGGATTCCCTTCCTTGTTTAAATAAACTATGCCACTTGTACACCATGCTGGTTTTTCCTGGACAAGAGTCGCCGTAAACCAATGACATCTCATTCATTATGGTCGCGACTGATTTTCCTTACCTGGTAAGGAACTTTATAACGGCACGATATTCGATTTTTGCCATATTTCACTTTTCACTCCTGATTATGTTACTTGGTTGACGATAGCTCAAAGACTAACTGTTTAATCGGTGGTCCATCTTGTTCTCTGCTAAGGCCGTGGGCCCTTTATTGCTCGTATGATAGGCTTCGTTCTAGCCTAGGGATGAGATAATTATTTATGTTTTATTTCCGGCGAGTGTGAAAAATTGGGGAAAGGTTCAAGCTTCCTCGTGTTTAGGCGTCTTCTATTGCTAGGGCTCTTCTGACGTAAGTTCTAGGCGGAGGTCTATCTGGGTCGAGCTCCGCGAGGTGGCCAATGAGAGGATTTGCTAATCTTCTGATCCCTTCGAGGGTTCCGTTCGCGAGATGAAGCGCATGGTGCTTGAGTGTGGGAACAGCGAGATCTTCGCGTAGTTGCGTGTGTTTCTCACGAACCACGGCGCACCAGTAATTAGACGTAAGGTGCGGCTTTGTAGGGACTCTAACCTCTGAAAATGAGTTTTAGCCATGCTGGACCACGTGAGTGCCCCGTATGTGATGATTGGCCTCAAGAATGAAAAATATATCAAAATTTTGATCCTCAAAGACAGCATAGATTTAGGACGGTATTTTCTAAATGTTGTTTAAAAGTCATAGACTACTGACGGACTCCACGGCAGTCTGAAGCCTCCCATCATGATGTTGTCGGGGGGAGGACGAGTTCTTCTGGTGAATCTCACTGCGACGCATTTAGAGTTGTTTATTTTGAGTCGCCATCTTGAAGCCCATTGCAGTATGTCGTCTAGCGTATGCTGCGACCTGCGCCGCAGTAAGTCTTCATCCCTAGAGGCTGTAAAGATGTCCGCGTCGTCCGCATATATAGCCAGATCCGTGCCTTCGTGTCTAGGAAGATCGCTAATAAAAATCAATCGTATCGTGTTGCAAAGGTTCTCCCAGAAAGATATGATTGGACCAATCTCGCCAAATTCGGATTAACCCCCCGAGAAGTCATCTTAAAGATCAGGCCCGGGCGCCACACAGTGTCGAACGCTCGTGCGATGTCCAAGAACACCGCCCCTAGAGTCTCTTTCCTCTCGAGGGCGTCGCGAACGGCCTCAGTTATTCTGAACAACTGGTGTTCGGTAGAGTGCCCCTCTCGAAAACCAAATTGTTCGTCCTGAAGGATTTCCTGAACGAAACTATCTTCTTTGAGCCGGCTCAGGACGATTGCCTCCGCGATTTTTGCGACGCTCGATATGAGAGAAATAGGTCTGTAATTCTGAGGAAAGAGAGGGTCTTTTCCAGGTTTGGGTATGGACACCACAACAGAGCTCTTCCAGATGTTCGAATTCTTCTAAATTTTTTCCAAAGTGGATAAATTAAATAAAAACAATTGTTTTTACCTGATTTTAAAGGCCTGTAACTTGGAGGGAAAAGGGTATTGAACAAAAGTTTCGTAGTTTCCGTATCAATTCAGAAACACCCTGTATAATAAGTAATTTATAAACGAATTTGTTATGAGGAAATAAATGATTTTTGGAGAAATATTTTATTTTAATCGCATCATTGTAATAGTTCTCACAATACTCGAATAACATAAAAATGATCTGATAACATTGTTTCGTAAACATACAAATAATTACAACAGTGGTATAATTAAAACCGTATCGTTTTTGTCACGGACCATTACTCTTTTCAGCTTATTTACGTAACTGTATGTATATATATCGTATCATTTCAAATGAACTAACTCTAATTCCAACATGTTGTTTTATATAGTGTTGATATCAGTTTCGACTCCAATTTTAGCCGATTTAAGTAACATCGTCGCCGACGTATGTTGCATTCCCGGACCGTTCCCCGAACAACATCTGATAAACGTCAACATCCAAGATCTCACCAATTTCGGCAGTATATCAATACAATCGCCCGTAAATGTAGTGGACGGAAACGATTTTCCCAGTCTCCCATACTTGGCCTATCTAGGTTTAATCAACGTCGGCCTGCAAGAGATAAGACCGGAAGCCTTCCGGAATCTACCGGCGATAACGATAATAGAGATCAAACACAACAACATCAGATCGTTGCGACGACAAACTTTCGACGGGCTGATGGCGTTGACACAATTGGACCTGCAGTACAACGGCATCTTCGAAATTGAAGACGGCGCTTTCGACAACCTACCATCTTTAGCCATCGTCAATCTGTCGTACAATAACATCGATAAGATGACGGATTGGTTCGTACGATGCGGCCAGCTATCGATTTTGCTATTATCTGGTAATCCGCTTAAGCAATACAACGCCGAGCTCGCGGAGAAGCTCAAAGGTGTGACGGATTTGAATTTAGAGCATATCACTGACGGGTTAGATCTCAAATTGGACAACGCCCTTAAAGGGTTGGATAGTTTGGGTAATTTGTTTGGATCTAACTAGGGGGGATTTTAATATCTTCAATTAATATGCATATATAAATATACTATTCTTGTAATTTAATTTAATGCAATTTCTTAACAATAATTTATTGTGTTAAAAATAAATTATTACAAGGACTTCAATAGATGTAACTTTTTTCTTTATTATATATTTGTGACCTTGAAACTTATCCAATCCAAGGTTTTTAATCAACAACAACAGAACTACAAAAAAATTACCATTACATGCCAGCCCCTCCCCCCGCCCCACATGTCGGAGTTTCAAAGTATTCAAAAAGTAACAGTTCGACAGTTATTTATTCTTGTTTATTGTGGAGCCTATTTAATCCAATTTCTGAGTTAATTATAAGCTTGTTCCTCACTTGTATCGAATTAAATTGGGGACAAAATGAAGATACAGGGGTTGTCCGGAAAGTAATAGGACTGAAACGATTTAAAAAAAATTATTGAGCCAATCTTTACAATTCTTTAAAAACTTTCAAAATAGGCTCCTTCTGCGTCGATGCAGCGCTTCCAGCGCGATTTCCAAGCATTGAAGGCGTCACGGAAGGCATTCTCCGGAATAGCCTTAAGATCCGCGGTGCAAGCTGCTTGGATCCCTTCTGTCGTCTCAAAATGCTTGCCTTTCATCGGCCTTTTCAGGCGAGGAAACAAAAAGAAGTCCGGGGGGGGGGACCACAGGTAGCTGTTCACAAGAAAGGCGTTATGATCCGGGGCGTTGTCGTGGTGCAACTTCCAGTCGGCTGCGATATCTTGTCGGACCCGATTGACCCTTCGTTTGAGTCTCTTGAGCACTTCCACGTAAAACTTGGCGTTGACGGTTTGTCCACGAGGAACAAATTCATGGTGGACGATGCCTTTGATGTCAAAAAAGACAATGAGCATCATTTTCACTTTGGATTTGCTCATTCTTCCCTTTTTTTGGGCGAGGAAACGCCGGCGTGTGCCACTCGGAAGATTGCCTCTTTGTCTCGGGATCATACTCAAAGATCCATGACTCGTCACCTGTGATTACGTTATTCAAAAATTGGGGGTCACTTTCACACATGTTCAAATTTTCTTGGCACAGTTCCACTCGCCGCAATTTCTGGTCGTCAGTGAGCACTTCGCGCACACCTTGCGCATGTTCAAATGCTCCGTCACAATGTCATGAACCACAGATTTTGATAAATTTAACATCTGGGCAATTAAACGAATACTTAATCGACGGTTTGAGTTTAAAACTTTGCGCACACGAGTCACATTGTCGGTGTTTGTCGAAGTCGAAGGTCTTCCAGCACGGCGACCTCTTCCCGGCCCTCCGAAAAGGCCTTGTGCCACCGAAACACACCACTTCTTATTAAAACATCATCTGGATAAGCCTGCTTGATCATATCAAACGTCTCTGTCGCAGATTTGCTGAGTTTCACACAGAATTTAATCGCGTACCTCTGCTCTAACAAACGCTGCATTTTCGCGCACGTCGCGCGAAAAAGCCTGTCCTGACTCTCCAGGTGCTCGGAGACGCCTGACCAGCCGCTCGTTCGTTAGCTAGGAACGCCCTCTACCGATTCTAGTCGGTGCGCGCACGCTCCGAAGTACAGTCGCGGCGGAATAAAATCAGTCCTATTACTTTCCGGACAAACCCTGTATATCCGAAATATGCTTACTGAATATATAGACACATCGAAAAAAATCATAATTAGAGTAGGCTATGTGAATGGATTGTTACTTTAGCCACTTTCACTTAACGACATTTATTCCTTGACATTTAATTTGAGGTTATAAACTAAAGTTACGATAAAATGTCAAGTAATAAATATCATTATGTGGTAGTGGCTAAAGCAACGATCAAAAACATTTACATAGCCTACCCTAATTATGTTTTTTTTCGATGGCACGTTCTAAAATGCACCATTTTCGAGATACAGGGTGTTAAAATTTAATAAAAAAAATTAGTTTTTTGGAAATATCTGAGCTGTATGCGAGAAAAAAACATTTTTAAGTCATAATTGGTGAAGATTTTGAAGGGGTAGTGGTTGTTTTTCTCCCCAACTTCTACGCCACTGGAAAAAGTACGATTTTGACACGCGCATTTGAACCACCAGTGTTTTCTACACAAAAAAGGTACTGTTGGTTATGAGCTCTAAAATTGACCGTTTTCGAGGTAAATAAACTTTTATGTTGAAAAACATGGTCAATTTTTTGAAATAAAAATTTTATTTTACTAAAAAATTAGAACAAGTAAAAAAGCAAACATTAACAACATAAAAGTTGATTTTTCTCGAAAACGGTCAACTTTAGAGCTCATGACCAACAGTACCTTGTTTGTGTAGAAAAGATTGGCGGTTCAAATGGGCGTCTCAAAATCGTACTTTTTCCAGTGGCGTGGAAGTTGGGGAGAAAAACAACCACTATCCCTTCAAAATCTATCAATTATTATTATCAGTATACTTAGAAATAACTCGTAATAAATATACAAGGGTGGGCAGAGGGGTGAGGAGGGGGGAGGGGAAGGTGGGGGGGGGGTGCCCGGGGGTGGTCCAGGTCCAGTTCTAATAATAAAAAATAAATAGCATACCTAAATTAAAATTCTGATAAGTCTCATACTCATCCCATCTAAAATTGATTATATTTCCTAAACCAGCGTGGTACAAAAAGTTTGGTTTTTGGTAAAATTAGTACAATACGATGACAAAAGTGAAATTTTGAAATTCCGATAATTGGAGCGGGGAGGGAAGGGGGAGCTAGCATTCTACTTAACATCTCAAAAACTAACGAGGTACAAAATGTTTGGTTTTTGGTACAAAACGGTACAAAACTAGTACAATACGATGGCATAAATGAAATTTTGAAATTCATTCAACATGGGAGGGAGACGGGGTTGAGAGGGGGAGCGGGCTGGCATGTCCCTGCCCCTCCCCTATCCCCCACCACGTTGTGAAAATTTTCTCCATTTTGAACATTAACCTTTCCCACTCCAACAGCTTTCAGTATTGTTCCATTGCCAATTTTAATATTTTTTATTTCAAATTTTAGCACCTTATAACTGTCAAAAATTTCGATGTCATGACACATGTGTTGTTTAGCATCACTCTCTAGAAACCAGTTTGTACTCACTTCCGATTCTATTTCATTTATTTTTTGCCATTAGTCCAAAACTTTTATTCTTACTGCTCTGTCCGCCTTTTATACCACTATTTTCACTTCGTTTTTGTTTTCTGAAGTAACAGTTTTTCATTAGATGTCCTTTCTTCTTACAATAGTGACACTCGATATTCTTTTTACATTCAAACTTCAGATGTCCTGCCGTACCACAGTATCTTCTTTATCTTTTCCCAGTCTTTCCTCTTCTATCTTGATGTTAAACGGGTTAACGGGTCGATGGCCGCAGTGGTTAGGCGGCTGACTATTGTTGTGGGAGGACGATAGGTGCCGGGGTTCAATTCTCTAGAGGGACGGTGACATTTTTTCAGAGAGTTTAATCCCGGATCGACTTGCCATTCGCTGTTGGGAGCAAAGTGATTGACAGCGCGGCATCATAAAAGGCGATATGATGCTGTCACAAACATTCTCATTTTCAAATTTTAAATTGTAAAATTGTTCATTCAGCAAATGCATGCAAACATCTGACTTCCTGTCATAAATATATTCTAACTTCACCCACATGTCATTAGCACTACAACATTGCATTACATGTGACAGCGGCCCTTCCTCCATTCGTGTAACTAATGCCTGTTGTGCCTTCGCATTTTTTATCTTCTGGTTCCTTCTCCACACCACTTGTAATGTCAAATAGTTCTTTCGCCATTAAAATGACTTTTATTTGAAATTTCCACACATTCTAATTATTATTGCTCAATTTGTTTATTGCCAACATACTTTGTGATGTCTCCATACTTTTATTCGCGTTTATCTGGGCCCATAACCTGTTGCAGAATATTTTATTTTAGAAAGACATTTAACAATAATAATAGTATAAAATAACAATTTGTTTTATATCAAACTTTTAAAATATAAAAGTGACAGACATACATACAGGGTTTCCACGGGCAAGTGGGACATAGGGAGAATACATATAAAATCGGTTTTCGGCGAATATTATCTCCTTAATACTACTTCATCCAAATTTAAGTGCCGAATATTATAACTGGGTTACCAATGAACATTTCCACAATTATAGTACAAAGAAAGTCATTTTAACACGTTGAAGGACACAAACGCTGCACGGCGTTATATTCACATATACAATTGTGACACAACGCTATACAGCGTCAAATTCTCTGAGGAATAATGTGACGGAACGTAGATCTGCGTTTCAGTTTCTATATGAAATAGTAGTATACACATGTTTACTCATCAAATGACTCGCCAGCGCCTTCTCCTGGGCATTCGCCAGTGCCTTCAAATGATATCTGGCAAACAACAACGGCATCTATTCCTGACTTTAACTTTGACGAAACTAGTTGTGGCCTTAAAATACATATTAATCCTGATGCCACACCTTTACAAACTTTTGAGCTTCTATTTACCAATAATGTTATGAATTATTTGATTGAATGTTCAAATAATTATGGCGAAGCACTAACTAAGACGAACAGACCTAAAACAAGAAACACTAGAGACGCAGTATTCCGTCCTATAGATAATGAAGATATGAGAAAATTTTTAGGTATGTCGGTTCTGTTTCAAAATTTTAGTTTCGAGTTTTTTTATTTTAGGTTTGTGCCTGCTGCAAGCTCAAATTTCGACCACACACATGCGTCGATTTTTTTCCTATTCGGACGCTTTATATTTCCACCCAATATTTAGTTATGTAATGTTAGGAAGACGATTTGAGCAAATAATTCGAGTTTTATGTTGTTCTCCATTGAAATCTAAAAATAAGGAGAAAGTACAACCATTTATTGATATGCTTTTATCAAACTATCAAGCTCCTTACAGTACAACCAAAGAGCTTTCAATAGACGAATCACTATTACATTATCGTGGTAGGCTCAGTTTCCGGGTGTATATCAAAAATAAGAAGTCCCGTTATGGAATACAATTTTTTGAATTAACTACATCCGATGGTTATCTTCTCAATTTGGAAATGTATGCTGGTTCTGTTAAAGAAGATAACCCTTCTGACAATACTAAAACTGAAGCCTTGGTACTTCGATTGATGAGACCTTATTTGATGAAAGGACATGAATTGTTTATGGATAATTACTATAATAGCTACGAATTATCAGAAAAATTACTTGACTTGAAAACTCATACTAATGGCACACTAAGATCGAATAGGAAGAGCAACCCCAAAGAATTGGTCCAAAACAAATTACGGAAGAGCGAACATTTTTGGATCCGCAAGAAAAAAGTTTATGTCTCAAAATGGAGGGACAAAAGATATGTGCTGGTCATAACCACACGTAATCATCCTCGATTGATTGTTGTCAAAAATAGATTTGGCAAAGAAAAACTCAAACCCGAAGAGGTTAGCACATATAACGACCATATGTCTGGAATCGATCGCTGCGATCAGATGACTTCTACATATTCCACACCATGAAAAACGATAAGATGGTATAAGAAAGTGATTTTTCACCTTTTAGATCTCACAGTATGGAATGCCTTCTTCTTATACAGAAAATATTGCAAGGGTAAGACGACAGAGAAATGACAATCGTTGAACAAAACAAACCTGCTTTGAACCTGAATCTTCTCCTTCAGCAGGTTCAAGCGGTCATTGGCCTGAGAAAAATCCAGGAACTCCCAGTGAGAAATCCAAGAAAAAATCTGTTTTTTTGAAATGCAGAATGTGTGCCAAAAATGGCATACGAAAGGAAACCAGCTACAGATGTAAGGGTTGCACAGAAAAGCCGCCATTATGTCCGGACTGTTTTGAAGCCTGGCATCTACAAAAATAAAATAAAATATAATATTTGCTATAAAATTGTGTTATTTTTTCTTCAATAAAGTTTATTGCATTATTGTTGCTTTTGATTTTAAATTATTACTTGAATATGACAATATACATATGTATATTTGAAACACAACGCTGATATGCGTTCTGACCAAATACAAGTGGTATTTGTTATGTACTGGGAGACACAACGCATATCAGCGTTCGACGTTTATCGGCGTTGTGTCAAATTGCTGTCAAGACAAAGTTGTGTGACATGACAGAACGCTGCATTTTTTCAAAAATTATTGCTTAATTACTTTTCTGTTTATTTTTAGGCAAACCCTTAAAGGATATTGGTTTATAAGTCAGTTGTAGCTAAGAAAATTAACTGTCAAATCATGAAACATACGGATCGCGCCTGTGTCCTTCAACGTGTTAATAAAGCCAAAAAAAAAAATTATTGTTAAACCTATTGTACATGAATTCCTAATACGGCTTTTAACACGTGAGTTTGTGCAAGCGGCCGTGGCGCAGACGTTCACGCGACGCCTTAATAACGCATGGCACGGATTGTTTATGGTTCGAATCCGAGAAATGAATTTTATTTTTTATTTTTTTTTTAATCTTGATTAAGTTTTGTTATTCATTTTGACAAATGATTCGTCGTTAGTAACAATTAAAAATCGATTAATATAATAGCACGTGATCATTTTTGTTATTGTAAAAATTATTCATTATTTACCTTAATCCCCAAAAAATCGATTTTATAGTCTTCAAAATGTCTGATTTTTGTAGTGTTATTGAATTTGTAGCATTATTATTGAAGATAAAAAATAAAACTAATCTGCCGGGGATTCGAACCCTAAACAATCCGTGCATTTGCGTCATTAAGCTGTCGCGTGAACCATTACGCCACGGACGCTTGCCCTAACTCACATTTAAAAGCCTTATTAGGAATTCACGAATAATAGATTTAAAAATAATAATTTTTTGGCTTTATTAAAATGACTTTCTTTGTACTATGATTGTGGAGATGTTCATTGTTAACCCAGTTATAATATGCGACACTTAAATTTGAATGAAGTAGTATTAGGGAGATAATATTCACCGAAAACCGATTTTATATGTATTCTCCCTATGTCCCACTTGGCAGTGGAAACCCTGTATATAGTTTTTGATTGATGTCATAATTTTAACAAAAGTAACAATCCATTCACATAGCCTACTCTAATTACGATTTTTTTCGATGTGTCTATATATAACATTAAAGCATGGTTCCTCAAACTCCGCATAGTTTTGATAGTGTCGTAGCAACAAACCCGGTACATGAGTTTCCAATGCTGTATCCTTTATGTTGTTTTCTCAGCATGGATGTAAGCGGTTCGAAGACCAAGCAGAACGAGAGCCTCTTCTGATGTTGATTTCACCCGCTTGTACATTTATTGGGCGACTCATCAGCACCAGATTAGTGTAGTACGAGTTATCTCTGAAAGTTTCATAAGATTTCAATAGATGTCGCAAATGATGTACAATTATTGTAGTTCGTAGTAGGTACATCATTTTAAAAATGTTTTTTAAAATATTGTCAGGCTAAATCGGTTATGACACCGCAATCGCTACGACGGCTAGAGCTAGCCGGACTTGAAATTGCAACTCACTGAATGCATCCGTAAAGACTTCGTTTATCGTTATAAGAAATTAAAAAAAAAAAAACCGAAAAGGAAATAAGAAAGAAAAAACGAAAACGTAGAACTGACCAGTCGTTGCGACAAATCAATTAGTAAAACAATATATTAGAACAATTGTATCGTTAATTTTACGATATCGCGTTACATTTTTACGCATAGTTATGTACAGCAATACTTAATAATTGTTCCTAGATCTATTCGTTTGCGTCTAGTTATATTATAACAATAGTTGGGCCTATTGCATCGCCACTATATACACGCGATCATTTCCAATTAAAACAATTATATTAGTTCGTTAAGTCCGTTATACATAAGATGTTGCCGTACACTACATCAGTATTAATATCGGTTTTCACGACGATTTTAGGAAACTTAAACACGATCAACGTCATCATAGATAAGGAGAGCGTCGATTTTCAAGCGCAAACTTTAACAAACGTAAGCATCAATACTCTAATCGATAGCGAGATAATGACGATAATCAATAGTACGGTGAATATACTAGACGAGACCGATTTCCCCGATCTCCCTTCATTGATCCAATTAGATCTGTTCGACCTGAAATTGACGGAGATCAGACCGAGATGTTTTAAGAAGCTGCAGAATTTACAACGACTGAACATCTCAATGAATCACATACCTAAAATCGAAGAGGACGCTTTCGCTGGAGCCACATCGCTCGAATTACTAGTACTGCAAGATAACGAGATCTCCGAGATCGAAGATAAATCGTTTAGTAACATGTCGTCGTTAACGATCCTCGATTTAGAATCGAATAAGTTGAGGAAGATCCAGGCGGATTGGTTCTATAATTGCGATGTGTTATCCGTATTGGTGTTATCGAATAATTTGATCACGGTAATTCCGGATGGCATCTTCAGGAACGTTAAAGGTTTGACAAGTTTAGAATTGAATTCGAATAAGATTACGACGATCGAGGAGCGCGCCTTCACCGATTTGGAATCGTTGTTCGTTTTAGAGCTGTTGAATAATCGGATTCGTACCATCCTGGATGATACTTTCGCCGGTTTGAAAGAGTTGAAGCTGATACGTCTTTCGGGGAATAATTTGACGTGTTTGAGTCATCATCTTTTAGGGACGCTTTCCGATGGTGTCACCCTCGATATGCTGCAGAACCATACCGGTACGAATTGTCAGAAAACTTTGACCGATTTCAATAACGAGCATCCGACTAAAAAGATCTTCTTCTAGGATATTATTAGATTTTAATTGTATGATTGTGATTATATATATATTTTTTTTTCTATAAATAAATGATCTTTAATCCATTTGATGTAAAATTAACATGTTGTCTTTCTTTGAAATGGACACACCAAGAACACCACACTTTTATTTTAAATTCTTCGTTGAAATTTTTTTAATTTTCGTTAAGTCTTCACCTATTATTAGCCCATCGTCGACATAGAAAGTAAGTATTATTGAGTTGTCTTCATAATTTCTTCGGTGAGTTGACCAAAAACGCTGTTTTAATCGAATTTTACTATTTCATAGTTTTTCTGAGCCGCTATAGCAAACAACAATCTCGTCGCACTATTTCCTACAACTGGACTAAATGTTTCCTTATATAGTCTTCTTCGTCCTTTTCTGTCTTTGCTTTTTGGTATTATAATATCTTTAACATCATCTACATATCTGTTTTTCATTGTTTACTGTTTCATCTGTTAATTCCATGTTTTCTTCACTTTGTCAAATCCGGTACAAAAACAACATCTTTGAATGTACAATCTTTGGTCTCAATCTGTCCAGTTCCCTATGACTGCATATTTTGATTTTGTTTTGCTGTTCCTATTTCAAATATACTTTCATGAAAGTCGCTTATTTAATCTTTACAATTTACCATGTGCGATGAAGCACCCGAGTCCAAAATCCATTGATTTGTTTTATTTTCTTTATCTACCTGTTCTGTAAGAAAAGTAACCTTTGATTTTTCCTCTTTCACTTCTGTGTTTGTTTCTAAAATAACAATCTTTGCTCTGATGATTCGATTTTTTACAGATATTGCACTTTGATTCACCATTTCTACACTCTCTAGCAAAACGTCCAATCTGACCACATTCGAAGCAGGTTTTATCGGTAGGGTTTTGATTTACCTTATTTGCATTCTTTGTCGTTGCTGTCGATGATTTAAATGCAACCTGTACACTATTATTTTCCATAATTTTCAGTCTGTTCTCTTCTGCAATTAGCTGAGTTGTCAAATTTGTTAGATTCTTAGGCACTGATGAAATGTCTGTAGTTTTCAGGGAGAGTCGACAACATTTTAGTCATTAGCATTGTCTCGTCTATATTTTGTTTTAGTATCCTTAGTTTGTGCACTAAATTTTCTAGATCGTAAAATTAAAATCCACACTGATCATCGTCCATTGATTGGCCTATTAAGGAAACCACTTGACGAAATTCTCGCATTAAACCGTCAACATTTTTTGCAAAATGAAAGACCTTCTTCAGTTGAAAAATACTGTGACAGTTCTTTCTGGTGATTTCGATATATAGAAATACGCGTACCCGGAGCTAACAACTTACTAGGTCATTTAATTCCAATTGATTATCCTCTTGAGATGGCAAATATTCTTCATCTGTGTCCGACAACTCTAAAATGCATTATTCTATCTCGGTTTCAACATGTTCTTGGTTCGAAACATCCATAGGACTTAGTACCGGTAAAGCTTCCGAATGAGGAACTGGACGAGTGGCAGAAGGTAAATTAAGATAGGTAATTTTATCCTTATTTTTACTGGAAACCCCTGGAAAGGTCTTTGTACAGCAAAAGTAGTAGTCTGTCGAATGATCCTTTTGTTCTCGCCAAACCATATGCCTTCCGAATGACATAGCTATGCTCTTACGAGGGAGCGTTTTTATATTCGCGGAATGGGGGATGAGGGGTGGAAATAAAAAAACCAAATTATTTTTCTTTTTCAATATATTCACCTGCAAGACGGATACATTTTTCACATCTTTCAATTAATTTATTTTTACCCTCATAAAAAAATGATTTCTCTTTATCTGCAAAACACGCCGAAACTGCCTCCTTGACTTCATCATCGGCAGTAAATTTTTTACCCCGCAGCTCTTTTTTCATTTTCGGAAACAGGTAATAATCACTCGGGGCCAGGTCTGGGCTGTAGGGTGGGTGATTCACAATTTCGAAGCCCACCTTATGCAGGGCAGCTAACGCAACGCGGCCCTCGTAGACGGGCGCGTTGTCGTGCAAAAGCAGCACACCTTTCGTCAATTTTCCCCGTCTTTTCTCTTTAACGGCTTCTTTTAGTCGCTCTAATATTGAAGCGTAATATTCTCCGGTTATAGAAACACCTTTATCTTTATAATCAATCAGCAATATTCCTTCCGACTCCCAAAATACCGTTGCTATGAGTTTCCCAGCTGATTGTGACACTTTAAATTTCTTGGGAGGTGCTGTGCCCTTTTTATGCCACTGCATGGAGTCTTGTTTGGACTCAGGTTCATAATGGTGAACCCAAGTTTCGTCGACTCAATACACCATCCTTGTCTTCATTACAGAGGTCCAAAAATGCACGCGAACACTCTACGCGCTGTTGTTTTTGCGGCGGCGTGAGCATTCTCGGCACCCATCTTGCGCTGACCTTAGACATGCCGAGATGATCGTGTAGGATTTTAAAAATTGTTGTATCGGATACTCCAACCATTTCTGCGGGTTGTTTCTTTTTTAGTCGACCATCTTCGGCCTCGGATCGTCTTCAAGGGATTCCCTTCCTTGTTTAAATAAAATATGCCACTTGTACACCATGCTGGTTTTTCCTGGACAAGAGTCGCCGTAAACCAATGACATCTCATTCATTATGGTCGCGACTGATTTTCCTTGCCTGGTAAGGAACTTTATAACGGCACGATATTCGATTTTTTCCATATTTCACTTTTCACTCCTGATTATGTTATTTGGTTGACGATAGCTCAAAGACTAACTGTTTAATCGGTGATCCATCTTGTTCTCTGCTAAGGCCGTGGGCCCTTTATTGCTCGTATGATAGGCTTCGTTCTAGCCTAGGGATGAGATAATTATTTATGTTTTATTTCCGGCGAGTGTGAAAAATTGTGGAAAGGTTCAAGCTTCCTCGTGTTTAGGCGTCTTCTATTGCTAGGGCTCTTCTGACGTAAGTTCTACGTGGAGGTCTATCTGGGTCGAGCTCCGCGAGGTGGCCAATGAGAGGATTTGCTGATCTTCTGATCCCTTCGCGCGAGATGAAGCGCATGGTGCTTGAGTGTGGGAACACCGAGATCTTCGCGTAGTTGCGTGTTTCTCACGAACCACGGCGCACCAGTAATTAGACGTAAGGTGCGGCTTTGTAGGGACTCCAACCTCTGAAAATGAGTTTTAGCCATGCTGGACCACGTGAGTGCCCCATATGTGATGATTGGCCTCAAGAAAGAAAAATATATCAAAATTTTGATCCTCAAAGACAGCATAGATTTAGGACGGTATTTTCTAAATGTTGTTTAAAAGTCATAGACTACTGACGGACTCCACGGCAGTCTGAAGCCTCCCACCATGATGTTGTCGGGGGGAGGACGAGTTCTTCTGGTGAATCTCACTGCGACGTATTTAGAGTTGTTTATTTTGAGCCACCATCTTGAAGCCCATTACAGTATGTCGTCTAGCGTATGCTGCGACCTGCGCCGCAGTAAGTCTTCATCCCTAGATGCTGTAAAGATGGCCGTGTCGTCCGCATATATAGCCAGATCCGTGCCTTCGTGTCTAGAAAGGTCGCTCATAAAAATCAAAAATAAACTTGGGCCCAGCAATGATCCTTGCGGAACTCCCGCCTCCATCGGTCTCGTCGATGAAATATCCGAGCCGTATCGTGTTGCAAAGGTTCTCCCAGAAAGATATGATTGGACCAATCTCACCAAATTCGGATTAACCGCCGAGAAGTCATCTTAAAGATCAGGCCCGGGCGCCACACAGTGTCAAACGCTCGTGCGATGTTCAAGAACACCGTCCCTAGAGTCTCTTTCTTCTCAAGGGCGTCGCGAACGGCCTCAGTTATTCTGAACAACTGGTGTTCGGTAGAGTGCCCCTCTCGAGAACCAAATTGTTCGTCCTGAAGGATTTCCTGAACGAAAATTTCTTCCTTGAGCCGGCTCAGGACGATTGCCTCCGCGATTTTTGCGACGCTCGATATGAGAGAAATACGTCTGTAATTCTGAGGAAAGGGAGGGTCTTTTCCGGGTTTGGGTATGGACACCACAACAGAGCTCTTCCAGATGTTGGGGAAGTAGTTTAGTCTGAGAATCTCATTTACAATGTGGGCGATTCGATCGACAACATGTGACTAACTGTCTAATAACAATGAAACTTTGTATTTATACTAATTATGAGAAAAAAAGGGGGTGTTTTAACGACTATGACGTACAAATGAAGCCCAAAGATGTTAAATCCTGTTCAGACATGCCCGTTAGCATGATAATAACTTGATAGTTTCTTTTAACTTACTCATAAAAAAATATCTTTAGACATTTCTCAGAAACTCGAAGTGATAGCCAATTTCTGAAAATATTTTCAGAATTACAAATCATAGTGTAAGACAAGAAACCCTGTTGACTAGTGTAATACGCGAACAAAATGGTTCAGATTTCCTCCAGTTTTGAGTTTCTGAGGAATGTTTTTTTTTTTGACATCTACAAATATATCTGAGTTGCTCTATAAAATCTTTAAGATTTTGTATATTGACAAGTCACCCGTAGGTGTAATTGTTGAAGCAATCAAACAATAAAAATTTTTTTATACAAGTTTTTATTTTGTAAGTTTTACAAGAGAATCTTAGTGTCATTGTAGCAGTCGTGTAGATAAAATATAAATTCGTTTTCATCTCGAATTAACAGACACAACATTATAGACAGTATGGATAGCTTTTAACTTTTAACCATCATAGTTTGGTTTTGGTTTAATAAAGAATTATAGTTCGGAAAGTGTAGAAGTGAAATATAACACGTTTTGTACACAAAACAGCTTGCTGAAAATGGATTATTTATAGCAAACAAAAAAAGACATAATTAAGTGACATATTTTAGAAGAATATCTTTTTAGTAGCGTGTTTCTCGTGGTAAACTTTCAGTGTGTGTTTACACCTAGCATCTAATCTGTTTCGCAGGATATCTATCATAACATCGTCGTGTAAGGAATTCAAAAGGTTGACGGATAAACAAGACAAATTATTCTTCGACAAACGTATGAACTTCAGATTGCGCAAGCCGTGAAAAGTGGTATCCGGTATGCCTTCGATTACATTATCGAGTAATTCTACAACAAACAAACCGCGTAAATTAGTGAAAGCCCCTTTCCCGATGGTTTTAATCTTGTTAGCGTTCAATTCTAAGTTCGATACAGACTTGACGTTCTTAAAGGCGCCATCGGGAATCCTAGTGATCAAATTATCCGACAACACTAACGTGGACAGCTTATCGCAACGTAGGAACCAATCCGGTTTGATCGCGGTGAGTTTATTCGAAGCTAAATCGAGTATCATTAAGTGTGGCAAATTATTGAACGTTTTATCTTCGATTAGTGAGATGCGATTGTCTCGTAGTACCAGCAATTCGATAGCGGAGATCCCCTCGAACGTGTGCCTCTGTAATTTCGTCAGTTCATTCTCTACGATAGCCAGCCTCTTTAGGGTCGCTAGATTATGGAAGGCTTTCGGTTTTATCACTTCTAATTTGACGCCGATTAGATCCAGCTCGATTAGGGATGGTAGGTCGGGGAAATCGTTCTCTTCCAGTACCTTCACCGTCGTGTTGACTATGGTTATTACCTCGTCGTCGGTTAGATTCTTAATGTTTACATGCTTGACGACTTTCACTTCGTAATCGGTGGATTCTTCCTCCACTGGTACTGTAATATTGCTTAGATCGGCGAAGATCGGCGTGGAAGCCGATATGAATATCAGGATGAGTAACAACATTTTAAAACTTCGATGTCAAACTACAACTATTTAATTGGAAAGAGTGCGCGTATATAAGGAAAAAATTATATATATTGTTATATAGGCGAAAGGAGAATAGTGGACCTATTGTTATAGTGTTACTATTCGTAAAATTAACGATGCAATTGTTCTAACGCATTATTTCAGAAATTCAAATCGTAGTTACCGCTCAATTTACCGTTTCTTCCATTTATATTCCAATCAAAATAAATTAGTTAAAAACAGAAATTATTTGTGTTATATATTAAGAAAGGGATTGCTTTTAAATATATAAATATATTTTTAATTATTAAGAAGTAGAAAATTAATCGGGAAGGCGGTCTGTTAATGAATGAAAACTCAATCGTTCAAATACTCAATATTTCGTTATTATTTCAATAACTTCATCAGGAGTTTACTGCAATTACATAACGTGCCAATCAGTAATTGTACTGTTATTTTTGTACTTATAACACAGAGTTCTTACCTTGCAAATTACATGACATTTAAGGATTAGTGTAAAATTACGTTAAACTATTTTTTAAAATTGGTTGTAAAATTAAAATTGACATGAAAGGAGACTAAAGTCACAATAAAAAACGAAACAGAACAAAAAGAATTCACATGAAATATTGCAATAACAAGTATTATACAGAGTACTGGATATATGTGTGATTACAAACAATATACAGTGACTACTAAAAATTAAGTTGAAACTTTAAAATGTTACAATAGATGTTGCTTAATCGGTTCGTGTCAGATTTATAATTGACTGTATTTTCTTTGTTATTAATGTGTACCATTTCGAGAAACAACCTTCTCCTGTAGTTGTCTTCTATTGTTAGAGTTTTTACACTATCAAAATCAAAGACATGAGTAGTTTTTTGTGTGTGATCAACTAAAGGGCATGATAACCTCCCACATTTTAATCGTTAATAAAAACGCCATTGTAAATGTTGTTTAATTTTCTTTTTTATTAAATGGAAATGTATAGTTTGCCATTGGTTTTCATTAAGTTTTGAAAATTACAGACTTCAAATGGCGACTATTGTTTTCGATACACATTGGAAGGTGATTTTTGAACGTTTTCATTACTCGAGCAGTCATTTAAGGCGATATTCCTGAAATTTCTTAACGTATTGCTGTTTTTAATTCGTCAATGGTTCGGGGATGGTGTTCAAAGACCTTCGCTTTCAGGTAACCCCAAAGGAAAAAGTTGCATGGGGCAAGATCGGGTGAACGCGCAAACCATCCAATGTCTCCATGTAATGAGATTACGTGTCCTGGAAACATCTCCCTTAAAACGTTCGTGGACCTTCTGGCCGTGTGAGCCGTAGCTCCATCCTGTTGGAACCATACATCCGCATGGTTAAGTTCTTTAAGTCTTGGGTCCAAAAAATTACATAGCATGTCGATATACCGATCGGCGGTTACGGTAACCGTAACGCCTCCCTCCTCAAAAAAAAATAAGGACCCCAAACGCCAAATGACCCAACAGCACACCAAACAGTAACGTGTGGGCTATGAAGTGGCCTTTCATGGAACTGCTGCGGATTTTCTCGTGCCCAGTAACAAAAATTTTGCTTGTTCACACAGCCGGATAAATGGAAATGGGCTTTGTCAGTGGTTATTAAAAGCCCATTTTGTGGGATATTTTGAAGAATATCGTTGCAACATGCTCTACAATTTTCCCAGTTTCGTTCACTCAGCTCTTGTACGATCATCATTTTGTATAGGTGGAAATGTAGGTCTGCGTGTAAAATTCTTCGCAGCGAACGCAAAGCAGCGGCATGTTTAGCAGCTGAACGAGTAGGAGATCGTTCCACAGCTTCTCCAACAGCTGCAACATTTGCAGGTGTCCGAACACTTCTGGGTCTACCGGTTGGTTTTCTTTTTAAGGCTGAACCTGTGGTTCTAAAATTCGAAACCCAAAGCAGTATGCGATCTGGAACCGGAGCATGTCTACCCAGTGCGAAGTGAGTACGAAAAGTTCGTTGCGTTGTAATCACACATTCATTTTTCAATAAATGTTGACAGCACGATGTTCCCCCGTCCAAATCATTATGACAACTAAAATGGCAAGGCATGTGCTACCAACTGAAAACACTAAGCTCCCCATCGCTTCACTGGCGCGGGCACAGTGGCGATGCCGGACCCTGTATAATCCTTTGTTTGAGCCACTGTGAAGATTGCCCTATGTAGCAACCTTCGCAGCTAATACAAGGGATGGAATATATATAGCATTAATTTGATATAGTAGTGGTGTAGGATCTTTGAGCCTGCTATATAGTTTTTTGTTTGTGATAGTGTTGTACTTAGTTATGGAGATATTAGTAAATGGCTTAAAAATCTTAATTATTTGATTGGTCAAACACTCAATGAAGGGAATTCTTCTGTACATAATGTTTGTTGGAGGTTGTTCATCATCAGTGGGACCATCAAAAAAATTGCTACTGTAAATTAATCTGTTGAGTATGTGTTTAGGGTAACCATTGTTAAGAAATATATCAAACAGTTTCTTTAAATTATTATGTATGAACCTAGTATCACTGATGTGAGTAATTTTGTTTTTCATTGCAATGACCGTGTTAAACTTTTGATTTTTTTCGTGGTTTGAGTAGTAATTAATGAATCTCCCTGATGACGTGGGTTTCTGGTACCAATCTAGTATAATGGTGTTGCCATTCCTGATAACCTTCGTGTCTAAGAATGGAACACTATGGTTATCTTCCGTTTCTGCCGTGAATTGAATATGTGGATGAAAAGCATTGAAAATATCTAATGTTAATTGAATGTGTTCTTCTGGCAGAGCACAAATGATATCATCGAGGTATTTGTATAAGAAACTCATCTGGAAAGGCAGTGTGGGAATGACTATGTCCAACAAGTGGTCTAGTACTATTTGAGCTATGATTGGACTGATTGGTGAGCCCATAGGTGTACCAACAATTTGTAAATAAAATTTATTGTTAAATGAATAATACGTGTTATTAAATATAAACTTCGTTAATGAAATAAAACTGTCCTGTGACAGGATGGTATTAGGTTCAATAAGATTCCAATTCAGCTTAAAAATATCCACCAAAACAAAAATTAGACATTACGCTAAAACTGGGACGAATTTTCATAACCAACTTTAACGCTCACACGAAATTTCTGAATACATTCACATAATTTCCGAATAGCTCCTAAAATATTCATTTTAGGTAAAGGGAAATGCAATATCATTTGATGAAGAAATTAATTTTCTACCGTTTGCGAGAAAAATATACAGGGTGTTCCATTTAAAATTACAAAGTTGTTAGTGTTTGGAATTTAACATATTAGGTCGGTAAATACTAACATCCTGTATAGTATTTGCACACAAGTGAAAATAATTTTCAATAGCCCATCTTAATAGCTGTCTAGCTTTCAATAATCATTCCTCAACTCTTCTGCATACCGAAGAAATACGTCACGAAGTACTACTATGCAATTTGATAAAATTTTCATAAAAATCAAGTTAGCTATAAAATGGTAATGTTTACACCAGTCGAAATAAATGATCTATACGCCAAATTTGTTGCTGAATTCAATTGTTTGAAAAAAAATTGGGTAATCCATTTAAAAAAATGAAGTTGATTCTGCTTCCGGCGAAACCGGAAATAGGAAATATGTACTAAAAAATATGTACTAATATTTTCTAAAAGTTTGCCCCCGTGCCCAAAATAACTGCAAATTTACAAATATGGAACTTGCTTAGTTGCTGAAATACGCCTAACGTAAGCTCGTCCTGTTACACCCTGTATAAATACATGTATGTCTATATAATAAATAATTCTTACTTGAAGTTAAATTTGCTTCATTAGCAAATACAATGTTGATCGATTCATGTTTGGCAAATCTTCATTATTTTTGTACTTGCACCAGCACCTTATCTAATGTCGGTGGTTAATTTTGCCGAAACATTTTGTGAATTATTTGCCTGTTTTCACAGTCTCATCAAAGAATTTCAGTAAAGATGGCCTACCAGTAATCTTTTTAGGATCCACATCCAACATTTTCCAGATTAAGTATACTCTGTGAAATATAGATGATACGTAATAAATTGAAATCACTTCCTTAGACTGGCTAATTCACACAAAGATGCAGAGCGAACAAAATTGATCGCTGCGCACCTAAGATACGCAACAGTTTTGGTTCGGTTGGATCTAAAATGGCACCACATCACCAGTTAAGGGTTAAAAATTTCGACCAATGATATTTCAATTTTACGCATTTTTAACAAAAGCTAAAACTATTGTGAGTTTAGTTTGCAAATAATAATAACATAATTATCCCCTTTTCTTTTTTTGTTTGAATCCGAAATAGAGCTCTCAGAATCAGACATCTTAACTTTTTATTATATATTTTCCTTCAATATTAACAACTGCCATTCCAGAACAAATGCAACCTGTTGCAGAGGAATTGCACCAGAATGTTGTAAAAGAAAGCAATCTTGTTAGTGTAGGGACCCAAACTGATTTTGATGATTATAATTTTCCTAAAGTATCATCATAGGCGTCCTCAAATGTTCCAATGTGGCATTAGCTTTAAAAAATATTATTGAAAAATGCCACATCCAATTTCCAGCTTTGCAGCTGCAATGGCAAGTCCAAGGGGAACCATGGAACAAAATTTTAATTTCGTGTGGAGGCTGCTATAGGGGAGAAGTTTGTAAACACAAGCTCTTGACTTTACACAGAAAATAATGCGACCTGCTTTAACAAGTGCCTCGCCCTCTCTCAAAGGTCTTTCTCTGTTCCCCAGGTACTTAAAAATTTCGACCAATGATATTTTAATTTTAGGCATTTTTAACAAAAGCTAAAACTATTGTGAGTTTAGTATACAAACATAATCTAAAAACACTAATGGTACAAAACCTAAAACTAAATAAACCGAAACACTAAATAAAGTTTTTTAACAAAATCGCACAACAAAAATAGAAGTCAACAATCCACCAAAAATCACTATAAATAACGGCAAACGTTAACACCCCGACACAATGTGTCATGAGTGACAGCACAATGTTTTCCCCCTATTGTATCCGACATCTTTGATTTTCACAACGCCCTCTGGCGCTTCCTGATTTTCGCGAATCTATCACTCGCCAGGACCGGATGTCTCTAATCTCTAATAATACGTGAACAAAATGGTTCGGATTTCCTCCAGTTTTGTCCGAGGAATGTTTTTATTTTCGCATCTAGTAGAAATATATCGGAGTTGCTCCATAAAATATGAGATTGTGTGCATTGATTAACGATAAGATTAATCAAATTTTATTTTTTAAGACGTCGTAATAAAGGTATTAAAAACTTTATTTATTAGTGATGTCCCGATATATGACAAGTCACCTGTATAGGTGTAATTATTGAAGCAATCAAACAATAAATTTTTTTTTATACAAGTTTTTATTTTGTAAGTTTTACAAGAGAATCTTAGTGTCATTGTAGCAGTCGTGTAGATAGAATATAAATTCGTTTTCATCTCGAATTAACAGACACAACATTATAGACAGTATGGATAGCTTTTAACTTTTAACCATCATAGTTTGGTTTTGGTTTAATAAAGAATTATAGTTCGGAAAGTGTAGAAGTGAAATATAACACGTTTTGTACACAAAACAGCTTGCTGAAAATGGTTTATTTATAGCAAAAAAAAAGACATAATTAAGTGACATATTTTAGTAGAATATATTTTTAGTAGGATGTTTCTCGTGGTAACCTTTAAGGGTGCGCCTACACTTAGCATTTAATCTGTTTTCCATGATATCTATCACAACACCGTCGATTAAGGAATTCAAAAGCTTGACGGATACACAACGCAAATTATTCTCCGATAAACGTATGATCTTCAGCTTGCGCAAGCCGTTAAAGGCGGCATCCGGTATGGATTTGATTTCATTATCGAGTAATTCTAAAATATACAAAGCGTGTAAATTAGCGAAAGCTCCCTTCCCGACGCCTTTAATCTTGTTAGCTTTCAATTCTAAGTCCGTTAGAGACCTGACGTTCTTAAAGGCGCCATCGGGAATCTTAGTGATCAAATTATTCGACAACAGCAACGTGGTCAGGTTATCGCAACGGTGGAACCAATCCGGTTTGATCGCGGTGAGTTTATTCGAAGTCAAATCGAGTATCTTTAAGCGTAGCATATCACTGAACGTTTTATCTTCGATTTGTGAGATGCGATTGCCTCGTAGTACCAGCAATTGGATAAGCGAGATCCCATCGAACGTGTGCCTCTGTAATTTCGTCAGTTCATTATCTGCGATAGTCAGCATTTTTAGGGACGTTAGTTTATGGAAGGCTCTCGGTTTTATCACTTCTAATTTGAGACCGGTTAGATGCAGCTCGATTAGGGATGGTAGGTAGGGGAAATCGTTCTCTTCCAGTACTTTCACCGTCGTGTTGACTATGTTTATTACCTCGTGGTCGGTTAGATTCTTAATGTTTACATGCTTGAAGACTTTCACTTCGTAATCGGTGGATTCGTCCTCCATTGGTACTGTAATACTGCTTAGATTTGCGAAAATCGGCGTGGAAGCTGATAGGAATATCAGGATGAGCAATAACATGTTAAATCTTCGATGTCAAACTACAACTATTTAATTGGAAAGAGTGCGCGTATAAAAGGAAAAAAATCGTATATAATGAAGGTTGATTATTATAGGCGAAAGGAGAATTGTGGACCTGTTGTTATAGTGCTGCTATTCGTAAAATTAACGATGCAATTGTTCTAATGCATTATTTCAGAAATTCAAATCGTAGTTATCGCTCAATTTACCGTTTCTTCTATTTATTTCAATCAAAATAAATTAGTTAAAAACAGAAATTATTTGTGTTATATATTAAGAAAAATATAGCTTTTAAATACATAAATATATTTTTAATTATTAACGCAATAGTAGACACAAGAAAATTTTCAATAAATATATAATTTTTTTAATGATTTGACAAAATAAATTTGACTGTAGTCTATTTTTAAAGCAGATAGATAAATTTCTGAACATACCCCAGGCCCAAATCACATCATACGAGGGAGCGTTTTTATATTCGCGGAATGAGCGGATTGTAGGGGGATGATTAGGCGCATTGGGGGCGTGGAAAAAATCGAATATCGTGCCGTTATAAAGTTCCTTACCAGGCAAGGAAAATCAGTCGCGACCATAATGAATGTCCAGGTCCAATTTGGTGAGGTTGGTCCAATCATATCTTTCTGGGAGAACCTTTGCAACACGATACGGCTCGGAGATTTCATCGACGAGACCAATGGAAGCGGGAGTTCCGCAAGGATCATTGCTGAGCCCAAGTTTATTTTTGATTTTTATGAGCGACCTTTCTAGACACGAAGGCACGGATCTGGCTATATATGCG
This sequence comes from Holotrichia oblita, assembly GCA_023690525.1. Taxonomy (NCBI): domain Eukaryota; kingdom Metazoa; phylum Arthropoda; class Insecta; order Coleoptera; family Scarabaeidae; genus Holotrichia; species Holotrichia oblita. The sequence goes on from CM043023.1 coordinate 32,681,739, forward strand.
GACGACACGGCCATCTTTACAGCCTCTAGGGATGAAGACTTACTGCGGCGCAGGTCGCAGCATACGCTAGACGACATACTGCAATGGGCTTCAAGGTGGCGGCTCAAAATAAACAACTCTAAATGCGTCGCAGTGAGATTCACCAGAAGAAGTCGTCCTCCCCCCGACAACATCATGGTGGGAGGCTTCAGACTGCCGTGGAGTCCGTCAGTAGTCTATGACTTTTAAACAACATTTAGAAAATACCGTCCTAAATCTATGCTGTCTTTGAGGATCAAAATTTTGATATATTTTTCATTCTTGAGGCCAATCATCACATATGGGGCACTCACGTGGTCCAGCATGGCTAAAACTCATTTTCAGAGGTTAGAGTCCTTACAAAGCCGCACCTTACGTCTAATTACTGGTGCGCCGTGGTTCGTGAGAAACACGCAACTACGCGAAGATCTCGGTGTTCCCACACTCAAGCACCATGCGCTTCATCTCGCGAACGGAACCCTCGAAGGGATCAGAAGATTAGCAAATCCTCTCATTGGTCACCTCGCGGAGCTCGACCCAGATAGACCTCCACCTAGAACTTACGTCAGAAGAGCCCTAGCAATAGAAGACGCCTAAACACGAGGAAGCTTGAACCTTTCCACAATTTTTCACACTCGCCGGAAATAAAACATAAATAATTATCTCATCCCTAGGCTAGAACGAAGCCTATCATACGAGGAATAAAGGGCCCACGGCCTTAGCAGAGAACAAGATGGACCACCGATTAGACAGTTAGTCTTTGAGCTATCGTCAACCAAGTAACATAATCAGGAGTGAAAAGTGAAATATGGAAAAAATCGAATATCGTGCCGTTATAAAGTTCCTTACCAGGCAAGGAAAATCAGTCGCGACCATAATGAATGAGATGTCATTGGTTTACGGCGACTCTTGTCCAGGAAAAACCAGCATGGTGTACAAGTGGCATAGTTTATTTAAACAAGGAAGGGAATCCCTTGAAGACGATCCGAGGCCGAAGATGGTCGATTAAAAAAGAAACAACCCGCAGAAATGGTTGGAGTATCCGATACAACAATTTTTAAAATCCTACACGATTATCTACGCATTTCTAAGGTCAGCGCAAGATGGGTGCCGAGAATGCTCACGCCGCCGCAAAAACAACAGCGCGTAGAGTGTTCACGTGCATTTTTTGACCTCTGTAATGAAGACAAGGATGGTGCATTGAGTCGAATTGTTACTTGGGTTCATCATTATGAACCTGAGTCCAAACAAGACTCCATGCAGTGGCATAAGAAGGGCACAGCACCTCCCAAGAAATTTAAAGTGTCACAATAAGCTGGGAAACTCATGGCAACGGTATTTTGGGACTTGGAAGGAATATTCTTGATTGATTATAAAGATAAAGCTGTTTCTATAACCGGAGAATATTACGCTTCAATATTAGAGCGATTAAAAGAAGCCGTTAAAGAGAAAAGACGGGGAAAATTGACGAAAGGTGTGCTGCTTTTGCACGACAACGCGCCCGTCCACAAGAGCCGCGTTGCGTTAGCTGCCCTGCATAAGGTGGGTTTCGAAAGTGTGAATCACCCAGCCTACAGCCCAGACCTGGCCCCGAGTGATTATTACCTGTTTCCGAAACTGAAAAAAGAGCTGCGGAGAGCTTTCCCATTCTTACTTTTCTTGATAATTTCTATTACTTCGTCCTTTGTTGGGGATGTCAATTTCTATTCGTCGTTATCTCCTTTATTCTCATCCATTTCAATTACTTCATTGCAGCTCTGGGATGTGTCGTTTAGTAGTTTCATAAAATAATCGGTTCATATCCATCTCTCATCTTTATGCCTCTCACCTTGCCTTTAAATACTTTATTCTGTTCCTTTATTATTTTATAAAATGCTCTTGTGTTTCTATTTAGCCTTTCGTGTTCTATTTCCTTTATTCTTCTATCGATACACTCTCTCTTTCACTTCTTTCTTCTCGCCTTTCAACACTTCCACACCTTGTTTTTCCCTCATTCTCCAATAGCCAGTCCTGCATTTGCCTTTCATATTCTTCTCTTTTCGTAATCAAGTTGCCTGACGTTCCATTTCTTCTGCATATTTCTAATATCTTCCTTTGGCATTCTATTAAATTTCTCCTCTATTTCTTCGTATATTCTATTCTTTTCTTCCTTCCCAGCACCTTCAGTTGATGCGTATACATTTAGCATCGATACGTTAAGTGGTTTTGCCTGCACTCTAAGGCATGCTAACCTAAATTCCAATACTCCATCCTTCGCTCCACCCAATACCATGAAATCTCACTTCCTGGACTGCAGCTACGTCTACTTGATATTTACTCAACCCATCTTCTGCTTTTAACATTGTCCTAATATTCCACGTATTCATCCTAATTTTGTCTCTCTCTTTATTATTAATTATTTTATCTTTCGTTTTTTTTTTTAGTTTGCTTGCTTTCCTTTGCTTCTCTTTTTAACTTCATAATTTTCCATTTAGCATTATTACCTCGATTCACTCCTCCGTCCATTCCATTAACTGATTCTCGTCCTTTTCGTTGCCATATCGTTTTCCCATGTTCCAGTCCATTGTTTCGAGTTCTCAGATTTTTGCTCTCTTTTCTTCCAATATAGCTTTTTCCTCATTCCATATCATTTCACCTACTTTACTTCTTTTCTCTCTGCTCAAAGCTTTTTAGCAGCTATTCTCATCTTCTTTTGAGTCTATCTTTCCTGTGGCATTAAATCACAATCGATGTACATTTTTTTGCCTTTAAACCTAAGCTTCCCATTTTTGTCACTTTTTTAAACACTCCTATTTCTTGCTTCATCCATCTCTCTACCTGTGCAGCTGGTTCAATACCTACTTTCTTTTATTTCTAATCCTGTAATAACAATATTATTTCGGCGTTTATCCTTTTCTACATTTTGTAGTTTCATCTCCAACGGTTTAACTTTTGCCTCCATTGTATTATGTTTTTCCTCTTGATCTTTCCTCAGTTGTTTTATTTCTCTTAACATCTGTGTACATATTTCCATTATATCTTCCCCAGTATTCTATTCTGACTTTGTTAGCGGTCTTGTTATTTTCTTACTTCTCCTCAATATTCCATAATTATGTCCTTTTCTTTTTTTGAATCCGAAATAGAGCTCTCAGAATCAGACATCTTAACTTTTTATTATATATTTTCCTTCAATATTGACAGCTGCCATTCCAGAACAAATTCAACATGTTGCAGAGGAATTGCACTAGAATGTTGTAAAAGAAAGAAATCTTGTTAGTTTAGGGATCCAGACTGATTTTTATGATTATAATTTTTCTAAACTATCATCATAGGCGTCCTCAAATGTTCCAATGTGGCATTAGCTTTAAAAAATATTATTGAAAAATGCCACATCCAATTTCCAGCTTTGCAGCTGCAATGGCAAGTCCAAGGGGAACCATGGAACGAAATTTCAATTTCGTGTGGAGGCTGCTATAGGGTAGAAGTTTGTAAACACAAACTCTTGACTTTACACAGAAAATAATGCGACCTGCTTTAACAAGTGCCTCGCCCTCTCTCAAAGGTCTTTCTCTGTTCCCCAGGTACTTAAAAATTTCGACCGATGATATTTCAATTTTAGGCATTTTTAACAAAAGCTGAAACTATTATTATTATTATTATTATTATTAAATAAAGTTTTTTAACAAAATCGCACAACAAAAATAGAAGTCAAAAATCCACCAAAAATCACTATAAATTACGGCAAACGTTAACACCCCGACACAATCTGTCATGAGTGACAGCACAATGTTTTCCCCCTATTGTATCCGACATCTTTGATTTTCACAACGCCCTCTGGTGCTTCCTGATTTTCGCGAATCTATCACTCGCCAGGACCGGATGTCTCTAATCTCTAATAATACGTGAACAAAATGGTTCGATTTCCTCCAGTTTTGTCCGAGGAATGTTTTTATTTTCGCATCTAGTAGAAATATATCGAAGTTGCTCCATAAAATATGAGATTGTGTGCATTGATTAACGATAAGATTAATCAAATTTTATTTTTGAAGACGTCGTAATAAAGGTATAGTGTAATACGCGAACAAAATGGTTCAGATTTCCTCCAGTTTTGAGTTTCTGAGGAATGTTTTTTTTTTTGACATCTACAAATATATCTGAGTTGCTCTATAAAATCTTTAAGATTTTGTATATTGACAAGTCACCCGTAGGTGTAATTGTTGAAGCAATCAAACAATAAAAATTTTTTTATACAAGTTTTTATTTTGTAAGTTTTACAAGAGAATCTTAGTGTCATTGTAGCAGTCGTGTAGATAGAATATAAATTCGTTTTCATCTCGAATTAACAGACACAACATTATAGACAGTATGGATAGCTTTTAACTTTTAACCATCATAGTTTGGTTTTGGTTTAATAAAGAATTATAGTTCGGAAAGTGTAGAAGTGAAATATAACACGTTTTGTACACAAAACAGCTTGCTGAAAATGGTTTATTTATAGCAAAAAAAAAAGACATAATTAAGTGACATATTTTAGTAGAATAACTTTTTAGCAGGATGTTTCTCGTGGTAAACTTTAAGGGCGCGTTTACACTTAGCATCTAATCTGTTTTGCAGGAGATCTATCACAGCATCGTCGATTAAGGAATTCAATAGGTTGATGGATACACAAGACAAATTATTCTTCGATAAACGTACGAACTTCAGCTTGCGCAAGCCGTGAAAGATGGTATCCGGTATGGATTCGATTACATTATCGAGTAATTCTAACATAAACAAAGCGTGTAAATTAGTGAAAGCCCCCTTCCCGACGGTTTTAATCTTGTTAGCGTTCAATTCTATATTCGTTAGAGACTTGACGTTCTTAAAGGCGCCATCCGGAATCCTAGTGAGCAAATTATTCGACAACAGCAACGTGGTCAGGTTATCGCAATGGAGGAACCAATCCGGTTTGATCGCGGTGAGTTTATTCGAAGTCAAATCGAGTATCACTAAGTGTTGCATATTACTGAACGTTTTATCTTCGATTAGTGAGATGTGATTGCCTCGTAGTACCAGCAATTGGATAAGCGAGATCCCATCGAACGTGTGCCTCTGTAATTTCGTCAGTTCATTATCGACGATAGTCAGCATCTTTAGGGTCGTTAGTTTATGGAAGGCTTTCGGTTTTATCACTTCTAATTTGAGGCCGGTTAGATGCAGCTCGATTAGGGATGGTAGGTCGGGGAAATCGTTCTCTTCCAGTACTTTCACCGTCGTGTTGACTATGTTTATTACCTCGTCGTCGGTTAGATTCTTAATGCTTACATGCTTGACGACTTTCACTTCGTAATCGGTGGATTCGTCCTCCACTGGCACTGTAATATTGCCTAGATCGGCGAAAATCGGCGTGGAAGCCGATACGAATATTAGGATGAGTAACAACATTTTAAAACTTCGATGTCAAACTACAACTATTTAATTGGAAAGAGTGCGCGTATATAAAGAAAAAAATCGTATATATTGTTATATATAGTATATCATGAAGGTTGATTATTATAGGCGAAAGGAGAATTGTGGACCTATTGTTATAGCGTTACTATTCATTAAAAATAAAGCCGTTCAACATCGTAAAATTAACGATGCAATTGTTCTAACGCGTTATTTCAGAAATTGAATTCGTAGTTAGCGCTCAATTTACCGTTTCTTCCATTTATATTCCAATCAAAATAAATTAGTTAAAAACAGAAATTATTTGTGTTATATATTAAGAAAGGGATAGTAATAGCAATAGTAGACACAAGAAAATTTTCAATAAATATATAATTTTTTTAATGATTTGACAAAATAAATTTGACTATAGTCTATTTTTAAAGCAGAGAGATAAATTTCTGAACATACCCCAGGCCCAAATCACATTATATATGTATATTAAGTATAGACCTCTGCTTAGACTGACTAGAATTAATTAGAAAGTCTAAACGGAGGATAGACAAGATACATAACATTTATTTATTACAAAATATACAATCGTAATACATTATTTTTGTAAACTTAGAGGTTCTGCAAAAATTACATTCAAATATTTATTTACAGAAATGCAAATGTAAGAAAAATATTTATCATAAACTTATGAGAGCTGCTCATAACTATTAGAAATAAATTATGATGATGATATCGAACTACAATCAAAATCTTCACTGTCTCACTATCCCCTCCAACTCTAATGATGAATGGTTCTAGTACATCATCGATGATTGTATCAAGATCTTTCATACCAGATTCTTCTTTCCTAACATGATGTATGCATTCTTCCCAAGTAGTAGCTGTTAGATTTCCCAAGGCGTCAAGTCATAATTGTCTCACTTCAGATCATTTAAACGTTTTATTTTTCGCAGCCACTTCATTTTTTATTTGGGCCCAAACAAGCTCGATGGGATTCAGTTCGCAGTGCAAAGGAGGTAATCCCAACACAGTTTTATTTTGTGATTTTGCAAGAGTTCATCAATTACATACGAGGGAGCGTTTTTATATTCGCGGAATGAGCGGGTTGTAGGGGGATGATTAGGCGCATTGGGGGCGAAGTTTCATTGTTATTAGACAGTTAGTCTTTGAGCTATCGTCAACCAAGTAACATAATCAGGAGTGAAACGTGAAATATGGAAAAAATCGAATATCGTGCCGTTATAAAGTTCCTTACCAGGCAAGGAAAATCAGCCGCGACCATAATGAATGAGATGTCATTGGTTTACGGCGATTCTTGTCTAGGAAAAAGCATGGTGTACAAGTGGCATAGTTTATTTAAACAAGGAAGGCAATCCCTTGAATTGTTACTGGGTTTATCATTATGAACCTGAGTCCAAACAAGACTCCATGCAGTGGCATAAAAAGGGCACAGCATCTCCCAAGTGTCACAATCAGCTGGGAAACTCATGGCAACGGTATTTTGGGAGTCGGAAGGAATATTGTTGATTGATTATAAAGATAAAGGTGTTTCTATAACCGGAGAATATTACGCTTCAATATTAGAGCGACTTTCACTTTCATCTTGGAAGGAGTAATACTCACACCAGCCAAAAGCTTAAATTATCTTGGGGTAGAAATTGATGAAAAGAGGACATTTAGGACACATGTTGAAATGGCGACAAGGAAGGCAGAAGTAAGGACAGCTAATTTAACCAGACTAATGCCGAATTTAAATGGACCCCGAAGTAGCAAACGGGCCGTACTGTCTAGCGCGATACATAATATATAGTCATGTATGGAGCACCAGTGTGGCATGAGGCAATAAATGTCAAAAAGTACAGAATCAAAATGGAAAGGATGCAGCGTACAATCTTGATGAGGGTAGCGTCGTCCTATAAAACAGCATCGTTGATAGCGCTGCAGGTGATCACGGGTACAACCCCAATAGACCTTATGGTTCATGAACGGGCTTTTATGTATAACCATGCACAGGAGGAAAGAACTGAAACGGCAAGGAGGGCAAAAGAAAATACCCTAGTAAGATGGCAAAACAGATGGGACGGGGAAACAAGTAAGGCTCAGTGGACTAAACGTATAATTACAGATGTTGGAAATTGGATTAATTGCAAGCACCGAAATGTAGATTACTATCTAACCCAAGTTTTAACAGCGCATGGCTGCTTCCGGGCCTACGCAAAAAGATTTGGAAAAGACTTTGACGACAGCTGCATCTACTGTGGAGAGATCGACACGGCGGAGCACACCTTCTTTGTATGCGACAGGTGGAATGAAGCCAGGAGAGCTGCGGAGGTGAAAACTGGAAATCCAATAACCCCAGAAACCCTAATGACGGTGATGACGGAATCGGTTGAGAAATGGAAGGTTATCCAAAGTATGGCAAGACGAATAATGAGCAAGAAGGAATTAGATGAACGTCAGAGACAGCAAAATCAAACGATAGGAGGAGTGACATGAGGAAAGCAGACAGCCGGCGGTATTTGATGAAATATAGACTTATGATACAAAGTACCGCAGAGGGCTTTGAGGGGTTTTAGTGGGTAGGCTGCACACTGCAGAGAGGTCCACACGCCGAGTCGCGATTGACCTAAGCGCTCGGTGTGCGTCAAGCATTTCCCTGGCAAAAAAAAAATATATTAGAGCGACTGTAAAAGAAGCCATTAAAGAGAAAAGACGGGGAAAATTTACGAAAGGTGTGATGCTTTTGCACGACAACGCGCCCCCGTCCACAAGAACCGCGTTGCATTAGCTGTCCTGCATAAGGTGGGCTTCGAAGTTGTGAATCACCCACCCTACAGCCCAGACCTGGCCCCGAGTGATTATTATCTGTTTCCGAAAATGAAAAAAGAGCTGCCGATGATGAAGTCAAGGAGGCAGTTTCGGCGTTTTTTGCAGATAAAGAGAAATCATTTTTTTATGAGGGTATAAATAAATTAATTGAAAGATAGTGAATATATTGAAAAAGAAAAATAATTTGGTTTTTTTATTTCCACTCTTTATCCCCCATTCCGCGAATATAAAAACGCTCCCTCGTAGGAATTATAATTATTCTTATGAATTTTAATCAAGCTAAAAGTTCAGCTCTGACCATATCCTCATCATACTGTATTTCCTTGCTTGTTAGCTAATTTTGAATATCCACCTTTCTCCATGACGATGATGGTGGCTTTTCAATTTTTCGACTATGATATGATGCATTTTATCTGTTACTATAACAGCATTGTCAGGTAAATAGTTTAATATTCGAGAGAACCATTCTTCAAAAACAGTAGCCATCACAACTTCCAATGTTTAACAAAATAAGACGACGTCCTTTTCCAGCTGGATTTTTTAATTCAATTGTATGTCCTTCGCATTTGATTTGAATGTCGCTTAAAAGATTTTCTTCCTAGTTACTATTCCTGCTTTCCCATCATACATTCTACTTCTAGTACTTTAGCATTTTCATTAAATTCTTTAATAAATTTCTGATTCCTTCTCTCGTTATTCATCTGTAGTTCTCTTTTCCCAATCTGATTTTGAATGTTCGGCAACATTAAATCTAATCTAGTTCGTATATTCCTTTTAAACATTAACATAGCTGGTGAAATGTTTGTCGTACTGTAAGGTACTTTCCTGTAGTGCAAAAAAAGGTGTTCAATTTTGTTTGAATGCTTTCTCCAAGATGACTTCCCAGTGATTTTATAGTTTGAACGTAACGTTCTGCTTGTCCGTTCGAAGCAGGATAGTACGGAGCGTTTGTTACATGTTTAATACCATTTCCCTTTATAAATTCTTGAATATCTGCTGATCGATGTGAACTGGGTTCCGTTGTCTGAAACTAGGGTTGTCGGTAATTCAAAACGTGCAAAACAATCTCTTAAATTTTCAATAGTATTAGTACTAGTGAGATAGAATTCATAATGTAAACTTCTAACCATTTTGAAAATGAATCAACAATGATAAGAAAATATTTTCCGAAAAGAAGTCCTGGAAAGTCAATGTGAATCCTCTGCCAGGCTCCTTTAGCAACTGTTACAATTTCTTGCTAAATTTTTGATATCGGAAGCGATGGCTGTCCAATACACATAACTTCGTGCCAATCCCTTCATCTTAACAACTCCCAAGTGTCCTTGATGAAGTTCTTCTAAAACTCTTGCTCTTAGGCTTGCTGAAATTATTACTCTAATCCCTCTTAGTATACACCCTTCTTCGACTGAAAATTCCTCTTGTCTAACCTTTGGTTCTTCAGTTCCCGTTAAGCTTCTTAGTAGCGAACATGTTCCAGGATCTTTCAAAGTTTCTTTTGCTATAATACGAGGGTTAAGAATCGAATGAATTTTTGATTTTTGAATGAATAGTACCATTTGCAATTTTAGCCAAAATTTCTTCAATATGTGGAATTGGATGTTCATTTGTCTTAATCGATTTATTAAGTGTGTCCTTGTAGCCTATTCTGAGAATGTAGTTTTGGTTAATACATATACCCAAACTTTCTAAACGGTCAATTTCTGTCTCTACTAAAGGTTTAATCGCATATGGGACCGGCCTAGCGCTACAAAATACTGGTGTTGAGTTTTCTTTCAGAAAAACTTGTGCTTCGAAATCTTTTAGACACCCTACCCCATCCTCGTCGCCAGTTGGGGTTCGAATTAAATGTGTTAACAGAACGAATTTATTCTTCAAATGTGCAATAGATCGAAGTACGTCTTTTAACGCTTTTTCGGAAGAGAACAAACATGTACACGGCCAGCTGCACTTGCACTTGGTTGTGCATCCATACTGGAGTCCAACTATAAAATTTTTAATTGTATTTATTTCGATATATTACTTACGAATATATCTGGTAACTATTACTTTAGAGGTCAGAAAAGAACTGGTGGAGTATATAATAAAAGAAACAACAATCTGAGCACGTCGATACAGTGTAGTTTGATCTTGCTTTCAACCAATGAGAATTCACTGTCGAAGCATTCATCATTAGTGGTGTATCATTTTAAGTGGGCCACCATGTATATTAGTACTATTAATATTATTATTAGTACCATATATGTATACATATGTGGTGAATTGCTTCGATGATTACGAGCGAGTACACAACATCCAAACTCATTTTAATTTATATCAACAGATTTTTCGGATTGAAATTCGGAAATTGAAACTGTTTATTTAGCTTTAATTTTTAATTAGTAATATATTTTTTAATTGTTCCAGGTTTTGAGAATCACACGGCCACTTCCAGCCTGGATTGCCTCAACATGATCGTGCAAAACATACCCAATCGCAAAAAAATGGACAGCAACGAACCAACGTGATAAAAAAATTATAATTTCGTTAGTCTAAGGCATTTTACTTCACTTCACACATAACAAAACATACTTACATATGTGTACCTACATAATCTACATATGCAAGTATTGGAGTTATTTTTAAATTTTAGTGCCAACGCTCGAACAAAAACGTCTACTTAAAAATGTAATTTATTTTTATATTTATTAATGTAATGAGTCTCATTGTAATAACGTGTTATTTTTGGATATTTATTGTATGCGAATGCTATACCTTAATTTTTCTGTGCCATATATTAGTTTTAAGACCAAAAATTTGATAAATTAGTTACCAGTTATTAGTCATATACAATCTAATGTGTAATATCTATGTTAATAATTTTCTTGTACTCGAGATATAATAAAAAATATGTTTGATAACTCTCGTTGTATTTTATTTGTAATATACAATTTTTTCTTTAGTAATTATGGACAGATTTAGTTTCTCTTAAAGTCCTACTGTTCTACGGTCCTTTCTGATATCAAACTCCAACAATAATCAGCCAACATTTCACTGTTCCACTTGCGATCATAGAAATGTCTCGTCTTGTTCATCACTGCTCTCGTTGAGGTTCTTGAGGGGAAATTTCAGTCAGATTATGTCGTTCCAGAAAATGAATTTTGGGTCACACCCTTTTAAAAGCAACCCAAAGACCTCGTTCCAAGTCATTTAAAGTCTCTTCAAATCCTGCATCTTGTTTTCGACGTTTAATTTGGACTCCCGATTTTGCATTTGAAATATTGTGGCAGAAATATTTTATCAGGTTCCACTTATGAAGTAGATCCTTTTGTCCAGGAATATACTGAGCCTTGACTGATCTTGGCCAATCTTTAACAACGTAGTGGGATTTACTCGATCGATTGTCCCACTCACAAAGGAAACAGCATTGCTGCAGTGTACACTCCAGTTGTAAAACAAGTAGAATTGCTACAATAACTTTGAGGTCAGCATTGATATTCCATTTCTACGCTTCGTCTTGTTAATTTTATCGAGAGGACTACGTAGCCAATCGAGATGGATGGATAAACGTTTCTTATGTGTGTGTTCTTCTGGGTTGTGTTGAGGATCTAATATCAGCATCAAATCATCGATATTATTGCAAAATTAAAAGACCTTCTTCTGTTAAAAAAAATACTATGACAGTTTTTTCTTTTCGCGATTACGATGTCTTGGTATTTTAGCTTGAGTTTTTGACAAGTTCAGATCTCGACTGAAGTCATTTAATTCTGACTGATTTAGATTCTAGAGATGGCAAATAATCATCATCGTTAGTCGATAATAACTAAAAGGAAATTTCTTTTTCAGCATCTGTAATCTGTATCTGTTTCTTCACTCCAAATACCTATAGGTCTTGGTACTGGCAAGCCTTCTAAATGAGATACTGCACGTTTTCGTCCAGCAATTACGTAGCAGCAATCAGATAAATGATCCATTTGTTCAGACCAAATTGCAGGTCTTGCAAATGGAATGACGATGTTCTTACCGTTTGACCAGCCCCTCACACCGTGCACAGCAAATGTGAGGACCCCATTCCTTGTCCCAAAATAGTGAAAATATAAATTTTCTATTAATTCCGTTCTATATTCCATTTATGTCGTTGGGTGAATGAATTCTACACATCTACACATCGCATAGGATTTATTGTGAAATAAAAAGATCTAACGAACATTACATCTTGGAATATCTTTCTTATAGAAAAGATAGTACTTTTTGAAACAAGCTAATGATATCAATAAGAGCTGGTTCGAATGAAAATGGAGAAATCAACCAATCAGAATGCAGATAGTGATACTCCGAAGTATGATTGATTTATCATTGGTTCGTTTGATTATCTTCTTGCTGTATATTTTTATAAGAAGCTGGGTTCAACGATAATCTAAAAAAAAAGAAGAGACACACACAAAAATAATAATTAATTACTAGCGAAACACAATTGAAAAATTCGTTTTATTATTGAAAATAATTTATTTTTTTAATATACATACAATAACGTTTTATTTTCATTAATATAAAGTATACAATTTTTTTTTTTAATATTAACCTGAATTAAAGGGGGAAATGACAAAATCCTATAACGTAATTAGATTTAAAGAATTTTGAATCGAATCTTGCAAAAAAATCATGAAAACTTGTGTTATTGTCAGAAATGAGCGATGTGATTTACTGACGAAATCAATTTAGCGATAAAATTGTTTTATTACCGCGAATCATATTTATATAACGCATTGTATTACATATAACAATACTGTTGTTAATTTTTTTTAATATTTACTACTAAATTGGTGTGAAAGTGGATCGTTATCTTTTTTTTCGCCTCATTAGATCTAAATTACTAGAGGTGAAAATTCCGACTACTTCTTTTTTTTTTAATTAATTTATCTCATACCTAATAATAATAATAAGCACACGATAGATATCTTCACGAATTAAAATTTAAACAAGACTAGAAAGCGAACTTCAATCGTTATCGTCGGATGTTTCAATTTAAAAAAATCAAAACCTCACATCAAGCTTAACAATATCTCTATATTACATACATATTTATAAGCTGTTGGTAAGTTTTTAGAGATAAGGGAATATGTAATATTACATAATACAACGTTACTATTACTAAACACGCAAGTGAGGTTTATAAAATAGTGATGCAACCAATCGTACTCACTCCGAAAAGCTTATTCGCAATGGTAGTACATTTTATACCCACCAGATGCCAACACTAGTCGAGTGTTATGTCAAGAATCTACGACCTGCTTATTAGGCAACTTTATATGCACTCAAGTATAAAGTATTGACTATCATTAAGTAAAGTTAAATACAAAGTATAAACTTTGTATTTAACATAATTAAATGACAAAAGTAGAAGTGGCAGCAAAGTAATGAGACTAATTTTTTATTTACTAAAGTTCGATTTTTTTTCGAACATCAACATTATCCTTTTTAACATAGTTTCCTTCTACAGATACACACCGATGGAGACGTTGTTTCCACTGTTAGTAGCAGCGCTGGAAGTCTTTAACCGCTCTTTTGGATGTTGTCCAAAATCCTTTGAGAACATTTTTCAGTTTAGGAAAAAGGAAAAAAAAATCACAGGGACTGAGATTAGGTGAATCACAGGAAAATGCCTTTTGAGGTCAAACATTCACACCAGCAACCGAAACACAACTTCGCTAATAGCAGTCACAAAAATCATGTCGTTCTACATTTTGAGCAACACCTTCTTGCTTAATTGATAGTATATGGTTCTGGGAAACACTTTTAGGGCGAAGAATTAAAAGAATAAAATTTAAATAACGAATTTCAAATGTTTTAATAGAAAAATAACAAAATCTTTATTTTAATATTGCAGAAAAAATAACCAAACACTTAATTAATAATGCGTGGGACCTCCTCTAGCTCATATGACCTCCTGGCAACATCTTGACATGCTTGAAATCAGATTCCCAATATAACGCTGAGGAATATTTTGCCATCCTTCTAAAACGGCAGTTCGGAGCTGATGGTGATTGTTTGCATCCACTCCTCGTGATCTTATCAATCTCTTGAGGTAATCCCATACGTGCTTTAATTTCGATTAAAATCTGGAGAGTTCGCTGGCCAATCTATGTGCGTATTAGTGTTCTCTTCAAGAAAATACTTGTTCTTGAACAACCATCGCCTATTTTATTACCAAATGGCAACACTGCAGATTGCAATACCTCATTCCAAGCATTACCAATTTAGTACGACGGGTCTGAACCACTTCCATAAGCTTGATGGTACGCTCTAGCGTTCTCCTCCGTTTCACCAAACTCTAACTCTTCTATCTGAGCTAAGGGGACGCACTCTGATCATGTCACTGAATAAACAACGACCCCAATCTTCAATACTCCAATCTGCATGTTGGTGTGCCCACTCTAGCCTTCTTTTTTTGTGGACTTGAAAAATAGGCATCTTTTAGAAGATGAATTATGGAGCCTTCTTCGTACTGTTTTAGTGGATACTTGAGTACCTGTTAGTAGTAAGGCTAAGTCACCATCAGAACAGTCAACAGCTAAAACCTGTCAAACTGTCATAATTATGACAATTTGCTGGTTTTAGACAGGATTTAGCTGTCAAAACTACAGCTTATACAGCGTGTCCACGTCGATTGACTGTTCTGATGGTGACTTAGCCTTACTACTCCTGTTGCATTCAATAATTGAATTTGAAGTGCTCTTGCAGTAGAAAATCTATTCCTTCGACACTGAATCGTGATAAAAGGGTCCCCCTTAATTGTTGTACTGCGATTTCGTTCTCCACCTCGCCTATGTTGGTGGACAGATCCAGTAGCATTAAAACGAATTCGAACTCTTCTAATCGCATTGTGGCTTACAATGAAATAGGCAGCAACAGTTCTTAACGATCCACCAGTCATAAGCATATCTAAAATGCGTCCACTTATATTAGATAATAACAACAAACAACAATGGAGTGGCAAACATCATTCGATAGACATTTATTTGCGTTCCGAAACACATCCCTGATCATATAGGAAGTCATGCCTAACGCTTAAGAAAGGCTGTTCGCTTGTGTACCAATTCAAAAGTTAGCAGGTTAAGAAAGAAATCCTGTCATAGGTCCTGCATTGGAGGTAGCCTTTTTTTTTGACACTTTGGATAAGTATTACAATCATGCCTTCACTCAATGGTTGGAGAGAAAATCCTAGTCGTACGATCATTATTTATCTCGAACACTAAACATTTCAACCCACAAAACACCAGAATTTTTTTTACTAAAACACCTACACGTTTCGATTGCAAAAAATGAGTTTTATTATCAGCGAGGAGTGTCTGGTTAGTATTCAACGCAATCCAAGGGATTTCTTCAATCGAATCGTGAAGGTCTATTCTCTATTGGCTTTCATAGGAGCTGGCCGTTCATTGGGCATCACCAGATCGCAAATTAAAAAGTCCATTTAGGAATGGACATATAACAGGTCGAAGGAATGGTGGAAAAGATCACAAGGACAAAGACAGCCAAAGGAGTTCCTAAGGGAAGACAGGCCTGAGTTTACTGAAAACCTACTGAATAAAGACAGGATGACTGTCAAACTGAATAAGCATTGATTTAACATCAGCCTGAAGCCTCAGTTCATGTTTGGTGCCACTGCAATGGCCTGGCGAGGACAAGGTTTCTATCAATAGACACAGCTAACGGCTACATAGGAGAGCCGCTCTCAAAAATGATAGGCCAAATTAAGAAGGCAAAATTAGAGAGCGTCCTCTAGGATAAAAGGGGATCACAATATATAGCACGCTATTTTGACGTAAATGTCATTACAAATCTGTCAAAATCGTGTGTACAAGCATCGACACAACCTCAAGCACGAATTATGAACACATGATTTTGACACATCTGTAATGACATTTGCGTCGAAATCCATAAGCGTGGGCTATAAATCTGGACTTTAGCAAAGACTCAGATTTATAGTTCCTATTTTAAAGCTGACGCCAAGCATGACTATGCAATTTTGACATAAATATTGTTAAAGTCGTTTTTCTCAAATTTCGACACAATCTCAAGCACTCACTAACATGCATTCGAGAAGCCTGTACGTCTGTGGTAGCTACGGATTACACAGTATTGATGATAATAGTTTATATTAATAATGAAACAAATGCTTGACAACACAAAGCAAAAGAAATTACAATGAATTGTCAATATTTCTGAAACTGTTTAAACAATTTAGACATAGAAAAATTAAAAATAAAAATGATAGGTATTACGATATTTTGACAGATAATGACTGAATAATGACTGATGAATAATTTTAGTCAGTCGTCCAGGAACATTTGCCTAACCCTGTATATTGTTAGTAATGTCATTTGAAATGTCAGATTGATGACAGTTGTTCCTGTCATCAGTCGATAATGTAGATTACTCCCGAAAAACAAACTTAAGGAAGAGAATTAATCAAAATCAAATCAAAAACATAATATTTCAGTAATTTATTATTATCTTAGGATGCATCTTAGAGAAATTCCTTAAAACATTCTTACAATTTTCGTCTATTTTATTCATCTTTAAGGAGACAACCGCATGTTCGTTTAATGTATTTAAAACTCTCTCACTCAAACATTCGATGTGATTATGCATCAACATGATATGCAACAACTGCCTCAAACCTCGGAAGAAATTATCCGGGACGACGTCGATGATGTTATGCGCTAGAACCAACACAGACAGCCGATGCAGATAATTTATCGAATTATCTCCTAGAGTCCGAATCCTATTACCGCCCAGTATGAGATGCTCGAGATTCTTGGCGTTCCGAAAGACGTGATCGGGAATCTCGGTGATGAAATTATGCGCCAAATTGATAATCTTCAAATTAGCACAGCGAACGAACCATTCCTCTTTAATCGCTTTAAGCTTATTGAACGATAAATGGAGTTCCTTCAGGAATTCCAAGCCGAAGGCTCCATCATCGATCCTCTCGATCCGATTCCTTTGCAGCTCGATAATCTTGAGCAATGGGATACCATCGAACGTTTTCCTGTGGATGGATTTTAGATGGTTCTGATCGACGCGGAGGTTCTCTAATCTCAATAGGTTCCTGAAGCATCCCGGTTTCATCACTTTTAATTTACCCTTGTCTATCGCCAGCGTGTCTAATTGCGAGAGATTTGGTGGGAAATCGGCGTCTTCGAGTGCAGTTTCGGCTAGGTCGAATATGACTAATCTCTTGGCGTCTACTATATCCCTGATGTCACCATTTTTTATAACTTCTACCTCGTTAGTGATTGTACGAAAGATGGCGTTAATATGGGATAAATTTGCTGAGATATGTGTGAGTAGTGTCGATAGCAAGAATATATATAGAAACATATTCTTGAGATAAACGTAGAAATATAACTGTTTAATTTTATTCGTTTTATACATTTAAGTAGGCGTAGGAAAATTATGATTCAACAGGCGGAGATATAAAATTAATGATTGAATTGTTATAACACAATACTTAAGTACCTCTTTATCGCTTATGATTTTATTTGTATTCCAATTATTATTTGAGCTGTAATAGTTTCGTTCCAAACTATAGCTGTTAACCCTATTTTTCAGTACGATTCTGAACCGTACCATTCATAGAGCTAAACATTTTTTAAAATTACAACACTGTCCAAAAAAATGCAACATTTTCTCTTAGGTTTGTACAAGGCTAGCGGTGAATGAGAGCTAAAATGAGTTTATTTTGATTTTAGTGGAATAACGTTAGAAGAAGCTCTTCACTTGGCGTACGATGATAATTTGGATGTTGGGGGCATTTATATAGAACTACCGGAAGCCAATACTCTAACGGACGAGGATTCGGGTGTCGAAGATGACGGAGGATTAGCTGACAACCTCAGCAGGCATCAGTTACTAGCGCGAGCAGAAATAATTGTACAAAACAATAACGATGGGGAAGGTACAGACTGATGTCGCTGTAGAATATTCTGAAGAGAGGCCCGGTAAAATGAATATCAGTTGGATAGAAGAAGATTTGGTTCCTTCGCAAAAAATGTTTCCCAAAGAAAGTAACGTGGCTTTCAATTGTTGAAACTTTTATCTTATTGAGGAGCTAACTAAATATGCCTTATTTCTATCTCAAACTGATCCAAAAGTCACACACGAAGAGATGAAGTGCTTCATTGCCATTTTGATAGGTACTTACTGGCTATAATGTATTGCCGGGCAAGGAATCGAGAACTGACAATGGGAGGTGATGCAATGAAGAGGGACTGATTCAGACAAATTCTGAAATATATAAATTGTGCCGATAATACTCAACTAGATAATACAGATAAAGTATGGAAAATACGGCCATTTAAGAACAAATTTATAAATAATTGGATTCCCGAAAAAAATTTAGATTTCGACGAATCAATGATCAAGCAAACAATTTATTAGAATCAAACCGATTAGATTCGGTTACAAAATGTGGTGTCTCAATTCTCCCTCAGGCTATCTCACAAATTTCGAAGGGAAATCAAAATCCGAGAGGAAATGAAATCTATGAAAAGCACTTTGGAAAATGCAAATTTTACTTCGACAACTTGTTTAGGAGATTCGATGTTCTGTACTATCTGAAACAAAAAGGATATAAAAGGATAAGAGCAGACAGACAAAAGCCACTTTCTGATAAAAAACACGTGTTACCTTATTATAGATTTACAGCAAAATATGCCACTACCCAATTTTGGTAAACATGTTGGACAGAAATTATATTTCTTTACCTGGACTGATGATGAAGCTAATAGAACCAAATATCAAGCTACGTGTTTCGGTTTTGTAAACTGCTTAAAGAAGAGTACCTATCCAGAAATTCATCATTTAATTATCTGGTCCGACTCTTGTGTCGGACGAAATAAAAATTTTATGATTATTGGTCTCTAGAAGAAGAGCGGAACTTTGCACGAAAAATAATTCAAGTCTCTAAGCCATCGAATCGTTTAAACCTTGCTGGCCCGGACGGCATTTTCCCTGCCTTAGTACAACAGGATCTGGAGTCGCTGTCCCAAGTCCTATGTACCCTACTAACGGATACGTTAGTACCTACAGGCTACATACCAAATAGCTTGAGAGAGGCTCGGGTGGTTTTCATTCGTAAACAGGGCAAACGAAGTCGGCCCAGCTCATCAGTCTTACCTCTTTTCTTCTCAAAACCTTAGAGAGAACCATCTTCTAGTGCAGATTGAGGAAGTAAGAACGGAAAATGACCAAGAATCAAGTTCGGGTACTAGGCGTTTAACAAATGCAGACTTCGACAATGAACCAAATTCTCCAAAAGGGGTCCAGGAAACCGTAATCTATGCCAGACAAACAATTTGCATCTTCGAAGGCTAGTCACCTGCCTGAGTTTAAAAACCAAAAAGAAGAAAAGTGTCGATCAAAATGCAGAAACCTCGGTTGCAAGAATCTGATGTTTGTGTGCTGTAGAGCGCGTAAAATGTCCCTTTATTGCTCATGTTAGTTGGGTAAAATTGCTTTTTAAAATTTCACAAGAAGTAATAATTTATCACATATTGTATTACGCTTTATTGTAAGCATTAATTAAATAAATTCTTTCAGGATTTTATTTGGTGTTAATCAAACATGATACCTCAATTTTTGGAAAAATTAAAAATTTTACAAATAAACCTTATTAGAGGCTTTTTGCTCAATAAGACCTGTTTAGTGGTAATATGACAAAAAATAATACAAATGGCAATTGACATATGCTTAGGTTCGAAGAGGTTAAGAAGGAAAAAACTTTAAATCATTTCTTTTATATAATTTATTTATAGCACAATTGTAAATGCAATTACACATTCATTAATTCATAAAATGATGGATATAATTCCTTGTGAAATCTTAAATCAGTTTCACAATCTTCGTTTATTGTTTATACTACTTGAATTGAACTTAGTTTTACAGTTACACCTTCATGTTCATCATTATATTTCTCGATATATTTCATGCATGTATCATTTATATTATTAAAAGCGAATATCACACCTGTAAAAGCCGTTAATGTATTTAAAATCGTGTCATTCAAACAGTTAATATTCGTGTTATTTTGTAATTGAATTCTAACAGGTACATACAGTTCTTTATGCACAAACCCTTTAAAGAAATTGTCTGGGATGACTCTTATGTCATTAGATGATAGATCTATATTAGTCAACGATGGCAAATGATTTATAGCATTCTCTCCTAAGGTACTGATTTTATTCCAGCTTAACAGCAACGTTTCCAAATCTTTAATAGACGAGAAGGCATCGTCCGCAAGTTCAGTGAGGAGATTACGTTGGAAACTTAACGTCTTCAAACTATCGCAATGCGAAAACCACGTCGGTTTAATCGCCGTCAGTTTGTTGCTCTCTATATAGATTTCCTCCAAGAATTCCAGATTAGTGAATACTCCGTCTTCGATTACGGAGATCTGATTGTCGCTTAGAGATATCACCTGGATCAAGGGGATGCCATCGAATGTCTTCTGGACGATCTTCTCGAACTTATTCTTGTCTAAAATGAGGTTTTTTAATTTCGGCAGATTAGCGAAACAACCGGGTTTCATCTCTTGCAAGGCGCCTCCACTTATTTCCAGCCTTTCCGCCATCGGGAGTTTGGGGAAATCGCTAACTTCTAGTACCGTCGATGCGTTGTCCACAATGAATATGTTGATGGACGTTGAGACATCTGCCAAGATAGAAGTGAAAGTCGACGCTAACACTATATACAGCAACATGTTCTTAAGATCGCTTTTAAACTATTTAACTTTTTAGTTTGGATTGTTTTAAGTTTGTGTGAGGATTTGTCGTAGATTGATGGATAAATATAAATAAAAGGCGTTAGAGAGAAATATTACGGCGTAAAATTAATGATACGATTGTTTTAAAACAATGTTTAATAAAAATAATAATTTCTGAACGAGAATGGAACGATGTGATCGCTTCATTTGCAGGTTGATTGGAGCTTTGTTCCAATATCAATCTACCATTGCGATTAATCCGGAATTAATGTTCCATTATTGTTGCGAGTATACCAATATTAATGAAGCGACGACATTGAGGAGATAAAAATAAATCATCATCAGATCGTCGCGTTATATAATAAAAGAAGATGCACAATTTTATTAGACCGATTTGCACAAAACGATTATCGGAAACATAGCCCAACTTCAACTTGAAATGATTCCTTTTGAGTCGTACAATTAAGCGTTTCTCCTAGTCCAATTCTTGTTTCCAAAAAGGAATTTTGAATTTTGAACAGTACCTGTTGTCAATCTAGATTCCACCATCTCGTCATAGGAAATACTGAATAATTTATAGAATGGCAGTCTTTATGGGGAGGTGTTATCGAAGGAAGTAGTTTGTAGTTTTGTATTTTTTTTTCTGAATGAATTAAGAGTTTGAGATAAAAAAAAACGAAGACATTACCAACAGAATTAAATCTATTTCTTCATTTAAAATACCAATAAATGGAATACTTGTTTTGTGGGATAATTTGTGCGCCATGGGTTTTGAATATCTGTTTATCGGACGTTTCTGCCAAGATGCTTTAGAAAATTATTTTGGACCTGTAATACAACAATGTGGAAATGATTTTAATCCCACCTCTATACAGTTCGAAAGACCCTTTAGAAAATTATTTACACAAGATTTACTAAAGAATTACTAAAACTGCCGTGAAGCGACATAGGCGAAATATTTATTTAAATTAAAATTTAGAAATCAAGACAAGTTGTGGACCAATTCATAATCTCTGTGCACGATGTGCTGTTACTTTAAGGAGCTGGATAAAAGGTAAGAGCATAGCTATGCCATTTGGTAGGCCTATGATTTGGCGAGAACGAAAGGATCATTCGACAGACTGCTAGACCTTCGGGTTTTCCAATAAAAATAAGGATAAAATTACCTATCCTAATTTACCTTCTGCCACTCGTCCAGTTCCTCATTCGGAAGCTTTGCCAGTACCAAGTCCTATGGATGTTTCGAACCAAGAACATGTTGAAACCGAGATAGAAGAATACATTTCAGAGTTGTCGGACACAGATAAAAAATATTTGCCATCTCAAGAGGACAATCAATTAGAATTAAATGACCTAGTTCGAGATCTCAATTTATCAAAAACGCAGGCAGAAATATTAGGATCAAGATTGGAAGGATGGAAGTTAGCTCCGGGTACGCGTATTCCTGTACTATCGAAATCGCCAGAAAGAACTGTCATTTTGACGGTTTAATGTGAGAATTAGGTTACAAACGCCAACCGGAAGAAGGACGTCTTTTTATAGATGATTCTAAATTGAATTTGAAAGCTGTCCTTCTACAACATATAGGAAACATCTACCCTTCCATTCACTGTTGGTCATGCCATGCACATGAAGGAAACATATCATAATATGACACGTCTCCTTGATAAAATCAATTACAAAACCTATAAATGGTATATCAGTGCTGATCTCAAAGTAGTTGCAATTCTACTTGGTCTACAACTTGGATTCAGCTGTTTCCTTTGTGAATGGGATAGTTGAGAGAGAAATTTGCACTATACTGTTAAGCAATGGCCAAAACCAGAATACAATATACTCCTGGAGAAAAGAACGTTGGTGGAGCCTCATAAAATACTTTTACCACTATTACAGATAAAATTAAGTTTGATGAAGAATTTCGTCAAAGCATTGGACAAAGAGGGACCAGGATTCATCCTCGTAGCTATTTTCCCTACACTTATCTTGTGAAATTATATAGTAGGATGAGATTGTTTTATTCTCTTAAATTTATAAATTCAAGTTTTAAATGTAGGGGAGTTTAGGGATTGCGACACACACAGACTGTTTAAGAAAAGTAAATAATAAATTTCTTTTTTTTTCTTTTGAAATAATTTATTTATAACACTTGTGTGGATATAATTACACAATCATTAATTGATAAACGACAAAATTGGTCCTTATCAAATCTCAATAAGGATCTGGAAATTGATTAAATTCAGTACCGTCATGGTCATAGTACAACATTACCGTTACATTAGGATGTGCATCTACGAATTTGGTTATAGAAGCTTTACAAGTCTGATCTACTTTATTATCGAAGAAACCCACATATATATTATTCGGTAACGCATTTAAGAAGTTGTCACTCAAGCATTTCGCTTTGTTAGTATCCAAGTACACTCTCTTCAATGCATCCATTCCTTTTAGGAAATTATCGGGAAAGTTTCGAATCTTGTTCTTCGCTATATCCAGAAATTCCAACGATTTCAGAGTATTCAAGGAATTCTCTCCGACCTCTGCGATTTCGTTATTTCTTAACGTCAACATTTGCACGCTTTTAACATTGGAAAAGACGCCGTCCGGAAGCGCGATAATGCGATTACGGGTCAGGCCTAACTTTCGCAATTTATCCGTAGAGGGTGAGAACCACGTCGATTTAACCGTGGTGATGCTATTATTGTTCAAATTGAGTTCCTCCAGCGATAGTAAATTAACGAATGCTTCGTCTTCGATTTCCGTTATCTCGTTATTCTGGAGATATATCAACGTGATCGATGGGGCCCCATCGAATGTTTTCGTCGCGATTTTTTTAATATTATTTTCTTGTAAATAAAGCTTGAGCAATTTCGGTACGGTACTGAAACATCCCGGTTTTAACTCTTCTAAGGCGCCTCCGTCTATTTTCAAACTCTCAACGACCTGGATGTTAGGGTAATCGACTGAATCTAGTACCGTTCTTGTCGTGTCTGTCAATTTTAATTCGGTGATGCTGTTTAAATTTGCCAAGATAGGAGCGAAAGTTGATACCAACACTATATACAGCAACATATTTCTTGCAAATCTATTTAAGACTACAACTGTTTAATTTGAAACGTAGCAATTATTATTGATATAAGAGTGCAGGTGTGTAAAGTGTAAGCACAATGCGATGAAATTAATGATTCAATTCAATTGTTGCTAACACAATGTTCAATAATAACAAAAATAAAAATAAAACATGTTGCTGCTTCATTTACATTTCGATTGGATCTTTGTGTATGGATGCAAAATTAATTACTTTTAATTTATTAATTAAATTTATTTTTTTAATTAAATTGAATTATCCCTATATCAGATGGGGAAAGCTTGAAAAAAATAACTCCTGAGATCTGATTCCTGATTTTCCTGGCCGAATTCCTGAGCAAATCCTCCAACTGCAACGATGTCATTTTAAAATAATTTTTCTAGTCTGTCGAGAAAGTATTGGAAATTGTGCAATAAAACACAAAATCTGTATTATTCATCCAAATTTATAGTTTCCCCTTCAAATTAGGCATTGAAGTTCGTCGATGCCTAGATGCTGAGCGACAAGTAGAGTTGATATGTTCCACAAAGGATAATTGGTTGTCAAAAAGGACGCCTTGGTCATTGAATATAGATTTCCGTTCAATTAGATGGCTATTAATAGCATAATGTTATACTCGTAAGATGGGGATGGATTAACTATGGTGTACGAAACTACTGCACATTTTTAATCTATGTACCTATGTACGTGAGGTTTTGTTGTAAGTTGTGGTAATCAGCATCAGTAGACAATATAAAAACAGTACACAGTGAAACAGGAAAGATGCCGAACAGAAAAGCTTTCAGAAAAAGGACATCATGGATTACTTAGGTTTCAAGTTTGGGGTGGCCAAATATCTTCTAGTGCAGCTTGAGGAAGTAAGAACGGAAAATGATCAAGAATCAAGTTCGGGTATTAGGCGTTTAACAAATGCAGACTTCGACAATGAACCAAATTCTCCAAAAGGGGTCCAGGAAACCGTAATCTATGCCAGACAAACAATTTGCATCTTCGAAGGCTAGTCACCTGTCTGAGTTTAAAATCCAAAAAGAAGAAAAGTGTAGATCAAAATGCAGAAACCCCGGTTGCAAGAATCTGATGTTTGTGTGCTGTAGAGCGCGTAAAATTTCCCTTTGTTGCTCATGTTAGTTGGGTAAAATTGCTTTATAAAATTTCACAAGAAGTCATAATTCATCACATGTTGTATTACTTTCTATTGTAAGCATTAATTAAATAAATTCTTTCAGGATTTTATTTGGTGGTAATCAAACATGATACCTCAATTTTTGGAAAAATTAAAAATTTTACAAATAAACCTTATTAGAGGCTTTTTGCTCATTAAGACCTGTTTAGTGGTAATATGACAAAAAATAATACAAATGGCAATTGACATATGCTTAGGTTCGAAGAGGTTAAGAAGGAAACAGCTTTAAATCATTTCTTTTGTATAATTTATTTATAGCACAATTATTGTAAATGCAATTACACATTCATTAATTCATAAAATGATGGATATAATTCCTTGTGAAATCTTAGATCAGTTTCACAATCTTCGTTTATTGTTTATACTACTTGAATTAAACTTAGTTTTACAGTTACACCTTCATGTTCATCATTATATTTTTGGATATATTTTGCGCACGTATCATTTATATTATTAAACTCGTATATCACAGTTGTAAAAGCCGTTAATGTATTTAAAATCGTGTCATTCAAACAGTTAATATTCGTGTTATTTTGT
Source organism: Holotrichia oblita (assembly GCA_023690525.1). Taxonomy (NCBI): domain Eukaryota; kingdom Metazoa; phylum Arthropoda; class Insecta; order Coleoptera; family Scarabaeidae; genus Holotrichia; species Holotrichia oblita. The sequence goes on from CM043023.1 coordinate 32,707,536, forward strand.
AATTGAATAGTAACAGGTACATACATTTCTTTATGCACAAACCCTTTAAAGAAATTGTCTGGGATGACTGTTATGTCATTAGATGATAGATCTATATCAGTCAACGATGGCAAATGATTTATAGCATTCTCTCCTAAGATACTGATTTTATTCCAGCTTAACAACAACGTTTCCAAATCTTTAATAGACGAGAAGGCATCGTCCGCAAGTTCAGTGAGGAGATTACGTTTGAAACTTAACGTCTTCAAACTATCGCAATGCGAAAACCACGTCGGTTTAATCGTCGTCAGTTGGTTGCTATCTAAATAGATTTCCTCCAGGAATTCCAGATTAGTGAATACTCCGTCTTCGATTACGGAGATCTGATTGTCGCTTAGAGATATCACCTGGATCAAGGGGATGCCATCGAATGTCTTCTGCACGATCTTCTCGAACTTATTCTTGCTTAAAATGAGGTTTTTTAATTTCGGCAGATTAGCGAAACAACCGGGTTTCATCTCTTGCAAGGCGCCTCCACCTATTTCCAGCCTTTCCGCCATCGGGAGTTTGGGGAAATCGCTAACTTCTAGTACCGTCGATGTGTTGTCCACAATGGATATGTCGAAGGACGTTGTGAAATCTGCCAAGATAGAAGTGAAAGTCGACGCAAACACTATATACAGCAACATGTTCTTAAGATCGCTTTGAAACTATTTAACTTTTTAGTTTGGATTGTTTTAAGTTTGTGTGAGGATTTGTCGTAGTTTGATGGATAAATATAAATAAAAGGCGTTAGAGAGAAATATTACGGCGTAAAATTAATGATACGATTGTTTTAAAACAATGTTTAATAAAAATAATAATTTGTGAACGAGAATGGAACGATGTGATCGCTTCATTTGCAGGTTGATTGGAGCTTTGTTCCAATATCAATCTACCATTGCGATTAATCCGGAATTAATGCTCCATTATTGTTGCGAGTATACTAATATTAATGTGAAATAAAACAAACAAATGTTTCAGATTTACACTGTATGTTACACTGTAACTAAATATACTGCTAACAGATGGTGTGTGTGAAATTAAAGAAACTATCTTACTGACTAAATATATTTAACAATGGTGATGAGTTTAAGTCCATTTCATCGTTTAATAAATTATCTGAATGTTTATATTTATTAATTTCTAATGTCTCTAGTAAATCTAGTTTCATACTTTTATTTTCTACATGAAGGATATCAAAATCTATATTAAAACTATGATTATTAAGTATCTATCAAATGATTCGCGTAAGTCGAATCATTTTTTCGGTTAATGTAAGCGGAGTAATGATCAGCGATCCGTGTTTTAAACGCTCTTCCTGTTTGACGTATATATCCCTTAGTACATGTACCACAAGTCAATTTATAAACTCCCGATTTATTGCTGTGATTTGTTTGTTTTGTATGCAATATTAATATTCTGTTTTCTAAGTAATTTTGTTAGTTTTGCTTGGTTCTCCCCTAAATGAGTGATACGAGGGAGCGTTTTTATATTCGCGGAATGGGGGATAAGGGGTGGAAATAAAAAAACTAAATTATTTTTCTTTTTCAATACATTCACCTGCAAGACGGATACATTTTTCACATCATTCAATTAATTTATTTATACCCTCTTTATCTGCAAAATACGCCGAAACTGCCTCCTTGACTTCATCATCGGCAGTAAATTTTTTACCCCGCAGCTCTTTTTTCATTTTCGGAAACAGGTAATAATCACTCGGGGCTAGGTCTGGGCTGTAGGGTGGGTTATTCACAATTTCGAAGCCCACCTTATGCAGGACAGCTAACGCAACGCGGCTCTTGTGGACGGGCGCGTTGTCGTGCAAAAGCAGCACACCTTTCGTCAATTTTCCCCGTCGTTTCTCTTTAATGGCTTCTTTTAGTCGCTCTAATATTCTCCGGTTATAGAAACACCTTTATCTTTATAATCAATCAACAATATTCCTTCCGAGTCCCAAAATACCGTTGCCATGAGTTTCCCAGCTGATTGTGACACTTTAAATTTCTTGGGAGGTGCTGTGCCCTTTTTATGCCACTGCATGAAGTCTTGTTTGGACTCAGGTTCATAATGATGAACCCAAGTTTCGTCGACTCAATACACCATCCTTGTCTTCATTATAGAGGGCGAAAAATGCACGCGAACACTCTACGCGCTGTTGTTTTTGCGGCGGTCGGCGTGAGCATTCTCGGCACCCATCTTGCGCTGACCTTAGACATGCCGAGATGATCGTGTAGGATTTTAAAAATTGTTGTATCGGATACTCCAACCATTTCTGCGAGTTGTTTCTTCTTTAGTCGAGCATCTTCGAGTACAATTTTTTCAATTTTTTGGATCACCTCAGTGCTCCTGCCCGGCTTCGGATCGTCTTCAAGGGATTCCCTTCCTTGTTTAAATAAGCTATGCCACTTGTACACCATGGTTTTTCCTGGACAAGAGTCGCCGTAAACCAATGACGTCTCATTCATTATGGTCGCGACTGATTTTCCTTGCCTGGTGAGGAACTTTATAACGGCACGATATTCGATTTTTTCCATATTTCACTTTTCACTCCTGATTATGTTACTTGGTTGACGATAGCTCAAAGACTAACTCTCTAATAACAATGAAACTTCGTATTTGTACTAATTATGAGTCGCTGCGCAGGTCACCCCTCTACAACCCGCTCATTCCGCGAATATAAAAACGCTCCCTCGTAGATTTAAACTTTTGAATTGTAGTGTCTTTTATAACTGGGTAAATTTCTTGTAACGTTTTGTTGAATAATCTCTTAGAAATTAATTAATCTATTAACTTTGGGTCATATCAATTGTTGTAGGCAATTTGTTTAATAATGTATAATCTGCCGTGGACATTGGTGTGTCAATCAATCTATTAATCATGCTGTGGTAAGCCGCTAATTTATGTTGATATGGATGGTTGGATTTGTTGTGAATAGTTATGTCAGTATGTGATTCTTATTTGTGGTAAATGGAAAATTGTACTTGGTTATTGACTCTTTTTAACGCAAGATCTAAGAAGTTGATACTGTTATTCACTTCTTTTTCTAATGTAAAAGTAATATGGGAATTAATAGAATTAATAAACTCGAAGAAATTATCCAATTGTCTGTTTGTATACCTATGTATCCTACCAAAATATCGTCAACGTATCTGAACCAAAATAATACGTTCTTCGTTAATGTACTATTTTCAAAAATTATTCTTTCTAAATTGTCCATAAAAATCTCTGCTAATAGAGGTGACAAAGGATTTCCCATAATTAAACCGCTATTACACTTATAAAATTTATTATCGAATGAAAAGTAATTCTGTTCTAAGCAAACAGATAATACTTGCAAAATCTCGTCTTTTTATTCTATCATCCTTTTAATTAATTCAACTGTTTCAGTAGGTGGGACACTTGGGAAAAGTTTTTTTACATCGAATGAAATTAATGTAGTGTTATCAGGTAATTGAGAACTATTTTTGATACTATATTTAGGTTTGAATTTCGTATACTTAAGTATAATATCTATCGAACATTTCGAAACTTTAACTGCTGGTGCTGTAACATATGAAACAACAGGTCTAATTGGATAATTTTCTTTATGCAATTTGATTAAAGAATATAGTTTTGGTGGTTGTGGATTCATTACTTTTAATTTCTGTCTTTCATAATAATTGTTGGTATTAAACAGGCTAGGTGAATTACTAATCGTCTTAATGATTTGTTTTTGAAAGGCTATTGTCGGGTCTTTTTGGATTACGATATATTTTTCTGGATTTAGGAATTGATTAGTTTTTGATATGTAATCTACTTTATTTAATGCTATCACTGTTTGCTTTACTGTTAATATTCTTAACTATTTGACCATCATTGTTAACTGTCATGGCTCGATTTAAATGTTTAATAATATTACTTGCTTGATATTTAGTATTCAGGTTGTTACAATCCTTTAATGCTAACTCAGTTTCTACTAAATCTTTCTTTCTAATTGCTGTTTTTATGTTGTAATTAAATCCTTTGCTTAATACATCAATTTCTTTTTCGTTGAACTTGCAAGAATGTTCTATACTTGACTTAATTTGTTATTGAGGAAGAGCGTGTAAAACACGGATCGGTGATCATTACTCCGCTTACATTAACCGAAAAAATGATTCGACTTACGCGAATCATTTGATAGATACTTAATAATCAGTTTTAATATAGATTTTGATATTCTTCATGTAGAAAATAAAAGTATGAAACTAGATTTACTAGAGAGACATTAGAAATTAATAAATATAAACATTCAGATAATTTATTAAACGATGAAATGGACTTAAACTCATCACCATTGTTAAATATATTTAGTCAGTAAGATAGTTTCTTTAATTTCACACACACCATCTGTTAGCAGTATATTTAGTTACAGTGTAACATACAGTGTAAATCTGAAACATTTGTTTGTTTTATTTCACATTAATATTAGTATACGCGCAACAATAATGGAACATTAATTCCGGATTAATCGCAATGGTAGATTGATATTGGAACAAAGCTCCAATCAACCTGCAAATGAAGCGATCACATCGTTCCATTCTCGTTCAGAAATTATTATTTTTATTAAACATTGTTTTAAAACAATCGTATCATTAATTTTACGCCGTAATATTTCTCTCTAACGCCTTTTATTTATATTTATCCATCAAACTACGACAAATCCTCACACAAACTTAAAATAATCCAAACTAAAAAGTTAAATAGTTTCAAAGCGATCTTAAGAACATGTTGCTGTATATAGTGTTAGCGTCGACTTTCACTTCTATCTTGGCAGATGTCTCAACGTCCATCAACATATTCATTGTGGACAACGCATCGACGGTACTAGAAGTTAGCGATTTCCCCAAACTCCCGATGGCGGAAAGGCTGGAAATAAGTGGAGGCGCCTTGCAAGAGATGAAACCCGGTTGTTTCGCTAATCTGCCGAAATTAAAAAACCTCATTTTAGACAAGAATAAGTTCGAGAAGATCGTGCAGAAGACATTCGATGGCATCCCCTTGATCCAGGTGATATCTCTAAGCGACAATCAGATCTCCGTAATCGAAGACGGAGTATTCACTAATCTGGAATTCTTGGAGGAAATCTATTTAGATAGCAACCAACTGACGACGATTAAACCGACGTGGTTTTCGCATTGCGATAGTTTGAAGACGTTAAGTTTCCAACGTAATCTCCTCACTGAACTTGCGGACGATGCCTTCTCGTCTATTAAAGATTTGGAAACGTTGCTGTTAAGCTGGAATAAAATCAGTATCTTAGGAGAGAATGCTATAAATCATTTGCCATCATTGACTAATATAGATCTATCATCTAATGACATAAGAGTCATCCCAGACAATTTCTTTAAAGGGTTTGTGCATAAAGAAATGTATGTATCTGTTACTATTCAATTACAAAATAACACGAATATTAACTGTTTGAATGACACGATTTTAAATACATTAACGGCTTTTACAACTGTGATATACGAGCTTAATAATATAAATGATACGTGTGAAAAATATATCGAGAAATATAATGATGAACATAAAGGTGTAACTGTAAAACTAAGTTTAACTGAAGTAGTATAAACAATAAACGAAGATTGTGAAACTGATTTAAGATTTCACAAGGAATTATATCCATCATTTTATGAATTAATGAATGTGTAATTGCATTTACAATAATTGTGCTATAAATAAATTATACAAAAGAAATGATTTAAAGTTTTTCCTTCTTAACCTCTTCGAACCTAAGCATATGTCAATTGCCATTTGTATTATTTTTTGTCATATTACCACTAAACAGGTCTTAATGAGCAAAAAGCCTCTAATAAGGTTTATTTGTAAAATTTTTAATTTTTCCAAAAATTGAGGTATCATGTTTGATTAACACCAAATAAAATCCTGAAAGAATTTATTTAATGAATGCTTACAATAAAGCGTAATACAATATGTGATAAATTATTACTTCTTGTGAAATTTTAAAAAGCAATTTTACCCAACTAACATGAGCAATAAAGGGAAATTTTACGCGCTCTACAGCACACAAACATCAGATTCTTGCAACCGGGGTTTCTGCATTTTGATCTACACTTTTCTTCTATTTGGTTTTTAAACTCAGGCAGGTGACTAGCCTTCGAAGATGCAAATTGTTTGTCTGGCATAGATTACGGTTTCCTGGACCCCTTTTGGAGAATTTGGTTCATTGTCGAAGTCTGCATTTATTAAACGCCTAATACCCGAACTTGATTCTTGGTCATTTTCCGTTCTTACTTCCTTAATCTGCACTAGAAGATGGTTCTCTCTAAGGTTTTGAGAAGAAAAGAGGTAAGACTGATGAGCTGGTCCGACTTCGTTTGTCCTGTTTACGAATGAAAACCGCCCGAGCCTCTCTCAAGCTATTTGGTATGTAGCCTGTAGGTACTAACGTATCCGTTAGTAGGGTGCATAGGACTTGGGACAGCAACTCCAGATCCTGTTGTACTAAGGCAGGGAAAATGCCGTCCGGGCCAGCAAGGTTTAAACGATTCGATGGCTTAGAGACTTGAATTATTTCTCGTGCAAAGTTCCACTCTTCTTCTAGAGACCAATAATCATAAAATTTTTATTTTGTCCGACATAAGAGTCGAACCAGATAATCAAATGATCAATTTCTGGATAGGTACTCTTCTTTGAGCAGTTTACAAAACCGAAACACGTAGTTTGATATTTGGTTCTATTAGCTTCATCATCAGTCCAGGTAAAGAAATATAATTTCTGTCCAACATGTTTACCAAAATTGGGTAGTGGCATATTTTGCTGTAAATCTATAATAAGGTAACACGTGTTTTTTTTATCAGAAAGTGGCTTTTGTCTGTCTGCTCTTATCCTTTTATATCCTTTTTGTTTCAGATAGTACAGAACATCGAATCTCCTAAACAAGTTGTCGAAGTAAAATTTGCATTTTCCAAATTGCTTTTCATAGTTTCTTTAATTTCACACACAACATCTGTTAGCAGTATATGTAGTTACACGTACTTTCGGTATAGACCTGTCACTTTTAGACAAGAAATTGTTCTTTAGATTTTAGTCCTTAGAATTCGTAATAACATTAAACATAATAACAGTTCCTGTTGTCAATCTAGATTGCACCATCTCGTTATAAAACGACAGGCTTCATGGGACATGAAGGATCTTTTAATTTAAGTAAAAAAGGAGGTGTTATCGAAGGAAGTAGTTTGTAGTTTTGTATTTACCAATAAGACAATATTTCCCAAGCTTTTACGAACGCAGCAAACTATCTGCAACATTGATTGATTTCAAGGAGCTATGCAATCAATTTTTGCCATCTAATTGTTTGAGTTTTGTCAAATTGCAGGCAGAATTACATAAGAAAAGGCCTCATCAGAGAAGACATACAAAAGAATTTCTACAAATGTGCTTAAAGCAATATTTCATGGGTCCTACAGGTTATCGTACTTTGAGCACTATATTTACATTACCAACAAAAAGAACTCTTAACAGACGCTATCAGGGCAAGTAGAATAGAGTGTTGTAATGTTTGCTGACTACTGTTGGACTTTAATTTCGGAATGTTCTTCCCAATCCCAATATAAAAGAATAAGTTGTTCTGTGTAATTGATGATGATATCTTGTGAAATTATATAGTAGGATGAGATTGTTTTATTCTCTTAAATTTATAAATTCAAGTTTTAAATGTAGGGGAGTTTAGGGATTGCGACACACACAGACTGTTTAAGAAAAGTAAATAATAAATTCCTTTTTTTTTCTTTTGAAATAATTTATTTATAACACAAGTGTGGATATAATTACACAATCATTAATTGATAAACGACAAAATTGGTCCTTATCAAATCTCAATAAGGATCTGGAAATTGATCAAATTCAGTACCGTCATCGTGACGATATAACTTTACCGTTACATTAGGATGTGCTTCTCCGAATTTGGTTATAGAAGCTTTACAAGTCTGATCTACTTTATTATCGAAGAAACCCACATATATATTATTCGGTAACGCATTTAAGAAGTTGTCACTCAAGCATTTCGCTTTGTTAGTATCCAAGTACACTCTCTTCAATGCATCCATTCCTTTTAGGAAATTATCGGGAAAGTTTCGAATCTTGTTCTTCGCTATATCCAGAAATTCCAACGATTTCAGAGTATTCAAGGAATTCTCTCCGACCTCTGCGATTTCGTTATTTCTTAACGTCAACATTTGCACGCTTTTAACATTGGAAAAGACGCCGTCTGGAAGCGCGATAATGCGATTACGGGTCAGGCCTAACTTTCGCAATTTATCCGTAGAGGGTGAGAACCACGTCGATTTAACCGTGGTGATGCTATTATTGTTCAAATTGAGTTCCTCCAGCGATAGTAAATTAACGAATGCTTCGTCTTCGATTTCCGTTATCTCGTTATTCTGGAGATATATCAACGTGATCGATGGGGCCCCATCGAATGTTTTCGTCGCGATTTTTTTAATATTATTTTCTTGTAAATAAAGCTTGAGCAATTTCGGTACGGTACTGAAACATCCCGGTTTTAACTCTTCTAAGGCGCCTCCGTCTATTTTCAAACTCTCAACGACCTGGACGTTAGGGTAATCGACTGAATCTAGTACCGTTCTCGTCGTGTCTGTCAATTTTAATTCGGTGATGCTGTTTAAATTTGCCAAGATAGGAGCGAAAGTTGATACCAACACTATATACAGCAACATATTTCTTGCAGATCTATTTAAGACTACAACTGTTTAATTTGAAACGTAGCAATTATTATTTATATAAGAGTGCAGGTGTGTAAAGTGTAAGCACAATGCGATGAAATTAATGATTCAATTCAATTGTTGCTAACACAATGTTCAATAATAACAAAAATAAAAATTAAACATGTTGCTGCTTCATTTAAATTTCGATTGGATCTTTGTGTATGGATGCAAAATTAATGACTTTTAATTTATTAATTAAATTTATTTTTTTAATTAAATTGAATTATCCCTATATCCCATGGAGAAAGCTTGAAAAAAATAACTCCTGAGATCTGATTCCTGATTTTCCTGGCCGAATTCCTGAGCAAATCCTCCAACTGCAAAGATGTCATCTTAAAATAATTTTTCTAGTCTGTCGAGAAAGTACCGGAAATTGTGTAATAAAACACAAAATCTATATTATTCATCCAAATTTATAATATCTCCTTCAAATTAGGCATTGAAGTTCGTCGATGCCTAGATGCTGAGTGACAAGTAGAGTTGATATGTTCGACAAAGGATAATTGGTTGTCAAAAAGGACGCCTTCGTCATTGAATATAGATTTCCGTTCAATTAGATGGCTATTAATAGCATAATGTTATAAGATGGGGATGGATTAACTATAGTGTACGAAACTACTGCACATTTTTAATCTATGTACCTATGTACGTGAGGTTTTGTTGTAAGTTGTGGTAATCAGCATCAGTAGACAATATAAAAACAGTACACAGTGAAACAGGAAAGATGCTGAACAGAAAAGCTTTCAGAAAAAGGACATCATGGATTACTTAGGTTTCAAGTTTGGGGTGGCCAAATATCTTCTAGTGCAGCTTGAGGAAGTAAGAACGGAAAATGATCAAGAATCAAGTTCGGGTATTAGGCGTTTAACAAATGCAGACTTCGACAATGAACCAAATTCTCCAAAAGGGGTCCAGGAAACCGTAATCTATGCCAGACAAACAATTTGCATCTTCGAAGGCTAGTCACCTGCCTGAGTTTAAAAACCAAAAAGAAGAAAAGTGTAGATCAAAACGCAGAAACCCCGGTTGCAATAATCTGATGATTGTCTGCTGAAGAGCGCCTAAAATTTCCCTTTGTTGCTCATGTTAGTTGGGTAAAATTGCTTTATAAAATTTCACAACAAGTCATAATTCATCACATGTTGTATTACTTTCTATTGTAAGCATTAATTAAATAAATTCTTTCAGGATTTTATTTGGTGTTAATCAAACATGATACCTCAATTTTTGGAAAAATTAAAAATTTTACAAATAAACCTTATTAGAGGCTTTTTGCTCATTAAGACCTGTTTAGTGGTAATATGACAAAAAATAATACAAATGGCAATTGACATATGCTTAGGTTCGAAGAGGTTAAGAAGGAAACAGCTTTAAATCATTTCTTTTGTATAATTTATTTATAGCACAATTATTGTAAATGCAATTACACATTCATTAACTGTTAAAATGATGGATATAATTCCTTGTGAAATCTTAAATCAGTTTCACAATCTTCGTATATTGTTTATACTAGTACATTTGTGTCTATAGTTCTACATGTACACCATTATTATGTTCATTATTGTATTTCTCGATATATTTTTCACACGTATCATTTATATTATTAAAAGCGAATATCACAGTTGTAAAAGCCGTTAATGTATTTAAAAGCGTGTCATTCAAACAGTTAATATTCGTGTTATTTTGTAATTGAATAGTAACAGATACATACATTTCTTTATGCACCAACCCTTTAAAGAAATTGTCTGGGATGACTCTTATGTCATTAGATGATAGATCTATATTAGTCAACGATGGCAAATGATTTATAGCATTCTCTCCTAAGGTACTGATTTTATTTTCGGTTAACTGCAACGTTTTCAAATCTTTAATAGACGAGAAGGTATCGTCCGCAAGTTCAGTGAGGAGATTACGTTTGAAATTTAACGTCTTCAAACTATCGCAATGCGAAAACCACGTCGGTTTAATCGCCGTCAGTTGGTTGCTATCTAAATAGATTTCCTCCAAGAATTCCAGATTAGTGAATACTCCGTCTTCGATTACGGAGATCTGATTGTCGCTTAGAGATATCACCTGGATCAAGGGGATGCCATCGAATGTCTTCTGCGCGATCTTCTCGAACTTATGCTTGTCTAAAATGAGGTTGTTTAATTTCGGCAGATTAGCGAAACAACCGGGTTTCATCTCTTGCAAGGCGCCTCCAGTTATTTCCAGCCTTTCCGTCATCGGGAGTTTGGGGAAATCGCTAACTTCTAGTACCGTCGATGCGTTGTCTACAATGAATATGTTGATGGACGTTGTGAAATCTGCCAAGATAGAAGTGAAAGTCGACGCAAACACTATATAGAGCAACATGTTCTTAAGATCGCTTTGAAACTATTTAACTTTTTAGTTTGGATTGTTTTAAGTTTGTGTGAGGATTTGTCGTAGTTTGATGGATAAATATAAATAAAAGGCGTTAGAGAGAAATATTACGGCGTAAAATTAATGATACGATTGTTTTAAAACAATGTTTAATAAAAATAATAATTTCTGAACGAGAATGGAACGATGTGATCGCTTCATTTGCAGGTTGATTGGAGCTTTGTTCCAATATCAATCTACCATTGCGATTAATCCGGAATTAATGTTCCATTATTGTTGCGCGTATACTAATATTAATGTGAAATAAAACAAACAAATGTTTCAGATTTACACTGTATGTTACACTGTAACTAAATATACTGCTAACAGATGGTGTGTGTGAAATTAAAGAAACTGTCTTACTGACTAAATATATTTAACAATGGTGATGAGTTTAAGTCCATTTCATCGTTTAATAAATTATCTGAATGTTTATATTTATTAATTTCTAATGTCTCTAGTAAATCTAGTTTCATACTTTTATTTTCTACATGAAGAATATCAAAATCTATATTAAAACTATGATTATTAAGTATCTATCAAATGATTCGCGTAAGTCGAATCATTTTTTCGGTTAATGTAAGCGGAGTAATGATCAGCGATCCGTGTTTTAAACGCTCTTCCTGTTTGACCTATATATCCCTTAGTACATGTACCACAAGTTAATTTATAAACTGCCGATTTATTGCTGTGATTAGTTTTTTCTTTATTGTTCTTGATGTATTTTGCAAGGTTATTGTTTGTTTTGTATGCAATATTAATATTCTGTTTTCTAAGTAATTTTGTTAGTTTTGCTTGGTTCTCCCCTAAATAAGTGATACGAGGGAGCGTTTTTATATTCGCGGAATGGGGGATAAGGAGTGGAAATAAAAAAACTAAATTATTTTTCTTTTTCAATACATTCACCTGCAAGACGGATACATTTTTCACATCATTCAATTAATTTATTTATACCCTCATAAAAAAATGATTTCTCTTTATCTGCAAAATACGCCGAAACTGCCTCCTTGACTTCATCATCGGCAGTAAATTTTTTACCCCGCAGCTCTTTTTTCATTTTCGGAAACAGGTAATAATCACTCGGGGCCAGGTCTGGGCTGTAGGGTGGGTGATTCACAATTTCGAAGCCCACCTTATGCAGGGCAGCTAACGCAACGCGGCTCTTGTGGACGGGGGCGCGTTGTCGTGCAAAAGCAGCACACCTTTCGTCAATTTTCCCCGTCTTTTCTCTTTAATGGCTTCTTTTAGTCGCTCTAATATTCTCCGGTTATAGAAACACCTTTATCTTTATAATCAATCAACAATATTCCTTCCGAGTCCCAAAATACCGTTGCCATGAGTTTCCCAGCTGATTGTGACACTTTAAATTTCTTGGGAGGTGCTGTGCCCTTTTTATGCCACTGCATGGAGTCTTGTTTGGACTCAGGTTCATAATGATCAACCCAAGTTTCGTCTCCAGTCACTATCCTTGTCTTCATTATAGAGGGCGAAAAATGCACGCGAACACTCTACGCGCTGTTGTTTTTGCGGCGGTCGGCGTGAGCATTCTCGGCACCCATCTTGCGCTGACCTTAGACATGCCGAGATGATCGTGTAGGATTTTAAAAATTGTTGTATCGGATACTCCAACCATTTCTGCGAGTTGTTTCTTCTTTAGTCGAGCATCTTCGAGTACAATTTTTTCAATTTTTTGGATCACCTCAGTGCTCCTGCCCGGCCTCGGATCGTCTTCAAGGGATTCCCTTCCTTGTTTAAATAAACTATGCCACTTGTACACCATGCTGGTTTTTCCTGGACAAGAGTCGCCATAAACCAATGACATCTTATTCATTATGGTCGCGACTGATTTTCCTTGCCTGGTAAGGAATTTTATAACGGCACGATATTCGATTTTCTCCATATTTCACTTTTCACTCCTGATTATGTTACATGGTTGACGATAGCTCAAAGACTAACTGTCTAATAACAATGAAACTTCGTATTTGTACTAATTATGAGTCGCTGCACAGGTCACCCCCCTACAACCCGCTCATTCCGCGAATATAAAAACGCTCCCTCGTAGATTTAAACTTTTGAATTGTAATGTCTTTTATAACTGGGTAAATTTCTTGTAACGTTTTGTTGAATAATCTTTTAGAAATTAATTAATCTATTAACTTTGGGTCATATCAATTGTTGTAGGCAATTTGTTTAATAATGTATAATCTGCCGTGGACATTGGTGTGTCAATCAATCTATTAATCATGCTGTGGTAAGCCGCTAATTTATGTTGATATGGATGGTTGGATTTGTTGTCAATAGTTATGTCAGTATGTGATTCTTATTTGTGGTAAATGGAAAATTGTACTTGGTTATTGACTCTTTTTAACGCAAGATCTAAGAAGTTGATACTGTTATTCACTTCTTTTTCTAATGTAAAAGTAATATGGGAATTAATAGAATTGATAAACTCGAAGAAATTATCCAATTGTCTGTTTGTATACCTATGTATCCTACCAAAATATCGTCAACGTATCTGAACCAAAATAATACGTTCTTCGTTAATGTACTATTTTCAAAAATTATTCTTTCTAAATTGTCCATAAAAATCTATGCTAATAGAGGTGACAAAGGATTTCCCATAATTAAACCGCTATTACACTTATAAAATTTATTATCGAATGAAAAGTAATTCTGTTCTAAGCAAACAGATAATACTTGCAAAATCTCATCTTTTTATTCTAAGATCCTTTTAATTAATTCAACTGTTTCAGTAGGTGGGACACTCGGGAAAAGTTTTTTTACATCGAATGAAATTAATTTAGTGTTATCAGGTAATTGAGAACTATTTTTGATACTATATTTAGGTTTGAATTTCGTATACTTAAGTATAATATCTATCGAACATTTCGAAACTTTAACTGCTGGTGCTGTAACATATGAAACAACAGGTCTAATTGGATAATTTTCTTTATGCAATTTGATTAAAGAATATAGTTTTGGTGGTTGTGGATTCATTACTTTTAATTTCTGTCTTTCATAATAATTGTTGGTATTAAACAGGCTAGGTGAATTACTAATCGTCTTAATGATTTGTTTTTGAAAGGCTATTGTCGGGTCTTTTTGGATTACGATATATTTTTCTGGATTTAGGAATTGATTAGTTTTTGATATGTAATCTACTTTATTTAATGCTATCACTGTTTGCTTTACTGTTAATATTCTTAGCTATTTGACCATCATTGTTAACTGTCGTGGCTCGATTTAAATGTTTAATAATATTACTTGCTTGATATTTAGTATTCAGGTTGTTACTATCCTTTAATGCTAACTCAGTTTCTACTAAATCTTTCTTTCTAATTGCTGTTTTTATGTTGTAATTAAATCCTTTGCTTAATACATCAATTTCTTTTTCGTTGAACTTGCAAGAATGTTCTATACTTGACTTAATTTGTTATTGAGGAAGAGCATTTAAAACACGGATCGCTGATCATTACTCCGCTTACATTAACCGAAAAAATGATTCGACTTACGCGAATCATTTGATAGATACTTAATAATCATAGTTTTAATATAGATTTTGATATTCTTCATGTAGAAAATAAAAGTATGAAACTAGATTTACTAGAGACATTAGAAATTAATAAATATAAACATTCAGATAATTTATTAAACGATGAAATGGACTTAAACTCATCACCATTGTTAAATATATTCAGTCAGTAAGACAGTTTCTTTAATTTCACACACACCATCTGTTAGCATCAGTATATTTAGTTACAGTGTAAATCTGAAACATTTGTTTGTTTTATTTCACATTAATATTAGTATACTCGCAACAATAATGGAACATTAATTCCGGATTAATCGCAATGGTAGATTGATATTGGAACAAAGCTCCAATCAACCTGCAAATGAAGCGATCACATCGTTCCATTCTCGTTCAGAAATTATTATTTTTATTAAACATTGTTTTAAAACAATCGTATCATTAATTTTACGCCGTAATATTTCTCTCTAACGCCTTTTATTTATATTTATCCATCAAACTACGACAAATCCTCACACAAACTTAAAATAATCCAAACTAAAAAGTTAAATAGTTTAAAAGCGATCTCAAGAACATGTTGCTCTATATAGTGTTAGCGTCGACTTTCACTTCTATCTTGGCAGATGTCTCAACGTCCTTCGACATATCCATTGTGGACAACACATCGACGGTACTAGAAGTTAGCGATTTTCCCAAACTCCCGATGGCGGAAAGGCTGGAAATAAGTGGAGGCGCCTTGCAAGAGATGAAACCCGGTTGTTTCGCTAATCTGCCGAAATTAAAAAACCTCATTTTAGACAAGAATAAGTTCGAGAAGATCGTGCAGAAGACATTCGATGGCATCCCCTTGATCCAGGTAATATCTCTAAGCGACAATCAGATCTCCGTAATCGAAGACGGAGTATTCACTAATCTGGAATTCTTGGAGGAAATCTATTTAGATAGCAACCAACTGACGACGATTAAACCGACGTGGTTTTCGCATTGCGATAGTTTGAAGACGTTAAGTTTCCAACATAATCTCCTCACTGAACTTGCGGACGATGCCTTCTCGTCTATTAAAGATTTGGAAACGTTGCTGTTAAGCTGGAATAAAATCAGTATCTTAGGAGAGAATGCTATAAATCATTTGCCATCGTTGACTAATATAGATCTATCATCTAATGACATAAGAGTCATCCCAGACAATTTCTTTAAAGGGTTTGTGCATAAAGAAATGTATGTATCTGTTACTATTCAATTACAAAATAACACGAATATTAACTGTTTGAATGACACGATTTTAAATACATTAACGGCTTTTACAAGTGTGATATACGAGCTTAATAATATAAATGATACGTGTGAAAAATATATCGAGAAATATAATGATGAACATAAAGGTGTAACTGTAAAACTAAGTTTAACTGAAGTAGTATAAACAATAAACGAAGATTGTGAAACTGATTTAAGATTTCACAAGGAATTTTATCCATCATTTTAACAATTAATGAATGTGTAATTGCATTTACAATAATTGTGCTATAAATAAATTATACAAAAGAAATGATTTAAAGTTTTTTCCTTCTTAACCTCTTCGAACCTAAGCATATGTCAATTGCCATTTGTATTATTTTTTGTCATATTACCACTAAACAGGTCTTAATGAGCAAAAAGCCTCTAATAAGGTTTATTTGTAAAATTTTTAATTTTTCCAAAAATTGAGGTATCATGTTTGATTAACACCAAATAAAATCCTGAAAGAATTTATTTAATGAATGCTTACAATAAAGCGTAATACAATATGTGATAAATTATTACTTCTTGTGAAATTTTAAAAAACAATTTTACCTAACTAACATGAGCAATAAAGGGAAATTTTACGCGCTCTACAGCACACAAACATCAGATTCTTGCAACCGGGGTTTCTGCATTTTGATCGACACTTTTCTTCTTTTTGGTTTTTAAACTCAGGCAGGTGACTAGCCTTCGAAGATGCAAATTGTTTGTCTGGCATAGATTACGGTTTCCTGGACCCCTTTTGGAGAATTTGGTTCATTGTCGAAGTCTGCATTTATTAAACGCCTAATACCCGAACTTGATTCTTGTTCATTTTCCGTTCTTACTTCCTCAATCTGCACTAGAAGATGGTTCTCTCTAAGGTTTTGAGAAGAGAAGAGGTAAGACTGATGAGCTGGTCCGACTTCGTTTGCCCTGTTTACGAATGAAAACCACCCGAGCCTCTCTCAAGCTATTTAGTATGTAGCCTGTAGGTACTAAAGTATCCTTTAGTAGGGTGCATAGGACTTGGGACAGCGACTCCAGATCCTGTTGTACTAAGGCAGGGAAAAGGCCGTCCGGGCCAGCAAGGTTTAAACGATTCGATGGCTTAGAGACTTGAATTATTTTTCGTGCAAAGTTCCATTCTTCTTCTAGAGACCAATAATCATAAAATTTTTATTTTGTCCGACATAAGAGTCGAACCAGATAATCAAGTGATCAATTTCTGGATAGGTACTCTTCTTTGAGCAGTTTACAAAACCGAAACACGTAGTTTGATATTTGGTTCTATTAGCTTCATCATCAGTCCAGGTAAAGAAATATAATTTTTGTCCAACATGTTTACCAAAATTGGGTAGTGGCATATTTTGCTGTAAATCTATAATAAGGTAACACGTGTTTTTTATCAGAAAGTGGCTTTTGTCTGTCTGCTCTTATCCTTTTATATCCTTTTTGTTTCAGATAGTACAGAACATCGAATCTCCTAAACAAGTTGTCGAAGTAAAATTTGCATTTTCCAAAGTGCTTTTCATAGATTTCATTTCCTCTCGGATTTTTCCCTTGGTTTCCTTTCGAAATTTATGAGATAGCCTAAGGGAGAATTGTGACACCACATTTTGTAACCGAATCTAATCGGTTTGCCTCTAATAAATTGTTTGCTTGATCATAGATTCGTCGAAATCTAAATTTCTTTCGGGAATCCAATAATTAATATATAATAAATTTGTTCTTAAATGGCCTTATTTTCCATACTTTGTCTGTATTATCTAGTTGAGTATTATCGGCACAATTTATATATTTCAGAATTTGTCTGAATGAGTCCCTCTTCATTGCATCACCTCCCATTGTCAGTTCTCATTCCCAATAATATTCCCTGCCCGGTAATAGATTATAGCCAGTAAGTATCTATCAAAATGGCAATGAAGCACTTCATCTCTTCGTGTGTGACTTTTGGATCAGTTTCAGATAGAAATAAGGCATATTTGGTTAGCTCCTCAATAAGATAAAAGTTTCAACAATTGAAAGCCACGTTACTCTCTTTGGGAAACATTTTTTGCGAAGGAACCAAATCTCCTTCTATCCAACTGATATTCATTTTACCGGGCCTCTGTTCAGAATATTCTACAGCGACGTCATCGTTATTGTTTTGTACAATTATTTCTGCTCGCGCTAGTAACTGATGCCTGCTGAGGTTGTCAGCTAATCCTCCGTCATCTTCGTCACCCGAATTCTCGTCCGTTAGAGTATTGGCTTCCGGTAGTTCTATATAAACAAGTTGGCGAAGTAAAATTTGCATTTTCCAAATTGCTTTTCATAGTTTGTTTTATTTCACATTGAAAATGGATTTACGTCAAGTAAAGACCGACTCAATCCAACGTATACTAATATTAATGAAGCGACGACTTTGAGGAGATAAAATATACCAAAGATAATACACAATTTTATTAGATTGCTGAGTAAACATTACTTTCGCTACAATTATCGTAATGATTCCTTTCGAACCGTACAATTAAGCGTTTCTCCTACTCCAATTCCTTGCTTGCAAAAAGGAATTTTAAAAACAGTTCCTGTTGTCAATCTAGATTGCACCATCTCGTTATAAAACGGCAGGCTTCATGGGACATGAAGGATCTTTTAATTTAAATATAAAAGGAGGTGTTATCGAAGGAAGTACTTTGTTGTTTTGTATTTACTAATAAGACAGTATTTCCCAAGCTTTTACGAACGCAGCAAACTATCTATGATTGTACAAAATAGTCAGTTATTGATTCTGCAACATTGAGTGATTTCGAGGAGCTATGCAGTCAATTTTTGCTATTTAATTGTTTGAGTTTTATCAAATTGCAGGCAGATTTACATAACAAAAGGCCTTATCAGAGAAGATATACAAAGGAATTTCTGCAAATGTGCTTAAAGCAATATTTCATGGGTCCTGCAGGTTATCGTACTTTGAGCACTATATTTACATTACTAACAAAAAGAACTCTTAACAGACGCTATCAGGGCAAGTGGAATAGGGTGTTGTAATGTTTGCTCTTCCCTTTGTTCTTCCCAATCTCAATATAAAAGAATAAGTTGTTCTGTGTAATTGGTCATGATATCTTGTGAAATTATATAGTAGGATGAGATTGTTTTATTCTCTTAAATTTATAAATTCAAGTTTTAAATGTAGGGGAGTTTAGGAATTGCGACACACACAGACTGTTTAAGAAAAGTAAATAATAAATTCCTTTTTTTTTTCTTTTGAAATAATTTATTTATAACACTTGTGTGGTTATAATTACACAATCATTAATTGATAAACGACAAAATTGGTCCTTATCAAATCTCAATAAGGATCTGGAAATTGATCAAATTCAGTACCGTCATCGTGACGATATAACTTTACCGTTACATTAGGATGTGCTTCTCCGAATTTGGTTATAGAAGCTTTACAAGTCTGATCTACTTTATTATCGAAGAAACCCACATATATATTATTCGGTAACGCATTTAAGAAGTTGTCACTCAAGCATTTCGCTTTGTTAGTATCCAAGTACACTCTCTTCAATGCATCCATTCCTTTTAGGAAATTATCGGGAAAGTTTCGAATCTTGTTCTTCGCTATATCCAGAAATTCCAACGATTTCAGATTATTCAAGGAATTCTCTCCGACCTCTGCGATTTCGTTATTTCTTAACGTCAACATTTGCACGCTTTTAACATTGGAAAAGACGCCGTCCGGAAGCGCGATGATGCGATTACGGGTCAGGCCTAACTTTCGCAATTTATCCGTAGAGGGTGAGAACCACGTCGATTTAACCGTGGTGATGCTATTATTGTTCAAATTGAGTTCCTCCAGCGATAGTAAATTAACGAATGCTTCGTCTTCGATTTCCGTTATCTCGTTATTCTGGAGATATATCAACGTGATCGATGGGGCCCCATCGAATGTTTTCGTCGCGATTTTTTTAATATTATTTTCTTGTAAATAAAGCTTGAGCAATTTCGGTACGGTACTGAAACATCCCGGTTTTAATTCTTCTAAGGCGCCTCCGTCTATTTTCAAACTCTCAACGACCTGGACGTTAGGGTAATCGACTGAATCTAGTACCGTTCTCGTCGTGTCTGTCAATTTTAATTCGGTGATGCTGTTTAAATTTGCCAAGATAGGAGCGAAAGTTGATACCAACACTATATACAGCAACATATTTTTTGCAGATCTATTTAAGACTACAACTGTTTAATTTGAAACGTAGCAATTATTATTTATAAGAGTGCAGGTGTGTAAAGTGTAAGCACAATGCGATGAAATTAATGATTCAATTCAATTGTTGCTAACACAATGTTCAATAATAAAAAAAATAAAAATAAAACATGTTGCTGCTTCATTTACATTTCGATTGGATCTTTGTGTATGGATGCAAAATTAATTACTTTTAATTTATTAATTAAATTTATTTTTTTAATTAAATTGAATTATCCCTATATCCCATGGAGAAAGCTTGAAAAAAATAACTCCTGAGATCTGATTCCTGATTTTCCTGGCCGAATTCCCGAGCAAATCCTCCAACTGCAACGATGTCATTTTAAAATAATTTTTCTAGTCTGTCGAGAAAGTATTGGAAATTGTGCAATAAAACACAAAATCTGTATTATTCATCCAAATTTATAGTTTTCCCTTCAAATTAGGCATTGAAGTTCGTCGTTGCCTAGATGCTGAGCGACAAGTAGAGTTGATATGTTCGACAAAGGATAATTGGTTGTCAAAAAGGACGCGGCTCGGTCATTGAATATAGATTTCCGTTCAATTAGATGGCTATTAATAGCATAATGATATAAGATTGGGATGGATTAACTTTAATGTATGAAACTACTGCACATTTTTAAACATTTAATCTATATATGGACGTGAGGTTTTGTTGTAAGTTGTGGTAATCAGCATCAGTAGAAAACTTATAGTAAATTTTCGCATCATCAGCGTAAGCCAAAGCATAACATTCCAAGGTCGCCAAAATGTCATTGATAAATATATTAAATAACAATGGGCCTAGGTTGGAACCTATTGGCACATCGGAACGCACGCGATAAGTATTAGAAATGAATCTATTATAGTGAACGTAGTTTAATCTATCTTAAAGATAGCCTGATCTCTGTTATCCAACGCTTCACTAATTTATTGGGAGATATTTATTAAATTTGTGGTAATGGACTTATCAGAGATGATGCCATGCTGATGTTCAGAGAGATCTATTTTTACAAGCTCCTTGTATAGGTTCTCATAGTCGTAACGAGGAATGTTGCTGCTAGGATAGTTTATAGTTGGTTGGTTTTCGTTCATATTCACAAAAATTCGAAGAGCAGGATGGTGCAAGTCTTCAGGAACAAGAGGGTCAGTATCATGAAAAACGTCAATCTCGCAATTGAGATTCGTAAGGGTCAAATCCAGGATTGTACCATTACAATCAAATTTACCCAGTCTAAGGGATTTGATATCGTCTCTAGGTATATTCAGAATTATTAATATATCCTTAACCGTCTCAGTATCAGCAGTAATTTGTTGAGCTCGGTTTAGATCCGCTAGATCAGGTACATTGTACAGTATCAAATTTTGTTTCCTTTTATCTCGTTCAAGGATCTCTTGATTAATAGTGACGGTGTCTTTGAAGTCGTTCCAATCGTTCGTTGCAGATGCTGTAGTTGTTGTACCAGAATTAGCCTTTAGCTGAAGCATCTCCTTTTAGAGAGCATCAACAGTGTTTTTTAATTCATGTATTTTAGCAATTGCGAGATTCATATCAGTGCATGACGTACAATAAAAAGCATGAGTGAATTTTTGCAGAGATCACATGAGATATCTTCGTCCGGAGACACTTCCTTATTGCTAACGTAACAGCGAACCATATAATGGACTATTAACAGGAGAAAAATGCGTTTGGAAGGGGCTAGGTTAATCTCTTCACTCCAAAGGGACCCTTCATTAGTATCTAATTGCATAAAGGTAAATGAGAAGGCCTCGGAAGAATTAGGAGAGGTACATTAATGTTCATACTATAACAGGTGTGTAGTTGGTCAAATTGATCAAAAGCTTTTCGAACATCACTGTCAATTGCATCTACTTGCCCTCGATTATCCAAACTCTCTGATAGGTACATCCTGTCTGAAGCAAGAGATCTTTGAATTTAGGCCTATAGTTATGGTATCTTGTTGAAGGCTTCACTCCTTCACTATAACAGGTGTGTGGTTGGTCAAATTGATCAAAATATTTTCGAACATCACTGTCAATTGCATCTACTTGCCCTCGATTATCCAAACTCTCTGATAGGTACATCCTGTCTGAAGCAAGAGATCTTTGAATTTAGGCCTATAGTTATGGTATCTTGTTGAAGGCTTCACTCCTCGAGCTTCGTTCCACGATCACGTGAAATACAGCTGGGTACCAGATTAGTACCATTTCTGAAGCCAATTTCGATCCTTTCAAGTAGAATAATGTTTCATCTTCGGATACATGTAGATGATATGAACTAACTTAAGGGCGAGCTGTCACAGCAATTTTGAACCGAATCAGTTTGACCAGATTCGACCCGTCTCTTACCTTAATCACCAAAACTATCATTCTCGTTCTTCAGTCTCCCTTACACTTGAATCTTGTATCTACTTGATCTCGGACCTTTCACCGTCGTTCCAGCAATTGAAATTGTGTCCACAACTGTTGCCACCAGGAAATCATCAAAAGGTATCCATTCCAAAGGGGACATTCCATCACAAATCACATATTGGAGATGGAGCCTTGCCTCAACTATATCCAGAGTGTCCGTCACGCTTGAATCTTGTGCCTACTTGATCTCGGACCCTTCACTATCTTTTCAGGAATTAAATTGTGTCCACAACTGTTGCCACCAGGAAATCATCAAAAGGTATCCATTCCAAAGGGGACATTCCATCACAAATCACACATTGGAGATGGAGCCTTGCCCCATCTATATACAGAGTCTCCGTTACGCTTGAATCTTGTGCCTACTTGATCTCGGACCTTTCACTATCTTATCAGGAATTAAATTGTGTCCATAACTGTTGCCACCAGGAAATCATCAAAAGGTATCCATTCCAAAGGGGACATTCCATCACAAATCACACATTGGAGATGGAGCCTTGCCCCACCTATATACAGAGTCTCCGTTACGCTTGAATCTTGTGCCTACTTGATCTCGGACCTTTCACTATCTTATCAGGAATTAAATTGTGTCCACAACTGTTGCCACCAGGAAATCATCAAAAGGTATCCATTCCAAAGGGGACATTCCATCACAAATCACACATTGGAGATGGAGCCTTGCCTCAACTATATCCAGAGTGTCCGTCACGCTTGAATCTTGTGCCTACTTGATCTCGGACCCTTCACTATCTTTTCAGGAATTAAATTGTGTCCACAACTGTTGCCACCAGGAAATCATCAAAAGGTATCCATTCCAAAGGGGACATTCCATCACAAATCACACATTGGAGATGGAGCCTTGCCCCATCTATATACAGAGTCTCCGTTACGCTTGAATCTTGTGCCTACTTGATCTCGGACCTTTCACTATCTTATCAGGAATTAAATTGTGTCCACAACTGTTGCCACCAGGAAATCATCAAAAGGTATCCATTCCAAAGGGGACATTCCATCACAAATCACACATTGGAGATGGAGCCTTGCCCCATCTATATACAGAGTCTCCGTTACGCTTGAATCTTGTGCCTACTTGATCTCGGACCTTTCACTATCTTATCAGGAATTAAATTGTGTCCACAACTGTTGCCACCAGGAAATCATCAAAAGGTATCCATTCCAAAGGGGACATTCCATCACAAATCACACATTGGAGATGGAGCCTTGCCCCATCTATATACAGAGTCTCCGTTACGCTTGAATCTTGTGCCTACTTGATCTCGGACCTTTCACTATCTTATCAGGAATTAAATTGTGTCCACAACTGTTGCCACCAGGAAATCATCAAAAGGTATCCATTCCAAAGGGGACATTCCATCACAAATCACACATTGGAGATGGAGCCTTGCCCCATCTATATACAGAGTCTCCGTTACGCTTGAATCTTGTGCCTACTTGATCTCGGACCTTTCACTATCTTATCAGGAATTAAATTGTGTCCACAACTGTTGCCACCAGGAAATCATCAAAAGGTATCCATTCCAAAGGGGACATTCCATCACAAATCACACATTGGAGATGGAGCCTTGCCTCAACTATATCCAGAGTGTCCGTCACGCTTGAATCTTGTGCCTACTTGATCTCGGACCCTTCACTATCTTTTCAGGAATTAAATTGTGTCTACAACTGTTGCCACCAGGAAATCATCAAAAGGTATCCATTCCAAAGGAGACATTCCATCACAAATCACACATTGGAGATGGAGCCTTGCCCCATCTATATACAGAGTCTCCGTTACGCTTGAATCTTGTGCCTACTTGATCTCGGACCTTTCACTATCTTATCAGGAATTAAATTGTGTCCACAACTGTTGCCACCAGGAAATCATCAAAAGGTATCCATTCCAAAGGGGACATTCCATCACAAATCACACATTGGAGATGGAGCCTTGCCTCAACTATATCCAGAGTGTCCGTCACGCTTGAATCTTGTGCCTACTTGATCTCGGACCCTTCACTATCTTTTCAGGAATTAAATTGTGTCCACAACTGTTGCCACCAGGAAATCATCAAAAGGTATCCATTCCAAAGGGGACATTCCATCACAAATCACACATTGGAGATGGAGCCTTGCCTCAACTATATCCAGAGTGTCCGTCACGCTTGAATCTTGTGCCTACTTGATCTCGGACCCTTCACTATCTTTTCAGGAATTAAATTGTGTCTACAACTGTTGCCACCAGGAAATCATCAAAAGGTATCCATTCCAAAGGAGACATTCCATCACAAATCACACATTGGAGATGGAGCCTTGCCCCATCTATATACAGAGTCTCCGTTACGCTTGAATCTTGTGCCTACTTGATCTCGGACCTTTCACTATCTTATCAGGAATTAAATTGTGTCCACAACTGTTGCCACCAGGAAATCATCAAAAGGTATCCATTCCAAAGGGGACATTCCATCACAAATCACACATTGGAGATGGAGCCTTGCCCCATCTATATACAGAGTCTCCGTTACGCTTGAATCTTGTGCCTACTTGATCTCGGACCCTTCACTATCTTTTCAGGAATTAAATTGTGTCTACAACTGTTGCCACCAGGAAATCATGAAAAGGTCTCCATTCCAAAGGGGACATTCGGTTTGCCTGACTGCCTCCCAAATTACACTTTGGAGATGGAGCCTTGCCCCATGTATATACAGAGTCTCCGTTACGCTTGAATCTTGTGCCTACTTGATCTCGGACCCTTCACTATCTTTTCAGGAATAAGGCAGAGGGGATTTCGTTCTTGAATAAGGCAGGTTTTGGGAATGTAGAGGTCGAGTCTCTATCCAGTCACGTTCTCACGAATCAATCAAGCTAAACTGTGACGTGTGCATTTCCGAGACAATTTTCGTGCCCTTGCTTTAGTAGATCGAAGCCTATTTCTTTCAAGGACGATTGTATCTTGATGAATAGGAAAATCAGGATTATCCTGTATTCGTTTCAATCCTCGATAATTTTCGTTGAAGAACGGGTGGAGGGATGTGGTTTAATTTGGACCGCTATTAGATAGGGGTTGATCTAAAAGCAACTACAACAGATTGTGATAGATTGTACAACTGATCGTGTGGTTTGTGGACTCCTTTAGACTTTTTTATTCAGCTATGGTGTCTGTAAAAGACTGAGCTAGTCATTTCTTCTCATATTTACTACAGTTAAGAAGGAAATTCAATCAATGCACTACACGTAGGTGAATAGTGAGGTTAGATTTAAATTAGTACTCGTACTTTAATCTGTCAATGTGACAGCGATGATTAATGACACGTCAATTTCAGTAATTGAAATGTCATTTTTCTTAAATCTTATCTAAATTTGCTTGGATATTTCTATTTAAATGATAAATAAAGACGACAAAATTAATTTATTTTAATATTTTATTTTATAGACACATTTATAAATGCAATTACACTCTTATAAGTATCGATTATTTATTAGTAACAAGCGAAACTCGTCAAACTACCACGTCATTCATAGACATAAACTCAGTTAACGTACCTATCCTTGATATTCGAGTATCCTATCTAAATTCCTATGCATCGACCAGTATTCGTCTATAATACCTTGACAATGCTCATTCATTTTAGTCCCATACATAGCTAATTTTACTCCATCGGGTAACGAAAGTAAAAGCTTCTCGCTCAAACATAATCCTTCGTTGAACCCAAACCCTATGTGCTTCAACTCGTCCAGATCTTTCAAGAAATCGTCGGGGACGACCGTGATGTTATTCCACGTTAGTTGTATGTCAAACAGAGATTGGAGATAATTCACGGAGTTCTCTCCTACAGTTTTGATCTTATTATTCTCTAAAACCAACATCGCCAGGCTTTTAACGTTGGAGAAAGCGCCATCTGGAAGTGTTTCGATGAGATTATCCGACAAAATCAGCTTCCATAATTTATCACAATGCGAAATCCACGTGGCGTTAATCTCTGCGATTAGATTGTCAGATAAATCGATAATTTCTAAAGATAGCAGATTGGAGAATACTCCGTCTTCGATTTCGGTGATATTATTCCCGTTTAAATTGATAAATTTCACCAACGGGATCCCTTCGAATACTTTCTTAACGAGTTTCTTCAATCCATTCTGTTGTAAATTTAATTCTTCTAGTTTCGGTAGATTACTGAAACTTCTCGGTTTCAACACTCGTAGGATGGTTCCAGTTATCGTTAGCTGCTTCAGATTGGGGAGATATGGGAAATCGGTATTCTCTAGTGTAGTTGATGTATCATCGAGTAATGTTAGGCTGGTGATTGCGGTTAAATTTGCTAAGATAGGAGTGAAGATTGTCAGCACTACTATATAGAGCAACATTTTTTTTTTTAATTTAATGTCAAAACTTTTCTAACTGTTCAATTTGAAATATAACGCTCACATATATACGTAGGTGTAAGGAAAAAAATAATATGTCGATATAAAATTAACGATTCGATTGTTGGGACACAATGTTGAATAAATAAATAATAAAAATTTTAATTTTGGAAGAACAATGAAACAATGTTCGCTACTTCGTTTACACGTTGATTGGACCCCGATATAAAATTAATCTTCCATGGTTGTTGCAGCTTCGAACGTGGAAATTTTAACGAACCAATTACATTGGTGACCTCGAAATAAATTAATATGATTAAGGGAATATGATCCTTCGGCATCACCAAATCGCAAATTAAACAGTCCATATACGAATGGACACAAACAGGTCTAAGGAATGGTGGATAAGATCACCAGGATAAACACAGGCAAAGGAGTTCCTAAGGGAACACAGGCCTAGGTTTACTCTGCCGTCCTAAGTAAGAAGGCAGTATGTATCTCCAATTTTTGTCATTTTCGGTTTACCCTTTTTTATTTGTTCCTTATATCATTATACATTACCTTACAAAGCTAGAACATCGTAAGTGCATAATCAATGGCCTGGTAGATCATCAAAATTGTAGTAAATCCATTTGATATTGAACATTCCTAAGCTAAAATGCAGTAAGAACCTTCTACAAGCTTTAAAAGCGGTAGGGGAAGGTGGGGTTTTGAGCATACCAAAAATTTTTGCTGACAAGAGTCAAAAACAGGTTGGTCAAATAGTGTCTGCTGAAAGAGGCGAACTGGTCAGATTTGTACATTATAAGGACCACTTCTTAGAAGGTGCTCCAGAAGGCTCTCTAGGTGTAGCCACGAGAAGTGGTTGGATAAACTCGAGCATTTTTGTTGATGTTTTAAAGCACATCCGGAAACACACCTTATGTTCGAAAGAAAATCCAGTATTGCTTTTATGTGACAATCATGAAAGTCACATTTCTATAAATGCAATCAACTACTGCCGTGACAATGGGATTGTCTGCTTTTCCTTTCCACCTCACACCACTCATCGCCTTCAACCGTTAGATGTTGGAGTATTTGGACCATTAAAATCAAAATTAAAAACAGCATTCAATGACTGCCATGTTTCCAACCCAGGAAAGACACTTAATATTTATAATATCCCAAAACTCACAAAGATACCTTATTTGGAGTCATTCAATGGTAGGAATATCACCAGTGCTTATGAAAAAACCGGAATATGGCCTTTTAATAAGTTGATTTTCAATGATGATGACTTTGCGCCGGTTCAGGTGTATCATTCAAATCCTGTAACAAATCCCAATGAAAGCACTGGTGGTGGGGAGCGTGGAATAGCTAGTGATGAGCTTGCTACAGTTAGTGCTGAACTTGGTGATGTTCCTGCTCGAACACCACCGACTTTGTCCAGAGATGTCTCGCCTTCACTGCTTTCACAACATCTTGCATCAACAGTGATAGATTTTGATAACCCTGCACCATCTACTTCCAAAGAATTGAAGACGCCAGAAATGATAAGACCTTTCCCGAAAGTTCAAAGACGCACACAAACAAAAAAAGGTCGATCACTTGGAAAATCAAGAATTTATACGGACACGCCTGAGAAGACTAGAATTGAAGAATTGGAAAAAAATAAAGAGATGAAGAGATTAGAAAAAGAACGGAAACGTAAAGCAAGAGAAATAAAGAGAGCGTTGAGTTTATTAAATGAAGATTGTGATAAATCAAGTAAACCAAAAAGAAATAGAAAGCCGCAGAAGTGTATTTACACAAATCACATATTTTTGATATAAAGTCAGATAGTAAGACTATTAGCTTTTGATGATTCGATACAGATATTGATACCAGAGAAAATTCTATGACACAAAATAAAAAACTGTATGAGGTTGCCCCACCTTCCCCTATCTCCCACAGAAATACAGAGATACTGCTTTTTAGTCTAGCAACCTTGTCGGGAGATGACCCGTCACATCAATTGTGCGTTTGTCGTTTTAAAATGGAACTTGTTGATTCATGTCAATTGACGCGTGTGTTCGCTCACAATCAGTCAGTGTTGTGGTGTTCTGTATATTCTATCAAAAAGGTTTCTACAGATTAGGTAATAGCATTGTTGTCGTATACCAGGGTACTTATAAACGATTATTGCATTTAAGCTTACTCATAAATTATACGTGATGATTAAAGTAGAGTGGCAACAACTAAAGTACATTGTCATAACCTACTTTGATTATAATAATTTATAATAATGAGTCTGTATTATTTGTTTACAGTTTGGTCAGATATTTAAAAAATGGGATCCCGTGGCAAGCCAGTCAGACTGCGCACCATTGAGGAATCAACTTTGCGTGCTACACCCACTTTGAGGAATTTTCAATGTGATTCAGACGACTCACTGAAAGACCCTGACTTTCTGATGTCTAATTCAGGAGAAAGCTATGGATCAGAATCACGTGCCAATTCCAATGTCGCTAATTAATAATAATAATAATAATAATAATAATAATAATAGTCTTTATTGCCATAATACTGATACTATTAATAATGCATTAAATACAACATGTTAGCAATCACAGGGCGAGTTTCAGACGTAAGTCTGCTTACACTAACCCTGAAAGGAAAAGAAAGTAAATATCAGGAAAAACAAAATAATATACATACTACAGTGCATAATGTTATTACGAAACAACAATCTGCGTAATGCTCATAACAGAAAAGAAAAAAAGAAACATACACATATACATATGCCATTCATCAACAAGCGTATACTAAAAGAGATAACAATATTCGGCAAAGGAAAGTAATAGAATATACTAGTAAGCGGATAGGATGAGTAGCACACACCTCACTGATTCTGACTCAAGAGTTGTTTGAGACGAGACCTAAAGGCAGGAACGGTCAAATTTTTTAAGGAGCTATCAAGATTATTGTAACGGAAATAGATATTATAAGAAAACGAACGCTTGAATAAAGATGAAGTAAAGACTGGTGGTGATATTAACCCTCTAAATCTCGTCGTAATACTGTGAATATCGGACCTAAAACGAATTTTTTTAAATAGATATGGGGGAGTGCGATGCAGTAGGATACCATGGAAAGTCGTCAACATTTTTAACTCACGCCTGTTCCACATATTCAGCCAACCAACCGCGCTCAGTTTATGCGAGATTCGATCGTATTTTCTGATACCAAATATAAATCTAAGGCATGAATTTTGAATCATTTGAATGCGAGTAGCAGAAAGTGAATCAATTGCAGGATGGTAAACAGTAGAGCAGTATGTAAATTGAGAGCCTCACATAACCTGGTTTTGATATTACACGGTAGGGCTGTTCTGTGAGGATACAGTTTTCTTAAGTTTAAGTATGCATTTTTAATGTACTTATGTACCTGATCACGAAATCTGAAAGAATTGTCCATGTGTAAGCCCAAATTTTTAGACTTGTCCACCGTTGAAACTGCAACACCTCCAATAGTAACGTGAAAAGCATGTTGCAATTCGCTACACGTTTTTGATTTCCCAAAAAGCAACAGCTGTGTCTTCAGTGGATTGAGCTTAAGATTGTACTGGGTAGAAGTAGTATGAAGATTGTTAAGATCGGCGTCCATTTTCTCCCGAGCAGATTGCCAATCATGTGGTGAGAACGATAAGTATAATTGCACATCGTCTGCGTACATGTACATCTTACAAAATTTTGCACATTTAATAAATTGAGACGTATAAATTGAAAATAGAAGTGGCCCTAAAATGGATCCTTGGGGAACTCCGACAGC
Organism: Holotrichia oblita; assembly: GCA_023690525.1. Lineage (NCBI taxonomy): Eukaryota > Metazoa > Arthropoda > Insecta > Coleoptera > Scarabaeidae > Holotrichia > Holotrichia oblita. The sequence goes on from CM043023.1 coordinate 32,738,296, forward strand.
TAACTTCAGTGGATGTGACACCTCTGAATCCACAGAGACAGATTGAAAACGATTAGTTAAATAATTTCTTATCAGATCCGTAGATTTTATATCTACTCCCAAGTAGTGAAGAAGAGAGCACAAAGTGGCATGGCAAACAGTATCAAAGGCTTTTGAAAAATCCAAAAGCACTAAGGCAGTAATTAATCCTTTATCAGTAGCAGCCATAATATCATCCGTAATAGACAACAGAGCAGATTCACAGCTGTAACCTTTTCTGAATCCTGACTGAGTGAGAGGAAGTATATTGTTAGCTTCAACGAAATTGGATAATTGAATGCACAGAACTTTCTCAAATATCTTCGATTGTGCAGGGAGCACACTAATTGGTCGGAGATCACCGAGACTCAACGGATTTTGAATTTTAGGAAGGGGTTTAACTAAAGCAAATTTCCAAGAATCAGGCACAACAGATTGCTCAATGCAACAGTTAATAATGTGTGTTATAAACGAAATTAGGTGAGGGCAGCACATTTTAATCATTGTTATATTAATGCCATCTGCACCGGTTGAAGTTGATTGGATACTATTGATAATGCAAGAAACTGATATTGTATCTACAAACGAGAAAGAAAACGATAAGTGAGAACTGGAAACCGAGTTGTCGAAACACAAGCTTGATACAGAGGGTGTAGGCAAGCTATCAATAAAGAAATTATTAATTACGTCAACATCAGAAAGATTTTGTGGTAAAGGCTGTGAGAAGCGGGTATTGAAGTCTAAATATGATATATGTTTCCATAATACTTTTGGAGATCTGCTATTAGAAATATAGTTAAAGTATGCTCTTTTTTCACGATTAAAAGACGATGTAGTTAGGTTTCGAAGAGTCTTGTAGTAATCCCAGTGAGAAGGACATCCTGTATGCCGGAATCTGCTTTTAGCCTTATCTCTTAGTTTCATTAGAAGTTTAAGATTATCAGTAAGCCAGGGCAGACATTTTTTTGTAAATCTTCTGGTAATTAAGGGAGAGTGAATAAAAAACAGCTCCAACAGACTGTTGTTTAAAAAGTTAAGCTTACCATTGATATCATCTAAAGAAAACAAGAGATGTAATGGAAGTGCATACAAGTCAGCATTGAATTTAGCAATATCAATCCGTTTAAAGTCTCTATATGTATGAAATTTATCATTTGTTTTAGGCATATACCAGGTGATATCGCAGAATACCATGTCGTGGTCTGAAAGTTCGCAAGATATCACGCCCGAGTTAACAAATGAAATACTGTCACTACATAGAACTACATCCAATAGGGACGCAGAAGTTTTAGTCAAACGAGTAGGTTGGTCAATAAGTTGTTTCAAATTGAAACATTCAATAATATCAACAAGGTATAAGCTGGATGGCTCGTAAGGTTTCAGTAAGTCAATATTAAAATCACCGCTAATGATCTCTGTATAGTCAGGTCCTCCCGAAGTACGAATTTAGTCCCCTTCAGTTTAGATTTTAATTTAAAAACCTCGTTTCTGGTAGATCTTCGTACGAATTTAATGATGATAGGACGAGAACCACCTACTTTTCCCTTCAGACGATCGCTTATTACAATGTCCTCCGACTTGATATGTAGATTTAATTTAGCATTTAAAAGAGAAACAACTTCTAGAGTAGTATCTTCGCCCTCTTTTTCTGGAAGTCCAAATAAGCGAATATTTTCCAAACGTGAGTGTTGTTCTAATTTCTCAAGTTTTTCATTAACTTACATGAGGAATTGGAGAAATTGGACATCTATCGATACAAGCATTACAACAGCTGCTCCAGTCGATGTCGTAGCTTCAACAAGTACTGCCGTGTCTTCTGCAGAAAATCATGATGGAAATTTTACTAAAACGGGAGAATTGAGAAAGAGGAAAAGATATGATAAAACGAGGCTAGAAAGAAAAGAAGAACAGGCTCGGAAGCAACGAGAGAAACACTACATTCGACCTGAGTGCATTGTGTGCCATAGACAATGTAAAGCATTGTTCAACAAGAACCATCGCACTTCAATAAACACGCAGTACTGGTCGATGAATTGGCTGGAAAGAAGAATTTTTGTTTCATCAAATGTCGACGTGCACGATGTGAAGAGAAGGCGCGGTAGTGCGGAAAGTACTCGAAAACGGACATTCAAGTATTTTTTAAAAAGTGGGGGTACAAAGCACGAAGTGTGGAATGTGAATTATGTGAGAGTTTTAAACTCCACAATCCTGCACATACGGAGCACTCGTTATCGGAGGACTGCAGTGACTGTAACTTCTGGAAAGAGCACATCAAAAAGACCAAGGAAGGCCGCGAAAAATACAGAATTGATGCAGAGTACAATTTTCCAGCAAGCACAGTATGCGTTTCAGCTGACTTGGAGAAGGTGATTATGTTACCCAGAATTGACATGTTCAAAAAAGTATTGTTCAACCAAAGAATAATAATTTTCAATGAAAGCTTTGTACCCGTTGGAAAGAAAGCGAAAATCAAACCATTTGCGTGCCTGTGGCATGAGTGCATTTCAGGGAGGAAAAGGGAAGATCTAATAAGTACATTTCACGCATTTATGTTGCATATGCGTGATGTAGAGAATATAATCATTTGGCTTGACAACTGTGCAGGCCAAAACAAGAATTGGGCTCTGTTCTCATACTTAGTAGACATTATTAATTCAAATGAAATTACAGCCAAAACAATAACCTTCAGATATTTTGAACCTGGGCATACGTTCATGTCTGCAGACAGTTTCCACCATCAAGTGGAACAGTCTTTGCAGCGAATGTAAAAACTGTATGACTTCGCTGATTTTGTATCTTGTATCCGGTCCGCCAATTCTCGAAAGGTAGAAGTTAAAGAAATGAAAATAGAAGATTTTTTTCTTTGGCCTGACAACTCGTCAATTTACAAACTCAACCATACGACACCTCGGCCCTACTTAAAAGACATGATTGAAGTTGTTGCTAAGCGAGGTAACTTAAATTTATTTTACAAGACAAGTTTTGGTTCGAATGAAACAAAAAAATTAATTTTTTGAAAGTGAAAGTTGTCAAAGGCGACTTAACAACACCCTCGGTCATTTCCAAAGCAAGAGGAATCAAGAAAGAAAGGAAGCAAGCGATTTTACAAAATTTGTCAACATTAATACCAGATAATCGAAGACAATTTTGGCAGGGCCTTCCCGTCAATGATGCAGCCACCATAACTATGTATAATGCATATTGGCTCACATGTTGCGACTATTTTGGAGTAATCACTAAAAAGGTCTTTAAATAAACTTAATAAAGATCTATGGTTTTTTCTTCTCGTCACTGCAAACTCTATAGAACCACTACACTAAAAAGCAGTTAGGATTTACTGCTTACTCAGACAGACTTACTCAGTAAAGATAGGGAGACTGGCAAAGCGATAGTGATTGGTCATTGCAGACTGAATAGGCATATGTTTAACATCGGCTTGATAAGAGGAAGAAGAAACCCCAGTTCATGTTTTTGTGACACTGCGATGGCCTAGAGAAGACAAGGTTTCTAGCCATGGGCACAGCTGAACCGGTTTATAGAATAAAAATATTTTGTATTGGCTTCAACATCAAATGTTTTCATGAAAAAGCATAATGTTTGGCTACAAGATGAAATTATATTTCATGAATCTGTTTACTGAGATCGACCATCAACTTCGGGTATTCGAGGTCGTCCTTCAAAGAGTTTTGCTGAAATTTCTGTTGTTATAAAAAGTCTTCAGAAAAAGTACTTCCATGGAAGAACTTGTGCAATAAAAGTAGAGATAAAGGTACTGCCGATTTAATAAATTGGAAGTTTGCAAATTATATCCAAATTACCACGATATTCGAAAAGCAAAAAGAACGTTTTATCCTGAAAATATTACATTATTACATCTGAAATGCGTTTGCAAAATTTACTAAATAAAACTTTTGTGAAAGTCTTTTAAAAGTGGGGTTGTCCCCACAGAAAAAAAAAACAAGGGGGTAGGATCAGATGACCTAGCTGGCCACACCATTGGCCCACGTCTTCCAATCCACCTTCATTCAAACTGGTTATCCAGAAACCTTCGAACATTAAGACCATAATGTGATGGTGCACCATCTTGTTGGAACCAGATATTGGAATCCAAGTTTTCCCTATTATTTCGATCCGGAAATGCAGCGATTAAATCCGGAAGCACTGTCATACGAAGATGTTCCAAATATCGCTCAGCTGTTGACTTGACGATTTCTAACCAAACATTAATTTTTTGAGGGCGCTGGGTGTGTTTTGTCTGAATCCAGTGGGGATTTTCCCGCGCCCACTAGCGACAATTATGTCGATTTACTGTACCACTTAAATAAGACGCTGCCTCGTTTGAAAATAAAAATGTTCATCACAATGCTCCATGAAGATTTCACAAAATTCCGGATTATCTTTTGAGAGTTCGTGAACAAGTTGAATTTCGTATGGGTGCAGTTTTTTCTTTTTTAAAAGACTTTACTACAAACGACTAACTAACATTTTATTGTACTGCAATTTCTGTTGTAGTTGCGTGAGGGTTGTCTTCTACTGACTGCATCGTCGCTTATTCCCGGTCTTCCAGATTTTGGAGCATCCCTTACGCTTCCCGTTTCATTAAATTTTGCAACAATTCTGCTTACTGTGCTTGTACCAATTGAAGGTCTTTCAAAATGTGTTTCGTTAAATAAAGCACATGCTTCTTCATGGCTTCGAAGTCTAACCTACCATCATTAAAATGTCTATCATTTCTCTTTCCGTTAAAGGAGCCATCATAATAAAATTGGTATGACGCTAATAATTTTAGCTTAGTTTTTTTGTCAATTCAAAATCAAATTTATTTTGTTTTTTTATTCTCAATCTCCATGGTGAACTTGATATTAGGGTGTTGGCTATTGAGAAAGTCCAAGAAAGTAGGCAGAGTGTTGTGGCCAGATAATGAAGGTATCGTTAACCAAGTTTTGGGTTTCAAATTCGCTGTTGTTCCAAAGCGGTGGTCTCAAATGCCTCCACGAAGATATTAGCTACAATCTGAGAAAGCGGAGATCCCATAGCGGTGCCGGAGGTTTGATGATAGTATTTTCCCTCAAAGGTAAAGTACGTTGAAGTAAGGCATTTGTCGATTAACTCGGCTAAGTTCAATAATTGGTGGATTATAGCGGCAGAATCGGCGGCAGGCACTTTTGTGAAGAGTGAGGTAACATCAAAACTGACAAGAAGATCTTCGGGTTCGATATAGAGATTTCAGAAATGAGTTTAAGAAAGTGCGATGAATTTAGAATGTGAGAAGGAGCATTACCTGCATATTTCTTAATAGTATGAGCGAGGAACACCTACGTCTTGTTTTCTTAAAATTAACGGTCAAATACGTCAGTGTGGAAGACGTGAAGTAAATGGTACTCTCTACAAAGCAGCAATTAAACCTTTAATTCCTGAAGATAGCGCTGAAGTGAATGTCGTCATTGAGCATAAATCTGATTTACTGCAGCTTTATCTCGAAAGATGGGGTCATCAAGATAAATGTCATGTCAAAGCAAAGCTGAAGAGAGATTTTAACATTGAGGTCAAAGTAAAAGCAGAGATCTATGAACCATGGGAAGGCACATCGTTTACCATTTAGCACAAGATGAAGAGGTGAACTGATATCGACAGATGTACATATGTGGACCTTTTGACAAGACATTTCAAGGAAAGCGGTATTTCGTTTTGTTTAAAGACAATTATACAAAGTTTCGCTATGGTTACTTTCTCGCACAGAAGTCAGGGGCGATTGAAGCTTTGAAGAATTTTCTGAGACAGACAAAGACATTAGGGTATTCAGTCAAGGAAATGTCAGAGCAGAATGGTATATCCGAAGAGGATAATAGAATGGCTAGAACATTGAAGTATTCAAATCCAGAGCTAATCTATCCTGAAGGATTATGAGCTGAGTTGGTTAATAAAGCTATTTGTTAAGTTTTAAAGAAAAACCTGAGAGCTGTCTTAAACATGTCAAATTACCAATTCAAGATGTACCAAAGGAAGAGGAGGTAGTTCAAGAAAGATATCAAGAGAGTGATGAAGATTCTAACAAAGAAAATAGTGAAAACGAGTATAAAGCTGAAACCGATACAGAAGTAGAAGATGAAGATATAGAAATTCACGATTTGAGACATTTAAAGAAGCACTTAAACATGAACATACTGTTGAATGGAAACGTGCAATGGTTAAGGAAATGGATTCATTAAAAGAGAACAATACTTGGCAAATTGTCGAACTACCAGAGGGTATGAAGGCAATACCATGTACATAAATGGGTTTATCGACTGAAAACTAAAGCAGATGGCAGTATAGATAAATACAAGGCTCGACTAGTTGCTAAGGGTTTTAATCAACGTGAGAGTATTGATTACAGCCAAATATTCAGTCCAGTTGCAAAACTGACAACTATCCAATCTATTTTAAGCGTTGCTGCAAATAGAGGAATGCATCTCGTACAGTTTGATGCATCAACGGATTTCTTATACGGAGAACTTCAAGAAACAATTTATATGGTAGAGCCAAGTGGATACGAAGATGGTAGTAGCAAGGTATCTAAGCAATGTGTGTAAAGAAATATACCATTGTACACAAGACGGAAATACTAGTAATAGAGACGGCTCTAAAGACATTAATATCGTATCAGGTAATCTCGAAACAATCTTGAGACTGCCTGGAAAACCTAAAAACCCCGGTCATACACAACAAGATCACTTTAGTGTGGATACCGGGACTTAAGAGCATACCAGGCAACAAACTAGCAAACAAGCTGGAAAGAAAAGCCATCAGAGGCGTTGGCTCTCAATCGAGTACAGCTTAGAACAGTGATGAGTCTGTTAACAGGACACGGCTGCCTAACACAGAATTGGCATCTTTAAAGATGAGCCTATTTGTAGACTTTGGAATGAGGAAGAGCAGACAGCCTACCACATCATCTTTCGATGTGTTATATTAGAACGTCGGAGACTGCCATTTTGGGAGTAAGAACCTATCGGAAAAGGATTTACTGCACAGGCTACTCAACCTAGTTAAAGGTACTAACCTGCTTATGTAAAGGAATTCAATAGGCATGGAATAATACAATAGGGCCATGGGGTGCAGCGTTAAGGTGATGATGAAAAAACATGACTTGTGTCCAGTGACAAAACAAACAAACAAAATAGAAAGAAAGAGAAAGAGAACAGTGGCATCACAATAGAAAGCTTGGCATTTAAAGACGCAGGCAGATTCGATAATGAGAGGATGATGAATATTCGACAGGAAGATACTGAAAGTAATAATGGGGCCAGTTAAGCTATAACAGATTATAGATAGAAAATAGGAACCGAGGAACGAATAGATTTGTAGTAAAAAATTATTACTAAAGTGGGCAAAAGAAGACAATGGAAAATATTTTCAGATTTCCAAGATGGTCGCCAGGGGCGTAACCGGCATCTTAACTTTTAAAGTGATTTTTCACAGAAATCCATCCAGTAAATGTCACCAAAAATATATGTCATTTAAAGCTAAGCTTTGCCCGAGTAATTTTTGTACTAGTAATACTATTTGTTTCAGTGAAAAATCACTTTAAAACTTTAAGATGCCGGTTACGCCCCTGGCGACCATCTTGGAAATCTGAAAATATCTTCCACGGTCTTGTTTTGCTCACTTTAGTAATAAAATTTTTTACCGCAAGTCTCTACGACGAATAGTTTCAGAGATACAACACTTTGCATTCTTATCTGACCTCCCTGTACAAGTGGTGGTTAGGGCATGTACGGAGGTCGAGAGAAGAACCTACAAACAAGTTACTACTAGAATAGCAACCGAGTGGAAGGAAGAGAAAGGGTAGACCGAGGTTAGAAGTAGTGGAGGATCTAAGAAGAGCAGGTGTGTCAACAACTATCAAGAAAAAGTAAAAGATAGGAACACTAAACACTTTAACCCACTAAACACCAAACAAGTTTGTTTGGTGTTTAGTGGGTTAAAGTGTTTAGTGTTCTACTTCTGCACCAAGAGATCCAGTGAAGAACTTCGCAAAAGATAGGAAGTTGTGGAGGGAAATGAGTCAAAGGATGTGAAACCTTAGCTTTGTTTATTAGGGACTCACAATCCTTTCCTCACAATCTCGATTTTGATTTTATAGAGATTTTACAGCTGTTCCTCACAGCTGTAAACACTAAACATCTAAAACCTCGCACATGATTAACCTTTGCTCTATATTCATTTTAACAAAACCAACAAAAAAAAAACCTAAATTTTTACGTCTGTTTCATTGATATATTTTAATATTTTGATGATTAACGAATCAAAATATGATATGATGTTTCATCAGATTGTTATCTAGCCTGTTTTTTTGTTATCTAGCGTTCACTAATTTTAATCTATAGTGTTAAGGTAGGTTCTGCTTACGGAGACTGTAAAACCTATGTGGCTTGGATTCTTTGGACAGTATCCGTTTCGGCACGTACTGAGACTTGTCTAGAATGACGGTTGTGTTTCCTTTGTTAGCAGGAAGAATGATTATATCTTTGTTGGCGCGGAGAGAACCTAGGGCTGAACGTTCTACTTTGGACAAGTTTGGCTGAGGAGGTTTACCAGAAGAAAGACGTTTGGTTGTTGGAGTGTGCGAATGATTCTACCAAGGATATGATGTCCTCTTATTTTGGAATGCTCTGAATCACAGAGAAATTTAAACCTTTGGATAATACTAGAGTTTCAGCTTCCGACAGAGGGTGTGGATGATAGATTTTTGACCGTTTTTGATGATGAATGGGTTAGGGTTTTCTTATTATTTGGAGCAAGCAATTGAAATTTTCGAATATGATTTTCCTTTACGCGTTCTGAGGATCCTTCATATTTCCCCAACAAACTGTTCCAGATCTATCTCCAGGAGCTTCAGCCCCCCAGTCATAACCGGCAAATTGTAGAAATTGATAACAAAGTTGTTCGAAGCCGTTGCAAATGTTAATGAAGATGGTAAAGACGGTGAGGGACAGTGATGTGCTGTAGTATTGACTCACCCCTCGAGGACAGTGCATCATGACAGCTAAGATTTAAAGTAAGGTAAAAGGAAGAGAAAAATAACAAGAATTTTTCCAAAGCTTTATTGATAGCACAAACTGCAATTAAAATTACATAATTGTTAAGCCAATATACTCTACAACCACCTTCCTGAAAATATACCTAATCAACGTGCATCTATACCTGTATTTCTATATTAGGATGAGCTTTGTTAAAATTCTCTAGAAAAGTGGTGCAGTTCACATAAAAATAGAGAACATTAGATGTCATACGCACGACTAGCTTACCATCCTTAGGTTCCGGTAACGAATTCAAAAAGGTATCATTCACACACGAGTTGAACGAGTTCCATGCAAACACTACCTCCTTTAGATTCGTTAGATCTTTCAACAAATTATCGGGCAACGTTTCGATCTCATTACTCCTCAGATCCAACGACCCCAACGATGCTAGGTAATTGACAGAATTCTCGGCGATAGTTTTGATCTGGTTATTCGCCAAGTCTATCATCTGCAAATTTTTAGTGCCGGTAAAGGCGTCCTCCGCTATCTCCGTGATCACGTTCGACGACAACCGCAAGATGCCGAGAAAAAAGCAATTCTTAAACCATCCCGGTTTAATCGCTTTAATCAGATTATGATTTAATTTGACTTCGTACAGGCTTGGTAAATCGACGAATGCTCCATCTTCGATTTCGGTGAGGTTATTATAGGAAAGACTTATAAAGCTGAGGAATCCGTTTATGTTGAATGTATTCTTCGCGAGTTTCGTTATGTTATTCCCGTCTAAATAGAGGTCCCGTAAAAGAGGTAGGCTGTTGAAGCAGCCTGGCTGTATCGTTTCTAAGGCGCCGCCGTCTAGTCTAAATATCGTCACGAGTATGAGATTAGGGTAATCAATGACATCTAGTACCTTCGTTGTGGGATCTGTTATACTTATGCTGGTGATGTTGCTCAAATTTGCCAAGATGGGAGTCAGAGTTGAAACCAACACTATGTACAGCAACATGGTTTTGGGATTGAAATCAAGATATAACTGTACAATAATCATGTATTGTTAAAAATTTATTTAAATAAGTTTGTATGAAGGGAAACAAAAACAATGCCTCGATATAAAATTAATGATTTAATTGTTCTAAGGCAATGTTTCATAAAAATTTAATTTCTGAAGCAATATTACTGTGCTGCTGCTATAAATATTAATTATTAATGTATCTAATTTTTTTTTTTCGAGATATCTTTTCCAATTTTGGTGGGTTAACCCATTAATGCCCTGAAGAACAATGCATGCTCACCCTCAACTAAAATTTGTGTTTTTCCTGTCGAAACATGTCGAACATTCGAGACTTGACAAATACATTTTGACGAGGAATCTAATCATCTAAAGCATCTGAATCACAATCACTTATGAGCCGAAGCAAAGTGTTATTTTAGTGAAGATGATTCTGAAACAGAGTGGATTGATTTGACACTTTTCAATTTTTACCACCAATTAATCTCAGTTCCGAAAGCTATTCTTTAGAATATTTTTTTCTAACGCAGACTTCAGAAATTGTTGAAATATCTATGCTCTAGGGTGTTCTCGTAGTTTAGTCTTCGAACTGATGCTCACGGTGGGCACCTAGACAACTGACCGAGAAACACAGAAGAATTCGAATGGGCTTGTCCTTGCAACACCTCTCTCGATACACAGTGGAAGAGTAAAACTTGCTTAACAGTTGTACCAGATGCTTAACACCAGTAACAAAGTGTTACTGGTGATGAGTCATACCAAGCCGAAACAAAGCGTTCTTCAATGCAATGGAAGCGTCCTTTTTCGCGCTTCAACAAATAAATTCAAGGTTGTGCCCTCGGCTGGTAAGATTATGCTTACCGTGTTCTTCAATTTTCCCATTTCCAGAAAAGAAATGAGAACGTGACTGCTGAATCATACTGTAGAGTTTTGTTGTTGCTTCATGATGCAATTCGACGAAAACGTCAGGTCAGTAGGACTGACGAGAGGAATATTGCTCCATCACGATAATGCCAGGCCCCATTCGGCCCACTTGACTCAGGCGAGAATTGCAGAATTAGGGTAGGATCTTCTGGTTTACAGTCCGGACCTGGCCCATTCGGTCCACTCAAAAAGCATCTTGGCGAAAACATTTAGAGGGTGATAACGATGTTTAACAAGAGGTACGCGCGTGGTTTAGACGCCAGCCTAAACACTTTTATGCAGCAAGCATTGGGGCATTGATAAAACGATGGGATAAGTGTATTAATGAAAAATAAAACTTGTTCTTGGCCAACTATTTCTCTAATTATTTTTACAATAGCTTTTTTGTGACTTATTTACTGACTTCTCCTCGTAATTATAAAATAAGACAAAAATTTTGCTAACTTTCTAATATACAGGGTGTAGTATGTACAGTCAAATTTTTGGATCTTGTCCGTTACGTCATTAACAGCATAATTAAACACAGATATGCGTAAAATATTCATCACCGACGTTTAACGTTACATTAGAGAGAAATTTCAACATGACATATGAGTCGATTCATAATGACATTACTCATGACGTAACGGACAAGATCCAAAAGTTTGACTGTACATACTTAAGATGCCTCGGACTGTAGCTCCTTTATCATACATTATATCGAAAAAAGTCTAAGAGCAAAATTGTCCGTAATTACAATAACCACCTCCTTAAAATATTTTTGGTCATCGGTGGCGTGCCGTATTCCAGTGGCGTATCACACTGATAGATCCATTGGATTTTCTCAAACAATTTTAAATTTCTTTTCGGCTTATTTGTGCAATCGAAGGCAGCGTTTGCTTTTTATTAATGATATACCTGATGTACTGGAATATTCTAAATGTTCAAACGTCATATTCTTCAGCGATCATGACAGCTACATATTTTCATTCATAATTTACGTTTCATTTGCTACTTCATTTAATACTATTTTATATTCCATTTTGGGTTGGCCGCCCTCTAACGTCTCTGTTTTGTAGTTTAGTTTTGTAGTCTATGTTTAGCCCATTAATGCCCAGTGGGTCGTTAACGACCCACTAAAGAACAATGTACCTGGCTTCCTCTATTTTAATACAAATTAACTTTTTCGCCTGCTCAACCATCAATTGACATTTCATACATCGATTCGACATTGTTTGAGTGACTATCGACACGATAACGTTGGTTTATTCCTGTTTTTCTGTGATTGTGTTTTTCCTGTCGAAACATGTCAAGCATTCGAGACTGGTAAGTAAAGATTTTTAAGTCTGACTTTAAATTTGATAGCTTAGATGTGTAATATAAACTTCAACGTTTATGTTTATTTATTTTTAATTTCTCTAAAATGTTGATGGGTTGTTAAAGACCGACGGGACCTCACAAATACATTTTAGATTTTTTTAATTTTTACGAAACATGCTCTACGGCTGCTAAGTTGCTAAAATTAGCTGAAAATTAGGATGAAGATAATTCGAGATGGGATCGTCATTACACCTCCAGATGAGTGCAATGAATATACAGATTGTGATTGTGATGACGAGGAATTTAATTATCTAAAGCATCTGAATCACAATCAATTACGAGCCCAAGCAGAGTTTTATTTTAGTGAAGATGAGGCTGAAACAGAGTCGTTTGATTTGACACTTTTCAGTTTTTACCCCCAATTAGTCTCAGTTCCGAAAGCTATTCTTTAGAATATTTTTTTCTAACGTAGACTTCAGAAATTGTTGAAATTATAACAAATTTCACGAATATCTATGCTAATCAAAAAAAAAAAATAGACAAAATTTTGATTTGTCTCAAGAGGAGGTATATATTTTTGTGGGTATTCTTTTCCTGTGTGGCTTTGTGCCTTTGCCAAGACGCTGCATGTATTGGGAAGAGTCTGAAGATGTTCACAATTCATTAGTGGCAAATGCAATGAGGAGAAACCGCTTTGAAGAAATTTCTACTCATCTTCATTTTTGCGACAATTACAATTTACCCGAAAATGATAAATTAGGAAAAATTCGTCCTACAGTATTTCGGAAGACACGGTTGTAAGCAGTACACAAGAGGAAAGCCTGTGCGGTTTGGTTATAAGACTTAGGTCGTAAAACAAAAGCTAGGTTACTGTTTATAGTTTGAAATTTATCAAGGCCGTAGAAGAGATAACGAAAAACAAAGATTAGAGCTTGGCGAATCAGCTGTTCTAAAATTTACCAATACTTTTGAACATTATTTTGGGAAGAAGTTTTCTCTGTTTTTTGATAACTTTTTCACATCGGCAAAACTAATCCGAAGTTTGGGAGAAAAAGGGGATTTAGAGGTACAAGAATAGTTCGCGAAAATCGAAACAGATAAGTGTCTTCTGGCAGAATTAAAAGAAATGAGAAAACGGAATCAAGTGGAGATGGACTGCGTAAAAGACAGTAAGAGTAAAATTGTTTGTGCTACCAACGCCTACTTATTTGCTAGACAATTTGGATCTACCAAAGACAACTGACAGTTTAGAAAAGAAATTGCAAGAGCGCTTTTGACAAAATTTATTAAGAACAGGGTGAAAAAACCTGGAAGAAAAAAAGGCTCTTGCTGAACGTAATATTTTTGATAATGGCATGCATGTCATTATCACAGGACAAAATAGACTCAGATGTGCAATTCGTAAAATCAAAAACAACAAAAGGTTGTAAAACTTGCAACATATTATTATTTTTTATTACTTTTTTTATTACAAGCTTATAAACATTTTTGTAGTAGTTTATTTATGAATAAAATCTGAATTTTTGTGTCTACTTATTTTTATACAAATAAAGCATCTCTAAAGCCCAGTTTGAAAATAATCTTGAAATTTTTTTTTTACATTCCATGTTAAAATCACCCTGCAAACATTTTTATCATGTTAATTAAACTTTTTTAATTCTGGGCATGGGTTAATGATTTTTTCACAATTTAAGGGGATAAATCCACCCTCTAATCTACCTCCTTGTTACAAGTGTTCATGTTTTAGAACTTTTCACTTCTCTAGCCCCCCAAAAGAATTCGAAAGGCTGATATAATTCTTTTCGTCCCACCAAGTACCCAAAAGTGATGAAAATAGGCCTATCCCGCAAATGATGGGGGACGGGGGAAAACAGAGATCGTATTCGGGTTCTGGAGGTCATTTTCCATGTGAATAAGGAAGAATGATGTCAGGGCTCGAAAACAAAATTTGTTGTCTACCAGGAGCACCATCGTGTTGGAAAGCTATCTGTCGACAAGCGGCTAAAGGGACATTTTCTAAAAGTTCAACCAAATCGTCACGAAGGAATCTTAAATAATTATTGCCATTGAAGTTCCTGTCGAAGAAGTGAAATGTTCACCCAGTATGCCACACCCCAAACATTGAGTGACCATCATTGCTCGTGGTTTCCAATTCTCATGACGTGCTGGTTTTCATCGGCATAATCATGATGACAGTTGTAGCGATTGACGATCCCATTTTCAATCCAGTATTATTTGTAGGAGCACCATCGTGTTGGGAAGCTATCTGTCGACAAGCGGCTAAAGGGACATTTTGTAAAAGTTCAACCAAATCGTCACGAAGGAACCTTAAATAATTGTTGCCATTGAGGTTCCTGTCGAAGAAATAAAGTGTTCACCCAATATGCCACACCCCAAACATTGAGTGACCATCATTGCTCGTGGTTTCCAATTCTCATGACGTGCTGGTTTTCATCGGCATAATAATGATGACAGTTGTGGCGATTGACGATCCCATTTTCAGTCCAGTGTTCTTTGTAGGAGCACCATCGTGTTGGGAAGCTATCTGTCGACAAGCGGCTAAAGGGACATTTTCTAAAAGTTCAACCAAATCGTCACGAAGGAACCTTAAATAATTGTTGCCATTGAGGTTCCTGTCGAAGAAATAAAGTGTTCACCCAATATGCCACACCCCAAACATTGAGTGACCATCATTGCTGGTGGTTTCCAATTCTCATGACGTGCTGGTTTTCATCGGCATGCACAGAACACATTGAAGTATCAGTGTTCCTACTAGTTTTACGGACACTGATATGAGGATTTTCAACAGCAGACTCTAGAACTTGCAACTCATTTTCTACGGACAAAACTGTCTTTCCTCGTTTATCCAACATCTTTTTAAACCCACATGGATTTGGACATCTTCTGAGAGGAGAGTTTGTTTGGTAGTTTCTAATCCAAGTCTTTAAATTTAATTAGGGCATAGAGGATAAAATAATTTCATAAAATTTCTTAATAATTTATATTTAATATTATAATTTATTCATTATAAACGTAATAATAAAACTGTATCGGATTTTATCATTCACAAATATCCCATTAGAATCTGCACTTTCGAATAAACTAATTTTATTTCGGGATGCGCATTTTCGAAATCCATCGCTCGAGTTTGGCAAGCCTCGGTTACCTTCTCATTATAAAACGTGACGTGCGCACCGGAAACGAAAGAATTCAAAACGTTATCACTCAAACACTCCAGATTATTATTCCCTATAAATACCTCCTTCAACTTCCCCAAACCTTTAAAGAAATTATCCGGAACGACCTCTATCCGATTATTACGCAACCATATCAGCGTGAGCGAACTCAAATGATTTATAGCGTTCTCCCCTACGGATTTGATCTCGTTATTATCTAACAACAACATAGATAGATCCTTCAATTCGGGAAATGTACCGTCTGGAAGTTGGGCGATCTTATTATACGACAGGATCAATTCCTGCAATTTATCGCAATTGGTGAACCATTCTGGTTTAATCCTTGTGATCGAATTGAAAGATAAATCGATCTTCTCCAATGATTTTAGGCTGACGAAGGTGTCGTCTTCGATTTCGTTGATCTGATTTAAGCGGAAACCTAGGCTTGTAATCGATGGGTTCCCGTCGAATAAGGTATGCAGAATTTTGGTTAGATTGTATCGTTCTATACGGAGTTTCTGTAATTTCGGTAGATCACTGAAGTATCCTGGTTTCGTTACCGGTAAGCTACCTCTGTGTAATGTTAGGTCTTCCAACAATGGGAGGTTAGGGAAATTAGGTTCTTCCGGTGCGGTTTCCGCTGTTGTAAACAGCATTATTTTGCAATACTCCTCTCCTAAATTCTCCACGGTTCCATTGTATAGCCAATGTAAGTCGCCCTTGTGATCTTTAGAAACGATAGCTGTAGTATAATTGACGTCAGCTAAAATAGAAGTGAAAGCTAACACTAATACTATAGATAGCAACATATTCTTAAGATTTAGTCTAACTTAATGTGTATTTGAGGTCGATAATTTATTGGTGTGTGCGTTGTATTACACAACAACATAAAACTAATATTCCATTGTTATAATAAAATAACGTAATTCGAAAATAGTTTGCTTCATTGAGCGTTGATTGATCTTTCTAGCGATTTCTAATGCAAATGTTTCTCTATTGAAAATGTCCCTTTAGCCGCTTGTCGACAGATAGCTTCCCAACACGATGGTGCTCCTACAAATAACACTGGACTGAAAATGGGGTCGTCAATCGCCACAACTGTCATCATGATTATGCCGATGAAAACCAGCACGTCATGAGAATTGGAAACCACCAGCAATGATGGTCGCTCAATGTTTGGGGTGTGGCATATTGGGTGAACACTTTACTTCTTCGACAGGAACCTCAATGGCAACAATTATTTCAGGTTCCTTCGTGACGATTTAGTTGAGCTTTTAGAAAATGTCCCTTTAGCCGCTTGTCGACAGATAGCTTTCCAACACGATGGTGCTCCTGGTCGGCAAAAAAATTTGTTTTCGAGCCCTGACATCATTTTTCCTTCTTCGCATGGAAAATGACCTCTAGAATCCGAATACGATCTCTGTTTTCCCCCATCCCCCATCATTTTCGGGGTAGGCCCCCATCTACCTATTTTCATCACTTTTGGGTACTTGGTGGGACGAAAAGAATTATATCAGCCTTTCGAATTGTTTTGGGGGGCTAGAGAAGTGAAAAGTTCTAAAACATGAACACTTGTAACAAGGAGGTAGATTAGAGGGTGGATTTATCCCCTTAAATTGTGAAAAAATCATTAACCCATGCCCAGAATTAAAAAAGTTTAATTAACATGATAAAAATGTTTGCAGGGTGATTTTAACATGGAATGTAAAAAAAAAATTTCAAGATTATTTTCAAACTGGGCTTTAGAGATGCTTTATTTGTATAAAAATAAGTAGACACAAAAATTCAGATTTTATTCATAAATAAACTACTACAAAAAAGTTTATAAGCTTGTAATACAAAAAGTAATAAAAAATAATATGTTGCAAGTTTTACAACCTTTTGTTGTTTTTGATTTTACGAATTGCACATCTGAGTCTATTTTGTCCTGTGATAATGACATGCATGCCATTATCAAAAATATTACGTTCAGCAAGAGCCTTTTTTCTTCCAGGTTTTTCACCCTGTTCTTACCAAATTTTGTCAAAAGCGCTCTTGCAGTTTCTTTTCTAAACCGTAAGTTGTCTTTGGTAGATCCAAATTGTCTAGCAAGCAAGTAGGCGTTGGTAGCACAAACAATTTTACTCTTACTGTTTTTTACGCAGTCCATCTCCACTCGATTCGGTTTTCTCATTTCTTTTAATTCTGTCAGAAGACACGTATCTGTTTCGATTTTCGCGAACTATTCTTGTACCTCTAAATCCACTTTTTCTCCCAAACTTCGGATTAGTTTTGCCGATGTGAAAAAGTTATCAGAAAACAGAGAAAACTTCTTCGCGAAATAATGTTCAAAAGTATTGGTAAATTTTAGAACAGCTGATTCGCCAAGCCCTAATCTTTGTTTTTCGTTATCTCTTCTACGGCCTTGATAAATTTCAAACTGTAAGCAGTAACCTAGCTTTTGTTTTGCGACCTAAGTCTTATAATCAATCCGCACAGGTTTTCCTCTTATGTACTGCTTACAACCGTGTCTTCCGAAATACTATAGGACGAATTTTTCCTAATTTATCATTTTCGGGTAAATTGTAATTGTCGCAAAAATGAAGATGAGTAGAAATTTCTTCTAAGCGGTTTCTCCTCATTGCATTCGCCACTAATGAATTGTGAACATCTTCAGACTCTTCCCAATACATGCAGGGTCTTGGCAAAGGCACAAAGCCACACAGCAAAAGAATACCCACAAAAATATATACCTCCTCTTGAGACAAATCAAAATTTTGTCAATTTGTTTTTGATTAGCATAGATTTTCATGACATTTGTTATAATTTCAACAATTTCTGAAGTCAGCATTAGAAAAAAATATTCTAAAGAATGGCTTTCGGAACTGAGACTAATTGGGGGTAAAAACTGAAAAGTGTCAAATCAAACGACTCTGTTTCAGCCTCATTTTCACTAAAATAAAACTCTGCTTGGGCTCGTAATTGATTGTGATTCAGATGCTTTAGATAATTAAATTCCTCGCCATCACAATCACAATCTGTATATTCATTGCACTCATCTGGAGGTGTAATGACGATCCCATCTCGAATTATTTCCTCTTCATCCTAATTTTCAGCTAATTTTAGCAACTTAGCAGCCGTAGAGCATGTTTCGTAAAAATTAGAAAAATCTAAAATGTATTTGTGAGGTCCCGTCGGTCTTTAACAACCCATCAACATTTTAGAGAAATTAAAAATAAATAAACATAAACGTTGAAGTTTATATTACACATCTAAGCTATCAAATTTAAAGTCAGACTTAAAAATCTTTACTTACCAGTCTCGAATGCTTGACATGTTTCGACAGGAAAAACACAATCACAGAAAAACAGGAATAAACCAACGTTATCGTGTCGATAGTCACTCAAACAATGTCGAATCGATGTATGAAATGTCAATTGACGGTTGAGCAGGCAAAAAAGTTAATTTGTATTAAAATAGAGGAAGCCAGGTGCATTGTTCTTTAGTGGGTCGTGAACGACCCACTGGGCATTAATGGGCTAAACATTGACTACAAAACTAAACTACAAAACAGAGACGTTAGAGGGCGGCCAACCCAAAATGGAATATAAAATAGTATTAAATGAAGTAACAAATGAAACGTAAATCATGAATGAAAATATGTAGCTGTCATGATCGCTGAAAAATATGGCGTTTGAACATTTAGAATATTCCAGTACATCAGGTATATCATTAATAAAAAGCAAACGCTGCCTTCGATTGCACAAATTAGCCGAAAAGAAATTTAAAAGTGTTTGAGAAAATCCAAATGTTTGAAGCTTACTTAAGGGACTATCAGTATGATACGCCACTGGAATACGGCACGCCACTGATGACCAAAAATATTTTAAGGATAGCAATATAATGTATGATAAAGGAGCTACAGTCGGAGGCATCTTAAGTATGTACAGTCAAACTTTTGGATCTTGTCCGTTACGTCATGAGTAATGTCATTATGAATCGACTCATATGTCATGTTGACATTTCTCTCTAATGTAGAGCTAAACGTCGGTGATGAATATTTTACTCATATCTGTGTTTAATTATGCTGTTAATGACGTAACGGACAAGATCCAAAAATTTGACTGTACATACTACACCCTGTATATTAGAAAGTTAGCAAAATTTTTGTCTTATTTTATAATTACGAGGAGAAGTCAGTAAGTAGGTCACAAAAAGCTATTGTAAAAATAATTAGAGAAATAGTTGGCCAAGAACAAGTTTTATTTTTCATTAATACACTTATCCCATCGTTTTATCAATGCCCCAATGCTTGCTGCATAAAAGTGTTTAGGCTGGCGTCTAAACCACGTGCGTACCTCTTGTTAAACATCGTTATCACCCTCTAAATGTTTTCGCCAAGATGCTTTTTGAGTGGACCGAACGGGCCAGGTCCGGACTGTAAGCCAGAAGATCCTACCCTAATTCTGCAATTCTCGCCTGGGTCAAGTGGGCCGAATGGGGCCTGGCATTATCGTGATGGAGCAATATTCCTCTCGTCAGTCCTACTGACCTGACGTTTTCGTCGAATTGCATCATGAAGCAACAACAAAACTCTACAGTATGATTCAGCAGTCA
Organism: Holotrichia oblita; assembly: GCA_023690525.1. Taxonomy (NCBI): domain Eukaryota; kingdom Metazoa; phylum Arthropoda; class Insecta; order Coleoptera; family Scarabaeidae; genus Holotrichia; species Holotrichia oblita. The sequence continues at coordinate 32,758,323 of CM043023.1, forward strand.
CGTTCTCATTTTTGTTCTGGAAATGGGAAAATTGAAGAACACGATAAGCATAATCTTACCAGCCGAGGGCACAACCTTGAATTTATTTGTTGAAGCGCGAAAAAGGACGCTTCCATTGCATTGAAGAACGCTTTGTTTCGGGTTGGTATGACTCATTACCAGTAACACTCTGATACTGGTGTTAAGCATCTGGTACAACTGTTAAGCAAGTTCTCCTCTTCCACTGTGGATCGAGAGAGGTGTTGCAAGGACAAGCCCATTCGAATTCTTCTGCTTTTCTCGGTCGGTTGTCTAGCTACGAGAACACTCTATTGCAGTCTATTGTTACTCACCTGACAGTTTGAATTATCTCTTCCTCTCGTCGAAGTGTTGCATCTGTCGAAATTTCGTCCTTGAGACAATTTTTCGATCCCACAGGAGACATTTCCTTATGGTTATCTTTTGGAGAAAGTCCTTTTGCCCAGAAAAAAAACAACGCACACCAGCACTTGCTTTTCCATAGTACACTCTTCGAGCACACTCGCCATTTTAACACTGCCTGTACTGACTTCTATTTTCAGCTTTCCTACAGCAGTTTGTGAGTTATTTAACGACTTTCCCTCGTAATTAAAGAAATGTCACCAGAATTTGTGGTACCTCTTATACATCTCTAGATCTGATGCTTTGGTCTGTTCTGTCTCTTCGCTAAAATATTTTGGAATGAGAGTAGACTCGAAGCTCACGATAGCCTCACACTTCCCCAAAATCACACAACGATTCAAGGCAGCATGATCAACTATGGTCCTCATTACATTCTTAAGATCTACATCTGCTTTGTATGGTTTAGTTCCGCTAAAAACCGTCGGAGGAAGTTCAATGCCCTGCCTAATAGAATCCTTCGTTAGATGACCTCCACTCCACGGTACGTGAGGAACGTTTAAATCTACCAGGATCTTGTGCACCTCGTCTCTATTTCTTTGATCTGTCTCTCTTGAGGAAACCTTATCTCGTTCATAGAACCAGTTTGATTTCTTTCCATAGTTTTAGGAACTGTTGTTGGTGCAGCCAGTTTATTGACAATTTCCTGCAAGATTTGTGGGATCACTTCCTCAATAATTTGCAGTCCTTCCGCGGTCAAGTGGTCAAGCTATTAAACTAGATGGATTAGAAAGTAAGATTTTATATTGCAATTACTTAAGATTTGCGTCTTCAATTTTTAATGAAATGTTACTCAAATGTAACGACAAATTCTATAGATCGTTAAATTGTGTTAGCGACTGATAAACCTACCTCACGTCTCTAACACATCCATCACCTTATCATGGAATTATATAACAAAGTTGAGGTTGCTGAAATGGACTCTTTTAAATTTAAAATCATTTCTAGTCAGTGTTTACTTTAGTGTAGTTGGGGGTAATGCACGATAAAAAGACAAATTCAAATCTTTATTATAATCTATTTATTCGTTACAAATATAAAACACACTCATATTGAGATATTTATAATTGAGATGCCTTAAAAAAATATCCACATCCTCATTCATGTACCTCTACATTTTCACTTGAGTACTTCAATATTATTGTGGGATGCCCCTCCTTGAAACTATCTAAAACACCTTTACAATCATTACTTACAACATTCCCGATGAAATCCACGGTGATGCCGTCCTTATTGAGGGAATTCAAAACGTCGCTGCTCAAACACGGCAATTTGTTATTGGCTAAAGTGACGTACCACAATTTATTGAGACCTAAAAACAACTCATCGGGGATGGTGGTGATAGCATTCCCCGCTAAAGATAGATTCAATAACGATTCCAAATCGCTCAGAGCCTTCTTTCCTATACTTTTAATCTGGTTATTGGTCAACAACAACGTCGTCAACCCTTTGATCTTTTTGAAGGTGCCGTCTCCTATCTTAGTGATGCTGTTGTACGATAGATCGAGCGATTTCAATTCGTCGCAACGCGTGAACCAATCCGATTTGACCGATTTGATCTCGTTGAACGACAGATCGAGTTGTTCGAGGAACGCTAGATCGCTGAACGCTTGACTCTCGATATCGCTGATGTGATTGAATCGGAAACCCATAACTCTCAGTAGCGGAGCTCCTTCGAATGTTTTTCGTAGGATTTTCTTCAGCCTATTCTCGTGGGCGTTAAGGATCTGTAAGCTGGGTACGTTCTTGAAACATCCCGGTTTCATCACCTCCAATTTTCCTAACGTGAACCACAGCTCTTCCAAAACCGTATTGTAGGTGAAATCATCTTGTTTTAGTTCGGTTGCCGTGGCGTGAAATAAATGCACTACGTGATAGGTAGTGATATCCTTCAGGTTGCCCGACGTTATAGTATTACGGGTACCCGTAATCTTGTCGTAGACCGCAGCGGTAGTGAAAGTCAAATCCGCTGAAGCGGAAGCGATAGCCGACACTAATACAGCATATAGAAACATGGTCTTAGTATGGCGATAGGATTGTGTACTGTTTTATTTTGAAATATAATATGAATGGAAGGACCAGGTGTTTATATAGATTTAGTAATAGTTGCCACGCAGCGATATAAAATTAACGAGACGATTGTTGTAATACAATGTTTAATAAAAGTCCGAATTATAGCGAAACAATGATATTGCCAGATTTATTTGTCGATTTAATCGTTGTGGAAATTTCTCTACTATAATTGCGATTAGGAAAGGTGAACATTTAGGGGGCTAATTGATGTTAACGAAACGGGAATGCAGAGTCTTCTTCGGCATTTTGGTTGCTCCAGGTCTACTATTGATGTTCTCACGCTGTGGTGTTCTGTGGACTGCCGTCGTCGAAGGACTAATCAATTTCCTTCTGGTTCATGTTGCTAAGACGATTTATCGTTAGTGGGTAATGAGGGTGGTATTTATGGGTAGAAATTAGGATCTAGGAGTGTGGATTTCCCATTCTAACTTCAGGTAAACATCAGCGTCGATGGGGTCGTATTCAGCGTCACATCCACGAACGAACTGATGCTGAGAGAGATGCGATGGCTTCGGGTAACCTTGGAGCGGATGTCCAATCCTATCGGTATGGCAGTCCAATGATAAGTAGGGGTCGAGATTGCGGCGATGCAGATTGGTCAATCTCCCTAAGGAATGCACTGGATTGAATCTTCTTTGTGGATATCCGAAGAGTCCTCTTTTTGATGGAAATATCCTGGGACAATCTCCCTGATTGCTTGATAATACTTCAAAGCATAGAGTCGGTTTTGCGATTGGATTACGATTGATTAAAGGTATGGGTTTTTATAGAGGAATTCTGGTAAGTCAGCAGAAAACGCTGGTGGTCGATGGGGAGAAAAATAGGGGTTTGCGTCTGTGGATGAATTTCCTCGAGATTTTCCAGGGATATCTGGTACCTTCGCGTTTACGAAGTTTCATCTCTCATTGTTGCCTTGTTCGGATTTGTCGGAAAAACGAATGTTTCGACGTTTTTAAAATAGATAATATAGATGCGTTAATGGTGGGCGATAACGGTTACCTTCTTGAGGAAGACCTACCTTGATGTCTCGGAGGGGGAAGGGGGTGACACTCCGGAGGCAGCTCGCTTAAGTGAAAATGGGAGTGGGTCATTTTGTTGTTCAGAAATATACAGCGCCACTGATTTCTTATTAAAACTCCGGACGCATCGAGAGGGAGCTTATTTATGAAATCAGAAGTTCGTAAGTCTGAGAGGTTTTCCCCAAAATAAGGCAGACACGTCATAATCCCATAGGATACAAAACTTAAAATATAATCAGCGATAGCAACACCAACGTGTATTACCCAATGAAAGCGGGAAGAAGACGGAGATAGGTGGCCGGACTGAATGCCAACTGAATGTACGTAAACAAAACGGAGAAACATAACCTGGAAAAATGACATTAAAATAAAGCCAGAGATCGGACAAACGGAGAGAATAAAGTCGACAAGGAAAGGTAATTATATTCGCAACGAGACAATTATGGACAATTATTTGGTGTGGTAGGTGGGGCTCCGTGTAAGGAAAAATAGGGGTTGGAATATCCGTGGATGAATTTCCTCACCTTCGCTTCATCTCTCATTGTTGCCTTATTCGGATCTTCCGCCTTATATCTTCAGCACCTATGGGGATCCCGTCTTCAAACTTCTCCTGGTGCTTGATAATATTGGCGCAGAGTTAGGATATCCTTCTACTGCTCGATTCCACGTTATTTTCTAAACTGTCTTCTATAAGGTTTTCTTGAAAATTTGCGTTTGACGCTTGACGAAGAGGCTGCACCTGTGTCCGTCTTGTCGGTCCATCTTGAAAATCGCGTAATCTTTTTAGAAGGAGGAGTGGGGTAGGATGTGGACCTGTTTCACCGCGACCTTTACAAGTCTATTGTGATCCCCTTTACCTTAGAGAACGCTCTCTAGTTTCGCCTTCTTAATCAGACTTATCATTTTTGAGAGTGGCTCTTTTGTTGGGGCTGTGGGGTTCTCTACTGCCATTACTAGAAACCTTGTCCTCGCTAGGCCGTCACAGTGGCACGACCGGTCATCAGACTTACTATCATTTTGACAGTCTTCCCGTCTTTACTCAGTAGGTCTTCAGTAAGCTGGCCTCTGTTCCCTTAGGAACTCCTTCCTGGTGATCTTTCCCACAATTCCTTGGACTTGTTTTGTGATCATTCGTAGATGGACCTCTTAATTTGTGATTTGGTAATGTCGAAAGATGGAGCCGCTCCTACGAAAGGCCTTGACGAACCTCGTCTGGCCAGCTCATCTGCCACCTGGTTTCCCTTCACTCCCGTGTGGCTGGGTACCCAGGTCAAAGTCATTTTCCTTAGGGTGGTTGTCTCAAACCAGCCTTAACAAACTTACTTGAAGATCTAAACTGAAGTGTGGATCTTGGGATATTTTCGGCAAACTAACTGGAACCCCTCTTTCGATCTCTTCGATAACTTTTGAAAGCTCACGTTCTTTCAATTTCCCAACATATTACCCTTTTCTACTGTTGTCGGCATTCTGTAATAAATATATTGATGATCTAAAAGTGTTAATTTATAGCGAAAGTACTATCAATGGATGAATAAAAAACAGATGGCATAATTATTGGCCCAACGATTGGCACACTTTTAAATGAAGCAAAGACACACAAAAAGGAATCCCTTGAAGCTGTTTTGGGAAAATAAACCAACATTAGGTGAAAATATATACAGATTAAAAAGTAACTTTTATAGGTAGGTTATGTTGGCTCCTCTTTTCCTTTATAGTTCGAAAGCATTGAAAAAATGATTCCTCGCTTTAACGAAGGTGTTTTGGAGGTTATGTTGCAATTTTCAAACTAAATTAATGACAGTTATAATATCCCAAAATAAAAAATTACCTGAATTAGAGAGAGTTCTATTTGGTGTTGATCCATGAGCATTCGAAACTCGTGCCCCTCGTCATTAATTAAATGTTGCGGTCTTCGGAATCGCAACCCAAGGAACTGAATCGTTTCTTCACCTGTTATATCAGCGTACATCTTCGCATAACAACACTAATCATGACAAGAATGTCACGAAACATGTACCGTCATTTATTTTGATTAAATTAGAAATTGCCGCAAAGATCCAATTAACATGTAGTTGGAGTAATTCCATTGTTTCGTTATTATAAGAGATTCATATTTTTATTAGACATTGTTTCTCAACAATCGCTTCATTTATATTACATCGTTTGGTGATGCATAGTTTATCTGTTTTTACGCCCACTTTCAAACATATATAACACTACATCATCATTGCTTCTATGTCTACACACGATGCTTCACTTCAATATTAAGAAAACGTTATTGTATATAATGTTAGCATCGACTTTCACGTGTGTTTTAGGCGACATCCGTTATATAACCGCTCAAGTCTATAGAAAATCTAACAACAAGCGACGCCATACAGTTTGGAAGCATGAAAGATATAATGAAAGACGCTTATATAGTGCGGCTATTCCACACTACTGTAGTGACGTTGAAACGAAACGATATCCCTAATCTATCTCAACTAGAGGAGCTGACGATAACCTTAGGAAATTTACAAGTGATGACGCCGGGGTGTTTCGGCAATCTACCCCGATTAAAAAAACTCGATCTCAAACAGAATAACCTGAAGAAGATCCTGAAGAAGACCTTCGACGAGCACCGTTACTCAAAATCTAGGCTTCCGTTTGAATCACATCCGGGAAATCGAAGATCAAGCTTTTCATAGCATGAAACATCTCGAACAGGTCGATTTATCCTACAACGCTCTACGAGCGATAAGACCGGAATGGTTCCAGCGATGCGATAAGTTGAAGGTGCTGGACCTGTCGTATAACTCCATCGTCGAGATTCAGGACGATGCCTTTCGCAACGTTAGAGCCTTGACGAAGTTGGAGTTGAGAGGGAACAAGATCAACGACGTCGGTGAGAAGGCGGTGTCGAATTGCACTCGTTAAACGAGTTAGCTTTAGGATGGAATACAATACATACCATCCCCGATAATTTCTTCGAAGGATTGAATCGATTGGGTTACGTCGGTCTGAGGAATAACCAGTTGCCGTGTTTGAGCCAGAACGTCTTGAATTCGTTCAAGAAGGAAGGCGTCGTCATCGATTTCGTCGGGAATAAAATTGATGATGATTGTAAGAACGTTCTGGACGATTTCAAGTCGAGACATCCTAATCTAACGCTGAAGTATTCGAAGGATCGTTATTGAGAGGCAAGTTTTTGTGTATGAAGATTGTAGAAATGTTTTATAACGTTGTAAATATATAGTGGAAAAGATTTTAATTTGTGGTTTTTGTTTACTTCTCGCAGAACCTATTAAGAAAATGAAATTATTGCTGTAGTGTCCGACTAATTAATTAACTAAGTGATCACCCTGCAAGTGAGTGCGATAAAAATAGATCAAACATTAGAAACGGATCACGTGGTTTCGTTCTATCCAATCCGTCAGCGATCCCTAATCGGTAACAATCTAGCTCAGATAACACAGGCCTGCATTTTTAGGGTTATGTCATGTTTTTTAACTTTTCATTATTGATTCCTATGTATTTTTTCACGCTGAATCTGAATATGACATTAGTTTTTTTTTTTCCCCATCACGTCAGGATTTTTTGCAAAACGCAATTTTCGAAATTTGTAAATTGTAAATTGATGAAGCAATTTGTGAAAGCTTTATTGAAAGAAGGCAATTGTTTCAAATACATCTGCAATAAATATCCAGCTTTATCAACAGCAAAACTAAAAGAGGGGTTCGGATATTAGAAAACTTTTCAAAGATGGTAATTTATCCCGACAGACCTCCTCCTCGTGTGGAGACTAGGAGGATCTTATCGATGGCAGACTAGTATCCGGCTGCGATTTGGTCGTCCAGTTGCAGATCCAAAAATTCCTTGATTGTTACAGACCCTGCGGTTAGAGGCGCCACGATCGTAAGAAGAATAAAAGGCTAACCGACCTTCGTCCAGCCTTAGATAAAACAGAAGCCCTATGATGATGAAAGATGGTAATTTTGAGAAAGAAATGGAAGTTGTTGAAAAAGAAACCTAGTCTGCTTTTAAAGATGTAGCAATGAAATATCTGGACAACAAGAAGGATCCGAATTTCAAATCGATCGTTGAAACCATGCTGCAGAAGTACCCAAATTTAGATTCTTCCATGAGTTTGAAGGTTCATTTTCTAAATTCACATTTGGATTACTTTCCTAAGAATTCGGGTGCTGTTAGTGAAGAGATGGGTGAGAGATTTCATCAAGATATCCAAAAAAATGGAAGATCGTTATCAAGGAAGATGGGATACTTCAATGATGGCAAACTATTGCTGGATAGTTGCTAATACTGTTAACGCAGAAAAAGAAGCAGTCATTTGCTCTGCAACTCTTGAATGAGAGTTTCCAACAAAAATCACATCAGTCATGTTGTTCATTAGATTGAAAAGGAGCTCAGGATATCAGACCATACATACTTATGTAGAAGAGTGCTGTGGTTGAAGCCTCCTTCAGGATATGTCCGCATTACTTAAGATGTAACTATTTCAGAAATCGTCGGTAAATAGAAATCTATCACAGTCCAAAGATGACCTTATATCATTAATAAAAATCGACAAGAGCAACAACATAGCGTCCAGTTTCATTAAAAGCCTCAAATGCTTCAAACAGTCAATTGCTTGTTTTATAAATCTATATAAATTACATCCTCCCTGTTCTCCACCATCCGGAGATTCAGACAAGAATTGTGTCACGACAGCGGAGATTAGTTATTGTAGCCTCGACAAAACCGTGTTGATATTGCAATAAGATTTAAAAGCATTCAACCAGCTGCCTTTAGGGATACTATCAAAAAAATACTTAACTGTAATGTTAATATCATCTTCTGACTGGAATCTCTTCCTTTTCAAATGTGTTTTGAGCTGAAAAAATAGCCATACATCGCCAAATCCGGTAAGTAAGCAGGATCTTCTATAATTTGATTTTATTTCCGCTAAATACCGAACAGTTGTCTCTGCTGTTTGGGATGACGCGATATCATGATGTAACATGTTTCCCTTTCATGGCATTTTACTCAACCTAGCAGGCAAACAATTTTCAACATACCATGAGTGCAATGAATATACAGATGGTGATTGTGATGGCGAGGAATTTAATTATCTAAAGCATCTGAATCACAATCAATTACGAGCCCAAGCAGAGTTTTATTTTAGTGAAGATGAGGCTGAAACAGAATCGTTTGGTTTGACACTTTTCAGTTTTTACCCCCAATTAGTCTCAGTTCCGAAAGCCATTCTTTAGAATATTTTTTTCTAATGCTGACTTCAGAAATTGTTGAAATTATAACAAATGTCACGAATATCTATGCTAATCAAAAAAAAAATAGACAAAATTTTGATTTGTCTCAAGAGGAGGTATATATTTTTGTGAGTATTCTTTTCCTGTGTGGCTTTGTGCCTTTGCCAAGACGCTGCATGTATTGGGAAGAGTCTGAAGATGTTCACAATTCATTAGTGGCAAATGCAATGAGGAGAAACCGCTTAGAAGAAATTTCTACTCATCTTCATTTTTGCGACAATTACAATTTACCCGAAAATGATAAATTAGGAAAAATTCGTCCTATAGTATTTCGGAAGACACGGTTGTAAGCAGTACACAAGAGGAAAGCCTGTGCGGTTTGGTTATAAGACTTAGGTCGCAAAACAAAAGCTAGGTTACTGCTTACAGTTTGAAATTTATCAAAGCCGTAGAAGAGATAACGAAAAACAAAGATTAGGGCTTGGCGAATCAGCTGTTCTAAAATTTACCAATACTTTTGAACATTATTTCGGGAAGAAGTTTTCTCTGTTTTCTGATAACTTTTTCACATCGGCAAAACTAATCCGAAGTTTGGGAGAAAAAGGGGATTTAGAGGTACAAGAATAGTTGGCGAAAATCGAAACAGATAAGTGTCTTCTGACAGAATTAAAAGAAATGAGAAAACGGAATCAAGTGGAGATGGACTGCGTAAAAGACAGTAAGAGTAAAATTGTTTGTGCTACCAACGCCTACTTACTTGCTAGACAATTTGGATCTACCAAAGACAACTTACGGTTTAGAAAAGAAATCGCAAGAGCACTTTTGACAAAATTTATTAAGAACAGGGTGAAAAAACCTGGAAGAAAAAAAGGCTCTTGTTGAACGTAATATTTTTGATAATGGCATGCATATCATTATCACAGGACAAAATAGACTCAGATGTGCAATTCGTAAAATCAAAAACAACAAAAGGTTGTAAAACTTGCAACATATTATTATTTTTTATTACTTTTTTTATTACAAGCTTATAAACTTTTTTGTAGTAGTTTATTTATGAATAAAATCTGAATTTTTGTGTCTACTTATTTTTATACAAATAAAGCATCTCTACAACCCAGTTTGAAAATAATCTTGAAATTTTTTTTTAACATTCCATGTTAGAATCACCCTGCAAACATTTTTATCACGTTAATTAAACTTTATTAATTCTGGGCATGGGTTAATGATTGTTTTCACAATTTAAGGGGATAAATCCACCCTCTAATCTACCTCCTTGTTACAAATGTTCATGTTTTAGAACTTTTCACTTCTCTAGCCCCCCAAAAGAATTCGAAAGGCTGATATAATTCTTTTCGTCCCACCAAGTACCCAAAAGTGATGAAAATAGGCCTATCCCGAAAATGATGGGGGATGGGGGAAAACAGAGATCGTATTCGGGTTCTGGAGGTCATTTTCCATGTGAATCAGGAAAAATGATGTTAGGGCTCGAAAACAAAATCTTTTGCCGACCAGGAGCACCATCGTGTTGGAAAGCTATCTGTCGACAAGCGGCTAAAGGGACATTTTGTAAAAGTTCAACTAAATCGTCACGAAGGAACCTTAAATAATTGTTTCCATTGAGGTTCCTGTCGAAGAAGTGTTCACCCAGTATGCCACACCCCAAACATTGAGTGACCATCATTGCTAGTGGTTTCCAATTCTCATGACGTGCTGGTTTTCATCGGCATAATAATGATGACAGTTGTGGCGATTGACGATCCCATTTTCAATCCAGTATTATGCACCATCGTGTTGGGAAGCTATCTGTCGACAAGCGGCGATTCATCCGAATACATTTGCATTGACGTCGAAACAAAGTGTTAAGGTATCAAACATTGAGTGATTCATCGGCATAATAATGATGACAGTTGTGGCGATTGGATCCCATTTTTCCAGTGTTCGATTTTGTGGTTGCAATTTCTGGTGCAATTGAATTTTAAATGGATGGGAAACTTGTATTCCTAAAGAGCAGGATGCACAGAACACATTGAAGTATCAGTGTTGCTACTAATTTTACGGACACTGATATGAAGATTTTCAACAGCAGCCTCTAGAACTTGCAACTCATTTTCTACGGTCAAAACTGTCTTTGCTCGTTTGCTCGTCTATCCAACATCTTTTTTAAACGCACATGGATTTGGACATCTTCAGAGAGGATAGTTTGTTTGGTAGTTTCTAATTCAAGTCTTTAAATTTAATTAGAGCATAGAGGATAAAATAATTTCATAAAATTTCTTAATAATTAATATTTAATATTATAATTTATTCATTATAAAACTGAATCGGATTTTATCATTCACAAATATCCCATTAGAATCTGCACTTTCGAATAAACTAATTTTATTTCCGGATGCGCATTTTCGAAATCCATCGCTCGAGTTTGGCAAGCCTCGGTTACCTTCTCGTTGTAAAACGTGACGTGCGCACCGGAAACGAAAGAATTCAAAACATTATCACTCAAACACTCCAGATTATTATTCCCTATAAATATCTGCTTCAACTTCTCCAAACCTTTAAAGAAATTATCCGGAACGACCTCTATCCGATTATTACGCAACCATATCAGCGTGAGCGAACTCAAATGATTTATAGCGTTCTCCCCTACGGATTTGATCTCGTTATTATCTAACAACAACATAGATAGATCCTTCAATTCGGGAAATGTACCGTCTGGAAGTTGGGCGATCTTATTATACGACAGGATCAATTCCTGCAGTTTATCGCAATTGGTGAACCATTCTGGTTTAATCCTCGTGATCGAATTGAAAGATAAATCGATCTTCTCCAATGATTTTAGGCTGACGAAGGCGTCGTCTTCGATTTCGTTGATCTGATTTAAGCGGAAACCTAGGCTTGTAATCGATGGGTTCCCGTCGAATAAGGTATGCAGGATTTTGGTTAGATTGTATCGTTCTATACGGAGTTTCTGTAATTTCGGTAGATCACTGAAGTATCCTGGTTTCGTTACCGGTAAGCTACCTCTGTGTAATGTTAGGTCTTCCAACAATGGGAGGTTAGGGAAATTAGGTTCTTCCGGTGCGGTTTCCGCTGTTGTAAACAGCATTATTTTGCAATACTCCTCTCCTAAATTCTCCACGGTTCCATTGTATAGCCAATGTAAGTCGCCCTTGTGATCTTTAGAAACGATAGCTGTAGTATAATTGACGTCTGCTAAAATAGAAGTGAAAGCTAACACTAATACTATAGATAGCAACATATTCTTAAGATTTAGTCTAACTTAATGTGTATTTGAGGTCGATAATTTATTGGTGTGTGCGTTGTATTACACAACAACATAAAACTAATATTCCATTGTTATAATAAAATAACGTAATTCGAAAATAGTTTGCTTCATTGAGCGTTGATTGGATCTTTCTAGCGATTTCTAATGCAAATGTTTCTCTATTGAAAATGTCCCTTTAGCCGCTTGTCGACAGATAGCTTCCCAACACGATGGTGCTCCTACAAATAACACTGGATTGAAAATGGGGTCGTCAATCGCCACAACTGTCATCATGATTATGCCGATGAAAACCAGCACGTCATGAGAATTGGAAACCACCAGCAATGATGGTCGCTCAATGTTTGGGGTGTGGCATATTGGGTGAACACTTTACTTCTTCGACAGGAACCTCAATGGCAACAATTATTTCAGGTTCCTTCGTGACGATTTAGTTGAACTTTTAGAAAATGTCCCTTTAGCCGCTTGTCGACAGATAGCTTTCCAACACGATGGTGCTCCTGGTCGGCAAAAAATTTTGTTTTCGAGCCCTAACATCATTTTTCCTGATTCACATGGAAAATGACCTCTAGAATCCGAATACGATCTCTGTTTTCCCCATCCCCCATCATTTTCGGGGTAGGCCCCCATCTACCTATTTTCATCACTTTTGGGTACTTGGTGGGACGAAAAGAATTATATCAGCCTTTCGAATTGTTTTGGGGGGCTAGAGAAGTGAAAAGTTCTAAAACATGAACATTTGTAACAAGGAGGTAGATTAGAGGGTGGATTTATCCCCTTAAATTGTGAAAAAATCATTAACCCATGCCCAGAATTAAAAAAGTTTAATTAACATGATAAAAATGTTTGCAAGGTGATTTTAACATGGAATGTTAAAAAAAATTTCAAGATTATTTTCAAACTGGGCTTTAGAGATGCTTTATTTGTATAAAAATAAGTAGACACAAAAATTCAGATTTTATTCATAAATAAACTACTACAAAAAAGTTTATAAGCTTGTAATACAAAAAGTAATAAAAAAAATAATATGTTGCAAGTTTTACAACCTTTTGTTGTTTTTGATTTTACGAATTGCACATCTGAGTCTATTTTGTCCTGTGATAATGACATGCATGCCATTATAAAAATATTACGTTCAGCAAGAGCCTTTTTTTCTTCCAGGTTTTTCACCCTGTTCTTACCAAATTTTGTCAAAAGCGCTCTTGCAGTTTCTTTTCTAAACCGTCAGTTGTCTTTGGTAGATCCAAATTGTCTAGCAAGTATAATAAGTAGGCGTTGGTAGCACAAACAATTTTACTCTTACTGTCTTTTACGCAGTCCATCTCCACTCGATTCCGTTTTCTCATTTCTTTTGATTCTGTCAGAAGACACTTATCTGTTTCGATTTTCGCGAACTATTCTTGTACCTCTAAATCCACTTTTTCTCCCAAACTTCGGATTAGTTTTGCCGATGTGAAAAAGTTATCAAAAAACAGAGAAAACTTCTTCCCAAAATAATGTTCAAAAGTATTGGTAAATTTTAGAACAGCTGATTCGCCAAGCCCTAATCTTTGTTTTTCGTTATCTCTTCTACGGCCTTGATAAATTTCAAACTGTAAGCAGTAACCTAGCTTTTGTTTTGCGACCTAAGTCTTATAACCAATCCGCACAGGTTTTCCTCTTATGTACTGCTTACAACCGTGTCTTCCGAAATACTATAGGACGAATTTTTCCTAATTTATCATTTTCGGGTAAATTGTAATTGTCGCAAAAATGAAGATGAGTAGAAATTTCTTCAAAGCGGTTTCTCCTCATTGCATTCGCCACTAATGAATTGTGAACATCTTCAGACTCTTCCCAATACATGCGGCGTCTTGGCAAAGGCACAAAGCCACACAGCAAAAGAATACCCACAAAAATATATACCTCCTCTTGAGACAAATCAAAATTTTGTCAATTTGTTTTTGATTAGCATAGATTTTCATGACATTTGTTATAATTTCAACAATTTCTGAAGTCAGCATTAGAAAAAAATATTCTAAAGAATGGCTTTCGGAACTGAGACTAATTGGGGTAAAAACTGAAAAGTGTCAAATCAAACGACTCTGTTTCAGCCTCATTTTCACTGAAATAAAACTCTGCTTGGGCTCGTAATTGATTGTGATTCAGATGCTTTAGATAATTAAATTCCTCGTCATCACAATCACAATCTGTATATTCATTGCACTCATCTGGAGGTGTAATGACGATCCCATCTCGAATTATTTCCTCTTCATCCTAATTTTCAGCTAATTTTAGCAACTTAGCAGCCGTAGAGCATGTTTCGTAAAAATTAGAAAAATCTAAAATGTATTTGTGAGGTCCCGTCGGTCTTTAACAACCCATCAACATTTTAGAGAAATTAAAAATAAATAAACATAAACGTTGAAGTTTATATTACACATCTAAGCTATCAAATTTAAAGTCAGACTTAAAAATCTTTACTTACCAGTCTCGAATGCTTGACATGTTTCGACAGGAAAAACACAATCACAGAAAAACAGGAATAAACCAACGTTATCGTGTCGATAGTCACTCAAACAATGTCGAATCGATGTATGAAATGTCAATTGATGGTTGAGCAGGCAAAAAAGTTAATTTGTATTAAAATAGAGGAAGCCAGGTGCATTGTTCTTTAGTGGGTCGTTAACGACCCACTGGGCATTAATGGGCTAAACATTGACTACAAAACTAAACTACAAAACAGAGACGTTAGAGGGCGGCCAACCCAAAATGGAATATAAAATAGTATTAAATGAAGTAACAAATGAAACGTAAATTATGAATGAAAATATGTAGCTGTCATGATCGCTGAAGAATATGACGTTTGAACATTTAGAATATTCCAGTACATCAGGTATATCATTAATAAAAAGCAAACGCTGCCTTCGATTGCACAAATAAGCCGAAAAGAAATTTAAAATTGTTTGAGAAAATCCAAATGTTTGGATAAGGGACTATCAGTGTGATACGCCACTGGAATACGGCACGCCACTGATGACCAAAAATGGTTATTGTAATTACGGATTTTGCTCTTAGACTTTTTTCGAAATAATGTATGATAAAGGAGCTACAGTCGGAGGCATCTTAAGTATGTACAGTCAAACTTTTGGATCTTGTCCGTTACGTCATGAGTAATGTCATTATGAATCGACTCATATGTCATGTTGAAATTTCTCTCTAATGTAACGTTAAACGTCGGTGATGAATATTTTACTCATATCTGTGTTTAATTATGCTGTTAATGACGTAACGGACAAGATCCAAAAATTTGACTGTACATACTACACCCTGTATATTAGAAAGTTAGTAGCAAAATTTTTGTCTTATTTTATAATTACGAGGAGAAGTCAGTAAGTAGGTCACAAAAAGCTATTGTAAAAATAATTAGAGAAATAGTTAGCCAAGAACAAGTTTTATTTTCCATTCCATCTCATTAATACACTTATCCCATCGTTTTATCAATGTCCCAATGCTTGCTGCATAAAAGTGTTTAGGCTGGCGTCTAAACCACGTGCGTACCTCTTGTTAAACATCGTTATCACCCTCTAAATGTTTTCGCCAAGATGCTTTTTGAGTGGACCGAACGGGCCAGGTCCGGACTATAAGCCAGAAGATCCTACCCTAATTCTGCAATTCTCGCCTGGGTCAAGTGGGCCGAATGGGGCCTGGCATTATCGTGATGGAGCAATATTCCTCTCGTCAGTCCTACTGACCTGACGTTTTCGTCGAATTGCATCATGAAGCAACAACAAAACTCTACAGTATGATTCAGCAGTCACGTTCTCATTTTTGTTCTGGAAATGGGAAAATTGAAGAACACGATAAGCATAATCTTACCAGCCGAGGGCACAACCTTGAATTTCTTTGTTGAAGCGCGAAAAAGGACGCTTCCATTGCATTGAAGAACGCTTTGTTTCGGGTTGGTATGACTCATCACCAGTAACACTCTGATACTGGTGTTAAGCATCTGGTACAACTGTTAAGCAAGTTCTCCTCTTCCACTGTGGATCGAGAGAGGTGTTGCAAGGACAAGCCCATTCGAATTCTTCTGCTTTTCTCGGTCGGTTGTCTAGCTACGAGAACACTCTATTGCAGTCTATTGTTACTCACCTGACAGTTTGAATTATCTCTTCCTCTCGTCGAAGTGTTGCATCTGTCGAAATTTCGTCCTTGAGACAATTTTTCGATCCCACAGGAGACATTTCCTTATGGTTATCTTTTGAGAAAGTCTTTTGCCCAGAAAAAAAACAACGCACACCAGCACTTGCTTTTCCATAGTACACTCTTCGAGCACACTCGCCATTTTAACACTGCCTGTACTGACTTCTATTTTCAGCTTTCCTACAGCAGTTTGTGAGTTATTTAACGACTTTCCCTCGTAATTAAAGAAATGTCACCAGAATTTGTGGTCTCTTATACATCTCTAGATCTGATGCTTTGGTCTGTTCTGTCTCTTCGCTAAAATATTTTGGAATGAGAGTAGACTGAAGCTCACGATACCTCACACTTCCCCAAAATCACACAACGATTCAAGGCAGCATGATCAACTATGGTCCTCATTCATTCTTAAGATCTACATCTGCTTTGTATGGTTTAGTTTAAAAACCGTCGGAGGAAGTTCAATGCCCTGCCTAATAGAATCCTTCGTTAGATGACCTCCACTCCACGGTACGTGAGGAACGTTTAAATCTACCAGGATCTTGTGCACCTCGTCTCTATTTCTTTGATCTGTCTCTCTTGAGGAAACCTTATCTCGTTCATAGAACCAGTTTGATTTCTTTCCATAGTTTTAGGAACTGTTGTTGGTGCAGCCAGTTTATTGACAATTTCCTGCAAGATTTGTGGGATCACTTCCTCAATAATTTGCAGTCCTTCCGTCGGTCAAGTGGTCAAGCTATTAAACTAGATGGATTAGAAAGTAAGATTTTATATTGCAATTACTTAAGATTTGCGTCTTCAATTTTTAATGAAATGTTACTCAAATGTAACGACAAATTCTATAGATCGTTAAATTGTGTTAGCGACTGATAAACCTACCTCACGTCTCTAACACATCCATCACCTTATCATGGAATTATATAACAAAGTTGAGGTTGCTGAAATGGACTCTTTTAAATTTAAAATCATTTCTAGTCAGTGTTTACTTTAGTGTAGTTGGGGGTAATGCACGATAAAAAGACAAATTCAAATCTTTATTATAATCTATTTATTCGTTACAAATATAAAACACACTCATATTGAGATATTTATAATTGAGATGCCTTAAAAAAATATCCACATCCTCATTCATGTACCTCTACATTTTCACTTGAGTACTTCAATATTATTGTGGGATGCCCCTCCTTGAAACTATCTAAAACACCTTTACAATCATTACTTACAACATTCCCGATGAAATCCACGGTGATGCCGTCCTTATTGAGGAATTCAAAACGTCGCTGCTCAAACACGGCAATTTGTTATTGGCTAAAGTGACGTACCACAATTTATTGAGACCAAAAACAACTCATCGGGGATGGTGGTGATAGCATTCCCCGCTAAAGATAGATTCAATAACGATTCCAAATCGCTCAGAGCCTTCTTTCCTATACTTTTAATCTGGTTATTGGTCAACAACAACGTCGTCAACCCTTTGATCTTTTTGAAGGTGCCGTCTCCTATCTTAGTGATGCTGTTGTACGATAGATCGAGCGATTTCAATTCGTCGCAACGCGTGAACCAATCCGATTTGACCGATTTGATCTCGTTGAACGACAGATCGAGTTGTTCGAGGAACGCTAGATCGCTGAACGCTTGACTCTCGATATCGCTGATGTGATTGAATCGGAAACCCATAACTCTCAGTAGCGGAGCTCCTTCGAATGTTTTTCGTAGGATTTTCTTCAGCCTATTCTCGTGGGCGTTAAGGATCTGTAAGCTGGGTACGTTCTTGAAACATCCCGGTTTCATCACCTCCAATTTTCCTAACGTGAACCACAGCTCTTCCAAAACCGTATTGTAGGTGAAATCATCTTGTTTTAGTTCGGTTGCCGTGGCGTGAAATAAATGCACTACGTGATAGGTAGTGATATCCTTCAGGTTGCCCGACGTTATAGTATTACGGGTACCCGTAATCTTGTCGTAGACCGCAGCGGTAGTGAAAGTCAAATCCGCTGAAGCGGAAGCGATAGCCGACACTAATACAGCATATAGAAACATGGTCTTAGTATGGCGATAGGATTGTGTACTGTTTTGTTTTGAAATATAATATGAATGGAAGGACGAGGTGTTTATATAGATTTAGTAATAGTTGCCACGCAGCGATATAAAATTAACGAGACGATTGTTGTAATACAATGTTTAATAAAAGTCCGAATTATAGCGAAACAATGATATTGCCAGATTTATTTGTCGATTTAATCGTTGTGGAAATTTCTCTACTATAATTGCGATTAGGAAAGGTGAACATTTAGGGGGCTAATTGATGTTAACGAAACGGGAATGCAGAGTCTTCTTCGGCATTTTGGTTGCTCCAGGTCTACTATTGATGTTCTCACGCTGTGGTGTTCTGTGGACTGCCGTCGTCGAAGGACTAATCAATTTCCTTCTGGTTCATGTTGCTAAGACGATTTATCGTTAGGGTGGGTAATGAGGGTGGTATTTATGGGTAGAAATTAGGATCTAGGAGTGTGGATTTCCCATTCTAACTTCAGGTAAACATCAGCGTCGATGGGGTCGTATTCAGCGTCACATCCACGAACGAACTGATGCTGAGAGAGATGCGATGGCTTCGGGTAACCTTGGAGCGGATGTCCAATCCTATCGGTATGGCAGTCCAATGATAAGTAGGGGGTCGAGATTGCGGCGATGCAGATTGGTCAATCTCCTAAGGAATGCACTGGATTGAATCTTCTTTGTGGATATCCGAAGAGTCCTCTTTTTGATGGAAATATCCTGGGACAATCTCCCTGATTGCTTGATAATACTTCAAAGCATAGAGTCGGTTTTGCGATTGGATTACGATTGATTAAAGGTATGGGTTTTTATAGAGGAATTCTGGTAAGTCAGCAGAAAACGCTGGTGGTCGATGGGGAGAAAAATAGGGGTTGCGTCTGTGGATGAATTTCCTCGAGATTTTCCAGGGATATCTGGTACCTTCGCGTTTACGAAGTTTCATCTCTCATTGTTGCCTTGTTCGGATTTGTCGGAAAAACGAATGTTTCGACGTTTTTAAAATAGATAATATAGATGCGTTAATGGTGGGCGATAACGGTTACCTTCTTGAGGAAGACCTACCTTGATGTCTCGGAGTGGGGAAGGGGGTGACACTCCGGAGGCAGCTCGCTTAAGTGAAAATGGGAGTGGGTCATTTTGTTGTTCAGAAATATACAGCGCCACTGATTTCTTATTAAAACTCCGGACGCATCGAGAGGGTGCTTATTTATGAAATCAGAAGTTCGTAAGTCTGAGAGGTTTTCCCCAAAATAAGGCAGACACGTCATAATCCCATAGGATACAAAACTTAAAATATAATCAGCGATAGCAACACCAACGTGTATTACCCAATGAAAGCGGGAAGTAAAGATCAAGATAAGATAGGTGGCCGGACTGAATGCCAACTGAATGTACGTAAACAAAACGGAGAAACATAACCTGGAAAAATGACATTAAAATAAAGCCAGAGATCGGACAAACGGAGAGAATAAAGTCGACAAGGAAAGGTAATTATATTCGCAACGAGACAATTATGGACAATTGTAAGGAAAAATAGGGGTTGGAATATCCGTGGATGAATTTCCTCACCTTCGCTTCATCTCTCATTGTTGCCTTATTCGGATCTTCCGCCTTATATCTTCAGCACCTATGGGGATCCCGTCTTCAAACTTCTCCTGGTGCTTGATAATATTGGCGCAGAGTTAGGATATCCTTCTACTGCTCGATTCCACGTTATTTTCTAAACTGTCTTCTATAAGGTTTTCTTGAAAATTTGCGTTTGACGCTTGACGAAGAGGCTGCACCTGTGTCCGTCTTGTCGGTCCATCTTGAAAATCGCGTAATCTTTTTAGAAGGAGGAGTGGGGTAGGATGTGGACCTGTTTCACCGCGACCTTTACAAGTCTATTGTGATCCCCTTTACCTTAGAGAACGCTCTCTAGTTTCGCCTTCTTAATCAGACTTATCATTTTTGAGAGTGGCTCTTTTGTTGGGGCTGTGGGGTTCTCTACTGCCATTACTAGAAACCTTGTCCTCGCTAGGCCGTCACAGTGGCACGACCGGTCATCAGACTTACTATCATTTTGACAGTCTTCCCGTCTTTACTCAGTAGGTCTTCAGTAAGCTGGCCTCTGTTCCCTTAGGAACTCCTTCCTGGTGATCTTTCCCACAATTCCTTGGACTTGTTTTGTGATCATTCGTAGATGGACCTCTTAATTTGTGATTTGGTAATGTCGAAAGATGGAGCCGCTCCTACGAAAGGCCTTGACGAACCTCGTCTGGCCAGCTCATCTGCCACCTGGTTTCCCTTCACTCCCGTGTGGCTGGGTACCCAGGTCAAAGTCATTTTCCTTAGGGTGGTTGTCTCAAACCAGCCTTAACAAACTTACTTGAAGATCTAAACTGAAGTGTGGATCTTGGGATATTTTCGGCAAACTAACTGGAACCCCTCTTTCGATCTCTTCGATAACTTTTGAAAGCTCACGTTCTTTCAATTTCCCAACATATTACCCTTTTTCTACTGTTGTCGGCATTCTGTAATAAATATATTGATGATCTAAAAGTGTTAATTTATAGCGAAAGTACTATCAATGGATGAATAAAAAACAGATGGCATAATTATTGGCCCAACGATTGGCACACTTTTAAATGAAGCAAAGACACACAAAAAGGAATCCCTTGAAGCTGTTTTGGGAAAATAAACCAACATTAGGTGAAAATATATACAGATTAAAAAGTAACTTTTATAGGTAGGTTATGTTGGCTCCTCTTTTTCCTTTATAGTTCGAAAGCATTGAAAAAATGATTCCTCGCTTTAACGAAGGTGTTTTGGAGGTTATGTTGCAATTTTCAAACTAAATTAATGACAGTTATAATATCCCAAAAAATAAAAAATTACCTGAATTAGAGAGAGTTCTATTTGGTGTTGATCCATGAGCATTCGAAACTCGTGCCCCTCGTCATTAATTAAATGTTGCGGTCTTCGGAATCGCAACCCAAGGAACTGAATCGTTTCTTCACCTGTTATATCAGCGTACATCTTCGCATAACAACACTAATCATGACAAGAATGTCACGAAACATGTACCGTCATTTATTTTGATTAAATTA
Organism: Holotrichia oblita; assembly: GCA_023690525.1. Lineage (NCBI taxonomy): Eukaryota > Metazoa > Arthropoda > Insecta > Coleoptera > Scarabaeidae > Holotrichia > Holotrichia oblita. Next base: position 32,779,681 of record CM043023.1, read on the forward strand.
GAAATTGCCGCAAAGATCCAATTAACATGTAGTTGGAGTAATTCCATTGTTTCGTTATTATAAGAGATTCATATTTTTATTAGACATTGTTTCTCAACAATCGCTTCATTTATATTACATCGTTTGGTGATGCATAGTTTATCTGTTTTTACGCCCACTTTCAAACATATATAACACTACATCATCATTGCTTCTATGTCTACACACGATGCTTCACTTCAATATTAAGAAAACGTTATTGTATATAATGTTAGCATCGACTTTCACGTGTGTTTTAGGCGACATCCGTTATATAACCGCTCAAGTCTATAGAAAATCTAACAACAAGCGACGCTTCATACAGTTTGGAAGCATGAAAGATATAATGAAAGACGCTTATATAGTGCGGCTATTCCACACTACTGTAGTGACGTTGAAACGAAACGATATCCCTAATCTATCTCAACTAGAGGAGCTGACGATAACCTTAGGAAATTTACAAGTGATGACGCCGGGGTGTTTCGGCAATCTACCCCGATTAAAAAAACTCGATCTCAAACAGAATAACCTGAAGAAGATCCTGAAGAAGACCTTCGACGGAGCACCGTTACTCAAAAATCTAGGCTTCCGTTTGAATCACATCCGGGAAATCGAAGATCAAGCTTTTCATAGCATGAAACATCTCGAACAGGTCGATTTATCCTACAACGCTCTACGAGCGATAAGACCGGAATGGTTCCAGCGATGCGATAAGTTGAAGGTGCTGGACCTGTCGTATAACTCCATCGTCGAGATTCAGGACGATGCCTTTCGCAACGTTAGAGCCTTGACGAAGTTGGAGTTGAGAGGGAACAAGATCAACGACGTCGGTGAGAAGGCGGTGTCGAATTTGCACTCGTTAAACGAGTTAGCTTTAGGATGGAATACAATACATACCATCCCCGATAATTTCTTCGAAGGATTGAATCGATTGGGTTACGTCGGTCTGAGGAATAACCAGTTGCCGTGTTTGAGCCAGAACGTCTTGAATTCGTTCAAGAAGGAAGGCGTCGTCATCGATTTCGTCGGGAATAAAATTGATGATGATTGTAAGAACGTTCTGGACGATTTCAAGTCGAGACATCCTAATCTAACGCTGAAGTATTCGAAGGATCGTTATTGAGAGGCAAGTTTTTGTGTATGAAGATTGTAGAAATGTTTTATAACGTTGTAAATATATAGTGGAAAAGATTTTAATTTGTGGTTTTTGTTTACTTCTCGCAGAACCTATTAAGAAAATGAAATTATTGCTGTAGTGTCCGACTAATTAATTAACTAAGTGATCACCCTGCAAGTGAGTGCGATAAAAATAGATCAAACATTAGAAACGGATCACGTGGTTTCGTTCTATCCAATCCCGTCAGCGATCCCTAATCGGTAACAATCTAGCTCAGATAACACAGGCCTGCATTTTTAGGGTTATGTCATGTTTTTTAACTTTTCATTATTGATTCCTATGTATTTTTTCACGCTGAATCTGAATATGACATTAGTTTTTTTTTCCCCATCACGTCAGGATTTTTTGCAAAACGCAATTTTCGAAATTTGTAAATTGTAAATTGATGAAGCAATTTGTGAAAGCTTTATTGAAAGAAGGCAATTGTTTCAAATACATCTGCAATAAATATCCAGCTTTATCAACAGCAAAACTAAAAGAGGGGTTCGGATATTAGAAAACTTTTCAAAGATGGTAATTTATCCCGACAGACCTCCTCCTCGTGTGGAGACTAGGAGGATCTTATCGATGGCAGACTAGTATCCGGCTGCGATTTGGTCGTCCAGTTGCAGATCCAAAAATTCCCTTGATTGTTACAGACCCTGCGGTTAGAGGCGCCACGATCGTAAGAAGAATAAAAGGCTAACCGACCCTTCGTCCAGCCTTAGATAAAACAGAAGCCCTATGATGATGAAAGATGGTAATTTTGAGAAAGAAATGGAAGTTGTTGAAAAAGAAACCTAGTCTGCTTTTAAAGATGTAGCAATGAAATATCTGGACAACAAGAAGGATCCGAATTTCAAATCGATCGTTGAAACCATGCTGCAGAAGTACCCAAATTTAGATTCTTCCATGAGTTTGAAGGTTCATTTTCTAAATTCACATTTGGATTACTTTCCTAAGAATTCGGGTGCTGTTAGTGAAGAGATGGGTGAGAGATTTCATCAAGATATCCAAAAAAATGGAAGATCGTTATCAAGGAAGATGGGATACTTCAATGATGGCAAACTATTGCTGGATAGTTGCTAATACTGTTAACGCAGAAAAAGAAGCAGTCATTTGCTCTGCAACTCTTGAATGAGAGTTTCCAACAAAAATCACATCAGTCATGTTGTTCATTAGATTGAAAAGGAGCTCAGGATATCAGACCATACATACTTATGTAGAAGAGTGCTGTGGTTGAAGCCTCCTTCAGGATATGTCCCGCATTACTTAAGATGTAACTATTTCAGAAATCGTCGGTAAATAGAAATCTATCACAGTCCAAAGATGACCTTATATCATTAATAAAAATCGACAAGAGCAACAACATAGCGTCCAGTTTCATTAAAAGCCTCAAATGCTTCAAACAGTCAATTGCTTGTTTTATAAATCTATATAAATTACATCCTCCTGTTCTCCACCATCCGGAGATTCAGACAAGAATTGTGTCACGACAGCGGAGATTAGTTATTGTAGCCTCGACAAAACCGTGTTGATATTGCAATAAGATTTAAAAGCATTCAACCAGCTGCCTTTAGGGATACTATCAAAAAAATACTTAACTGTAATGTTAATATCATCTTCTGACTGGAATCTCTTCCTTTTCAAATGTGTTTTGAGCTGAAAAAATAGCCATACATCGCCAAATCCGGTAAGTAAGCAGGATCTTCTATAATTTTGATTTTATTTCCGCTAAATACCGAACAGTTGTCTCTGCTGTTTGGGATGACGCGATATCATGATGTAACATGTTTCCCTTTCATGGCATTTTACTCAACCTAGCAGGCAAACAATTTTCAACATACCATTTGCAGTTCTGATCTTCTAATTTAATTGCGGCCACCAAAGCCGTACTTCAAAAAAATACTACCTTTTTTATTGCTCGTGGTTTTTTCACCATCGCTCCTACATCTTCATGTATCCAGACTCGGTTCTCTTGGTGAATGGCAACATTAAAAAACGTTAGATATGCACGTTTCATCGCCAGTTCCAATTTTAGAAATAATTTGATGGCCTTCGGCTTTCAACGTAACTAAAGTTTGTTGGCAAATTCTAACGTTCTACAATATTGATCTTACGAGGATCCAATCATTGATATCTTTGCATAGGTAATGCGTTTGTCCTCTTCCACCACCATCTTCTTCGTCGCAGCGTATTCCTGTACCACCGATTTGCAACCTCGTTCAAATTCTTTTTATACCATCTACGATATAAACAGTAGCCAATGAAGGTGCGAGGTCCTCAAACTTCCTCCTCATACTCATACGCGATCAAACCTTTCTTCTTCTAATAAATAATTATCATAAAGATCTCTCGTGATAATTCCAGAAGCTTATTCTATGGACTATTTCTTAACGCAAGATAACATAATCGTTTGCTAGTGTTGCAAGATTCACCCCCACCCCCTCCCTCCCCTCTCAACATATGCGTTATATTCCACCGAGAGAAAAAATTGTGGCTATTAACGCTGGTTTTAGCGTTAATAGCCACAATTTTTTCTTTTCTCGTAGTGACCGACGTTCAATGTTGTACCTAATCTTATGTGCATGTACTAATGATCAGGGAATTACCCTTGAAAAGTGCTCATTGGATACTAGTTTCCAATACTTTTATATGTTGGCGAAAGCGTTGACACTCTACTCCTCATTAAAATCATCGAGATCTTCTGGTGGACTTGTCTAGATGTGCATGCAAAACGTGTGATTTTAAATTCCTACCTGAAAAGTTCGTCACCACATCTTTCAAACTAAACCAGACTGCTTCCTCAAGTCAACGCAATTTGCATCAAGAGCTTTAACAAATTGTTTCATTAAGAGAATTTTCGATGAATCCACAAGTGACTCTATAATCAGGCTCCAACTCAATTTCTGGACAAAGAAGCCATTCAGAAGTTTGAAGATTGAAATCAAATAACTGCATTTACTGTGTCATTTCGATACGGAATCTAAGAATTGGTCATGTTCAGCCTTGTCACTCGAATAAATTTCCCCCTTATACCACACCCGTCCGACCAATAATCACCGGTAAGGCACTGCAGCCTTCAGACTTATTGTGTCACGTCTGTGTATTCAAGTCACCCACTCACCCCACTTATAAGTATGTGCAGGTACCTAATCGAGTGGGTCTCCTTTCGTTCTCCTAAATAGGTTTTGCCTTCTGCAATCTATTACCTCGCAGTCGCGTAGTTTAGTCGCAAAGTCTACACTTTGTGTCCCTGTCAAACACTCCCATTTTGTGTCCTTTCACCACAGCATGTCCGGTCATTAGATCTCTTGAATTCATCTGGAGGTTCTTCTTGTAAAGCAACGGATGCAACACGAACAGGTTTCATTTTATTTTGTTAGGAATTGTGGTGGCCCTCCATCTCCAACTCTTTTGAAACACACTTGCAAGGATTACTATTTCACCTAATTCCATCGTGGTAGTGAGGGCCGGGCTCGCACAGTAATAAGGAGAACCCCAGCGAGTTAATGGACAGATGAACGAAGAATAGAACAACGCTAACATTCAGAGTAACCACAGCATCTCATAGCGAGTAGGGGCCATCCATGGAAGACAAGAGGAACAAGAAAGAACCTATCGGGGTCGAGATTATTGAGATGGAGGATCAGCGAGTTGGTGGAAGTGAAAGTATTCTCTCTAATGTCCCTGTAGTGGCCAGCGCTGTGCTCCTTGATGGAGGGGATGTCAAGATCCTTTCTCACTTGTTCACGTTTAGATTTCAATTTAATATAATTTATTAAACGTGGTGAAGCTACCTAAAAATTGGTTGCTTCTCCATAATGTATTATAATATTATTTTTATATTTATGTCGTTTAATCTGTCCTGTTGTTAGTACCTATTCATAATTGTTATATGTAATTTCCTAAATTAAATGAATTTAGTTTTATGTTTCGGCATAGCTCATTTTAATTTAAAAGGATGTAAAATTTGAATTATTATTGTTTGAGTTTTGCAATTTTAATTGAATAAGATTGAAACTAACATTTATTCTTGCAAAACTTTATTAGTTTTTTACTATAAATATATTTTCAATAATTCGACAATTGATTCTAAAATTACAATACAATAATAAAAACAAAATAATAATTTTCAATATATATATATTTTTATATAGTAATAATAGCACCAATTTCCATGACAAATTTATATGGGTTAGACTTTATAATTTTATTGCGTTAATAATGGCTGTATTAAACATTGTTCCTTTATTGCGATTTATACGCTTGATTATGAAACACTGCCTTCGAACAATTGCCTCGTTAATTTTAGATCTTTCCGTTCTGCACCGTTACCATTTTACACCTACTTGTATCAAACGAGCGGTAAAAATCCTTCCTTTATATAGGCGGTCTTTCAAATTAGAGAGTTTTAGTTTTATATCGATCTTAAAGACTTTAATTTATCTGGTTTTTTTTTGTCCTCCAGTTGGTTCTACATAGAAAACTACGCCGAAGATTTAAGCGTTGGAAATTGAGTATGTATATATTTATTATTATTCATATTAAGTTAATCTTATTATTCATTTCATTACTTTTGAGATCTGCCTAAATTATTTCTTCTTGATTTCGCGATTTCCATCTTTGTTGGTATATAAGGAGCTACTCACGGTTAGTTAGATTCAAATTAAAGCCCGCTGGGCCGCAGTGTTAGAGGGATAACCAAAGATTACCCTGCCTTGATATAAATCAATAAATCGATCAAGCCTATTTATAAAACGAAAGAAAATCCATCAGTGTTTTTTAAATTTTTGAGTTTATAATTAATAACAGGTTGACGAAGTTTTTTTACAAAAATAGTAAAACATAAGTAATGAAAGCACTGATTGTCTAAATCTAGTACAACCTTAAGAATTGTTAACACAATTTGGAATCAGAGAAACCGACAGTAAAACTAAAAAAGTGTACCAAATTGAACCTCATCACTCATCATGCTTGCTTTCTTTCTTTCTTAAATATATTTAAAAGCGGAGAGTTGTTCATTTAATTGGAAGTTTCTAAATCTATTTATTTCTAACGACTCTAAGGCGTTCAGTTTATACCCTTCGTTACAGGAATGTAACATAACAAACTTATCGCTGAAGTCATGATCATTCTGCATTAAATGATTAAGCATACGTTGAGTCTAAATGGAGTTTTAAAAAACTGTTTTCGTGATCTTTCATATTTGTAATTGTACTGTTATCGATTAGCTGCATGATCTTATAATATTTATCTCTATATTGGTCAAGTATAAAAACATCTTAACGTTTCATTATTTCCCTTCCGATTTTGCCAACCTCATGGTTAATATCCAAAAGGATCAAATCAGTAAGTGGTTTATTTTTTTAAGGAATTCCAAAACTTTTTGTTGCTTTTTTTATGTGTGGTGGGTACCTAGTTGCAGTGACTCAATAAGCTGTATTACTTGTCTGGCTATCACTGCAACTCTCGTTATGTATGTAGTTTTGTGTGTGTGTAAATTGTGTTCAAATAGCTTTGTTACAGCATCATATCGCCTTTTATAATGCTGTGCTGTTAATCATTCTGCTCCTAACAGTAAATGGTAAGTCGATCCGGATGTAAACTCTCTAAAAAATGTCACCGTCCGTCCAGAGAAATGAAACCCTGAACTGATACAATGCCAACAAACAACAAACATGCCAATGCAATTGTCTTGCTGGATCACAAAGGGCTCACCAACAAGACGGCTTCCACATGAAATAGCATAATTTTGCAAGAAATCAAAACATTCTGTAAGTAGAGTAGAGTAGAAGTATTGGCTGTACAACGTTAACGTCAAAATGAAGGACTATTGAGATAGGCAACTAAAAAATCAAATCTCGATTTAATATTCTGAGCTCATCGTTTGATTTTTTGGTTAACGTTGTACAGCCAGTACTTCCACTCCATTCTACTTTTACAGAATGTTTTGATATTTTACAAAATTATGCAATTTCATGTGGAAGCCGTCTAGTTGGTGAGCCCTTTGTGATCCAGCAAGACAATGGCCCTACTTTTAGAGAAAAAAAGCAGTAAGAAATAAATTAAAATTAATGGTTTAGCCTCCTCAAAGTCTGGATTTATCCCCCATCGAGCTCTTATGGAATGAGATTGATCAAAGAGCTAGACAGCACCAACAGCTATGGCAATAGTATTTATGGAACACTTGGCAACATATTGACTCAAACTATATAAAAAAATTACTTCGAAGAATGTTTAAAATTTGTGCAGCGGTTATTAAAGCTAAAAAAGGTCACCTAAACGAAAAATCCGTTACTGTTTCCAAACTTATGAACGGTAGTGTATATACTTTTTTTTTAATGTGTGGTGGGTGCTTAGTTGCAGTGACTCCGTAAACTGTATCGCTTGTCTGGCTATCACTGCAACTCTCGCGGTGTAGTTTTTGTGTGTGCATGTTGTGTTCAATTGGCTTTGGCATCATATCGCCTTTTATGATGCCGGATGAATGGCAAGTCGATCCGGGATTAAACTCTCTGAAAAAATGTCACCGTCCCTCCAAAGAATTGAACCCCGCCGCCTATCGTCCTCTCACAACAATAGTCAGCCGCCTAATCACTACGGCCATCGACCCGTTGTTCTTAATGTTATTCGCAGGGAGATGATGTTTTAGGGTTAAACAACTCTGACATTCCTTTAGTATGACTTATAGTTTGTAAATTTCTTGGATTAATTAATGGTTGAATATTGTGTTTGAAACCTTTTTGTAATAAATTGTTTTCCTGACTTGTAAATATAATTTTTTTTTTTTTTGCGGACGTACTCACCCCGCGGGGCGAGAAATGGCCCGTCTGAACCGCCCTCTGTAAGCAACCCGGAACCGTCATTCGTGACATAACTTCGGGGTGCTTGTTCTGTCTTAATAGCTTACTGTCGCACCTAGATCTCCCGTCCCTCACACAGGGTGAGGATTAGGAGTTCGGGGTAGCGTTCTCGTCTTCTGATGGATGTCTTTCTCTCTCCTCCCTTCCTTGTGCTTCATTACGTATTAGTCCTGCTCATTATTTCTCTTCAATTGTCTTTCCATTTGCTCTCTATCCGTCATCACCCTAGCGATAAGACTGTGGATTGCGTTCCAGCTCCTTTTCGACTCTACCATTGTCTTTATTATGTTATCTGGCGTCAGATTATCGCCTAGCGTTGTCGTTAGGCTGTTTCTCTCCTGCTCCCATTTACTACATGCGAAAACTGCATGTTCAGGGGAGTCGGTACCACCACAGTAGCCGCACAAGTCCTCTGTTGTTAGCTTAAATCTTTTAGTATAACTACGAAAGTGTCCGTGTCCCGAAAGAAACTGCGTGAGGTGATGGTCCATGTTGCCCTCCCATCCTGTTCACTCCAGTTATTCTGCCATTTTGTAATTGTGGCGTGTCTGATCTTTAGTTTGTCCGGCTTCTGCTGCAGCTGTTTTATTCTGAAAATTTCAGCCAGCTCCTCCATTTGTAATCGAATAGGGGGTACCCCCGCAATCACCTGCACCGCTGTCGTGGAAACAGTCCGCTCACCACTCTTAGCAGGACCCTTCTTTGCAGCCCCTCCAGTATACTTCTGTACTTTTTAATGCTCGTTACCTGCCACCATGCTGGACACGCGTACATTAGTTGCGATCTTATTACACCATACAGTGCTTGTCTCTTTCTACTCGCTGGTCCTCTCACGTTAGACATTACCTTTGAAAGGGCACCCAAAGTAGTTTCTGCCTTCTTTACTACTTGTATAACGTGTGGCCCAAAAGTTAGTCCATCGTTGAGTATTACGCCCAAGTATTTCAGTTCTCTTTTCGGAACGACTCTCTTGCCCAGCACCACAAAACAGATATTTTGCCGTTTTCGTGGACCTTTAAGGATTGCTGCTTCGGTCTTATGTGGAGCTACCTGTAGGTCCTGTGATTCCAGCCAGTTTACCACCTCCCCAATGGACTCATTTGCCTTGAATACGAGCTCTCTCTGATCGTCTGCCTCAACAATAATAAGAAGGTCGTCCGCGTACGCTACCGATGTAACACCCTCTGCCAGTTGCAAATCTAGAACGCCGTCGTATAGAATATTCCACAAAGTGGGTCCCAAGACAGATCCCTGGGGAACCCCGGCACCGATCTCGACATTTATTTTACTGCTCACACAGATTTTCCTTTCGCTGAAGTAGGATTGCATTATGTTCAAAAGGTATGTTGGTAAATTCCTTCTTGCCATTCCATCTAATATCTTATCCCACGCTGCCGAGTTGAAGGCATTTTTTATATCTAGTGCCACTACTGCTATCCATCTTCTCCTGGACTGGCTAACCATATCTACGACTGTTCGTATTGCGTGCACCGTTGATTTTCTTTTAATAAAACCGAATTGTCTGTTAGAAAGGCCACCTGTTTTCTGTAATTCTATTTCCAACCTTTCTTTGATTAGGCGCTCGTATAACTTGCCCAGTATACTCAGTAGACATATTGGCCTAAACGATGACGCAGAGTCCATCGGCTTTCCCTTCCACAGTAGTATGACCGTAGCTTCTTTCCATTTTCTCGGGAATTCCTGTACTTTAATTAATTGGTTAAAGATGTCCAACAGTGTCTCTGGAATGGTCTCAGCTAAAGATTTTATGGCCTCAACTGTTAGGTGGTCCGGTCTTAATTTTTGCGACGGCGCTAGTTAGCTCCTCTTTCTTGAAGAGGGGTACTTCAGCAACTTGGCATTTCCCTCTCTGCCCAGTACGCTTCTCTGTCGAGAACAGTTGCTTTACTATGTCCAGATTTCGAGACATGTCTGGGTTGTATGGCGGGGTAAGCTTCCCCAGGTGGCGCATAACTATTTTAAATCCGTCGCCCCAAATGTCCTCATCTAGTTCCCTTAGGATCGTTGTCCATTGGCTTCTTTTAGCTTTTATAATAGCGTGTTTGTATTCCGATTTCGCGTTCTTTTGTATGCCTGTTCCGCGTTAGTTTTCATAATTGCGCCATCTTGCATTCTATTCTTCCTGGTCATCTCCCGGCGAAGTCTATGGCAATCTCTTCTCTTACGTTTCACGCCCCCGTTCCACCAATATGGGACGTTTCTGTGCTCCTCTGCGACAGAGACAGACCAATCAGTCAAAACATTTAAATTACTTTGGAGTTGAACCACATCATTCCAGGATTTTATACAACTATAAATTTTCAAATCATCAGCATAAGCAAGTAACGGACATGTTAATTGCATCAGTAAGTCGTTAATGTATAATATGAATAAAAGAGGACCTAGATTTGAGCCTTGTGGCACACCAGATGAAGGAAAGAATTCTAGAGACTTGTATCCATTATAAAAAACGTAATTAGATCTTCTAGTTAGATACGAATGGATAAGCTTGAGTAAATTCGGTGTTAATCCCAGTGCATGTAGTTTGTTCATTAAGAATCCGTGATCTATCGTGTCAAATGCTTTGCTAAAATCCGTACATATCACATCCACCTGGCCTGAATTGTCCAATTCCCGGCAAGTAAATTGTGTTAGCGAAGTCAAGTTAGTAACTGTCGAACGCCCACGCACAAATCCGTGTTGGTGTAGAGAAATCAATGATTTAGTATTAAAATATATGCATGCACTTTCGAATACTTTCGCAAAGTTACAAATGATCGAGATCGGTCTGTAATTCTCCATTTCGGTGTTATCATCTTTTTTAAAGATGGGAGAGATTCTTGTTCTTCGCCAGCGGTCAGGAAATTCCGACGTCTTGATGGATAGGTTTATAATAAGCGCTAGCGGCTTTGACAAGGAGGATCTTGCTTGACGCACCAGTTTACTAGGGATCTGGTCATCACCAGAACTGAAATCATCAGGTAATGTGGACATAATTTTCAGCAATTCATCCTCAGAGGTACTATGCAAAGTAAACGGTAAGCGGTTGGATTCCGAATTTTCCACGCAAAAGGGGGTACTAGGACGATAAATAGAAGAAAACATATCCGCAAATCCATTGACTATGCCTTGTGGGGAGTCTATTGGGGTATCATTGAAAGTTAAAGTGCTAGGAATACGCGAGGATCCAGTTTTGCTTCTCATATATCGAAATATCTCTCTAGGATTATTCAGAATGGACTTTTCAACTTTATCCATATAGGATTTATACGATTCATTAATGAGTGTCTTGCAGATTCCTCTCAACCTTTTAAATTCACAATTGTAAAATTGATTCTTCGTAGCTCGCCATTTTCGTCTGTAGTAAGATTTTATCTTCAAGTGATGTATAATCCGCTTAGTGAACCATGGCGGATATACAGATTTGTAACTGATTGAACTTTTCGGTACTGAATCATCAAATATATTATATAATGTAGTATAGAAGTCATCAAGTGCGCTATCGACATTATTATACTCTTCAAGAAAAGACCAATCCACATTCGAAATATCTGAGTATAGTTTTTGATAGTCAGCGTTTTGAAAATTGTATCTAAGATTGTCATTTGACGGAAAATTTGGAATATTAGTTTGTGTAGTTGAAATAAGTAAAGAAGTAGATAATGGTGGATGATATGCGTCTACAGGTACCAATGGAAATTCATCAACTTCAATTGAAGCTGAATGTATGGTATTAGACAGCAGCAGATCTAAAAGACGATTATTGCAGTTAACAATATTATTGTATTGTTTAAGTTGAAGTTAAGTGCATAAAAGGTTAAAGGTTGTAGATTTGGCACAGGCAGAAAAATTGCAAGAAAGTTGTGGAATATTGAAGTCACCAAGTAACACGCATGGTTTATCAATAAGGAAAACCTCCAAGACTTCAGAAAACAATTCAAAATCTTGCTGCGAGATATCAGGAGGAATGTAGACGGCGACAATATAAAAATTATTTGTAGTACATTTACATGCTACCAAATCCACTGTTGGGACTGCAGATGAGATAACATCAGTGTTGATTTGCTCGAAGTTGAGGGTATTATTCCATGCAATAAATACTCCACCACCCGTTGATCTATTAGTTAGAGAAAACTTCCTATCGGATCGAATGACGTTGTAAAATGGTGGTAATATTTCGGCATTATTAATGGAGTCATCTAACCAACTTTCAGTAATAACAATCAGATCGAATGCAGAAGCGCAGGCATTCGCAAAGAAAGTATGTGTTTTTGATCTAAGCCCACGAGTATTTTGATAATAAATGTTAAGAGGAAGGGAAGAACCGTTGGACGTGGTTAGTTTAAAGACATAATATTTGGAATACCGTTACGATATTTAATTTTTAGATTTGTTTCTCCATTTCTTATGCGGCTGCTTAATTCTGCCTTGGCTTCTTTGTGGATTTGTAGTTGCATTGGCGTTCGATCACGAAAAATCGATAGTGAAGAGAAATTAGCGTTAGATTTCAGATTTGACACATTACGCATAATCTTTGTAACAGCTGCACATCTGATGAAAATGAAACCTTGATTGGACGTTTACGGGTCGCAGCGGTTGGATCAAATTTACCCAGTCTCGAAACTTTAAAATCACCAGCATCGACTTGAATATTAGTACAGATTTTATTAACTAATACAGTATCTAAATTTATTTGCTCTAAATCGCTCTAGACATCCAAAAATGACAATATTGTTCTTACGTCGATCACGATCTGAGATTTCTTGAATTATTCGTTCTGAATCAAGAAGGGGTGAGGAGGAAGACGTAGTGGATTGTAAAACGGACTCCTTCAAAATTCTAATCTCCTCCTGAAGGGAAGCAATAATTGACTTGAGACTATTGAGATCGTCTCCAGATCCAATACAGTTATTACATGTCCAAGTGAACCCTGTTTTAAGATGGATTTTCCGCGCTTCAGAGACCGAAATTTTGACGCAGTCTATTCGGTATGCTTTTTTACAGACGCAACAATCAACTACTTTATGTGACTCATCAGTTTTATTACAACACGTGCAAACAGGCATGATAATTACGACTAGGTATATCGTTTTGTATCAGGATGGACAGGGAAAACACTTCACGCCAACGGTGCCCGTCGTGGCGACTTATAGACACAACGTGATAAGAGTTCGGGCAACGGATATAGGTCTTGTTGTTGGTTTTAAGCATCATGAACTTTGGAAACACTTCGAACAAGAACGAAACCATAAATTCTATACAATCACTGATAAAATATTTCTACCACCATTGCACATCAAATTAAAATTGAAGATGAAGAATTTCGTCAAAGCAATTGGATAAGAACGGTCGTGGATTCCAATATCTCCCAATATTTCAAATGCAAAACCGGGAGGCCAAATTAAACGTTTAGAAAAAGATGCACGATTTGAAGAGACTTTACCATGAATTGGGCTATCGCAGGAGCCTTTTTATAATCGCACCTGGATTCCTGGACGTCAGTGATGAACACCACAAAAATCGACACGGATTTCGCGACGAAAATCCAATCGATGCGTAAATGAAGCGACACCATTGTTCCATTATTAATCGAAAATTATATTTTTATTAAACATTGTTTCATAACAATCGCATCGTTAACGTTGTATACCTATCGTTACTATAGGTACATTAAATTTTCATCATCTCTTGGAGGAATTTCATTGTATTACAGTCACGAGCGCGCAAGATTTCTTCGGTTGTATCGCTCATTTAAATATGTATATATTTGTTTAAAGAGAATTTATCATCGCAGACTATCCTATTCCTAAGGAATCTATAAAGCGATTTATTTATAATTACAAATCGCAATCAAAACAGGTAAATAAAACAATACCAGTTTTTATTATAATTCGATTCGAAAGCTATGTATATTTTATTAAACATTGTGTTCCAAACAATCGTAGCATTAATTTTATATCCCCGCCAAGCACATAACAATAGATGACAATTCTGTTTACATCTACACAGTTTATACGAACGTATCCTACGAAAATGTTGCTGTACGTAGTGTTAGTGTCATATTTCACTTCGATTCTAGCCGATTTCACTTACATCAAAGCCATCGCCGTCAATAAAGCAACTGGCGCAAAGAAGGCGGTGAAATTCGGTAACATGAACGTTTTAAACGACAAAAACTATTACATAATAAATCTGTTTCACACGACGGTAACCGTACTCGAAGATGCGGATTTCCCCGATCTACCCATCCTGCAAGAGTTAACCATCAAATTCGGCCCGTTGGAGATGATGCAACCGGGTTGCTTCAAAAAATTACCCAAATTACAGAAGCTCAAGATAAACCATACCTCCCTGAAGACGCTACTAAAAGGTACGTTCGATGGAGCTCCTTTAATAGCGATTCTCGGTTTACGATTCAATGAGATCAGCGACATCGACGATCAAGCCTTCTTCAATTTGCGCCACCTGAAACAGATCGATCTATCGTTCAACGCGATTAAAGAGATCAAACCGAGCTGGTTCGCTCAATGTGATAAATTAAAGGTACTGGATCTCTCGTTTAATGCGATCACTCAAGTTCAAGACGGCTGCTTCCAGAACCTGAGGGGGCTGACGAACCTGGCGTTAAGCGGTAATAGCATTGCGTTTTTAGGACAGAACGCCATGGCCGAATTGTACTCGTTGAAGAAGCTGTCTTTAGCTGGGAACGCCCTCGAGAACGTACCGGAGAATCTATTTAGTAATTCGAAGAGGTTGATGTATATAAGTTTGGCTAATAATCAGTTGAGATGTTTGAGCGACTTCGTGCTAAACACCCTGACGCAGAACCCTTTAACGTTGGATATCGCTGGGAATCTGTTCGACGATGCTTGTAAGACTATTTTGACTAGGTTCAAGGCCCAACATCCTAAAATAACGCTAATGTATATGAACCAGCATATCATCTTGGGTAAAATGATTAAAAGCTGAATCAATAAAATGTAAACAATATAAATAGAAATGTTATATTATATAAATAGATTGTAAAACAAAATTGAATTTGTCATTTTTTTTTTGCTTTTCTAGAAATACTAATTCAAAATTTCAATCCTATTCAACCCCCTCATCTCTACATCAGTTTTTTTTAGGTGACGAGGAATTTATAGCTCAGACTTGTGGTTTGATCTCAAAAAGGTGGCTGCATAATGGGTACCCAAAATGTTGACGCCAGAGCAAAATCACATTCAACAGGTGACTGATCAAATTTGACGCATCGACGAGATCCTGAACACTTCCTTATTGTGGGTTTTCATCCACGGGGCTTCACCATTATAATCCTGAATCAAATCGGAAAACAGAGCATGGAATGGAGGCCACACAAGGCTTCACCAATCCCTCAAAAATTTCGATGTTCTCAATCCAAGGCTAGGTTTAAAAATTATGCACAAGATGTACCTATTCTACAGAATATCGTGATGCTTCGTTTTGGACGTCCCCAAATAGACACTTGTTCTAAGCGCGAAGAACTTCATATGAAAATAAAAAGCCCGTCTCTTGGGGATGCTTCCAAGAGAGCAGCTGCTGTTGAATTGTTGTCACTCCAATAATCTACCGAAGAGTGGTACCATTGGCTTTCGATTTCATGCAGAACGTCCATCTCCCTGAAGATCCAATGCAAGACTTGTTTTATTTAACTCAACTGATCTTTAACATCTTTGGAATTCATAATTTGAAAACAGGTCAGGCATTTTTCTACATTTAGGTACCATGAAGCATCAACTGATTCAATTGGACTTTAATTAATGCTGTTTTAATTTAAAAATTGCATGTTTTCATCAGTGGTGTGCTATTTCATGAAGACAACGCATCCGGAACTGTGTTTCAATCAAAGGACGCAATTCATAATGCAGGCTTTGAAATTTTCCAATAGTCGCTCTATTCTCCAGATTTGGCCCCCAGTAGTGATGGGGTCACATTACTGGGGGCCAAGGTGGTGAAGGAATTATCCTTATCAACTTATTACCGCTTGATCAGACTATAATTGGACTTTAATTAATGCTGTTTTAATTTAAAAATTGCATGCTTTCATCAGTGGTGTGCTGTTTCATGAAGACAACGCATCAGGACAACACAGCAGCTGTGTTTCAATCAAAGAACACAATTCATAATGCAGGCTTTGAAATTTTCCAATAGTCGTTTTATTCTCCAGATTTGGCCCCCAGTAGTGATGGGGTCACATTACTGGGGGCTAAGGCGGTGAAGGAATTATCCTTATAAACTTTTTACCGCTTGATCAGACTATAATTGGACTTTAATTAATGCTGTTTTAATTTAAAAATTGCATGCTTTCGTTAGTGGTGTGCTGTTTCATGAAGACAACGCAACAGGACAACACAGCAGCTATGTTTCAATCAAAGGACGCAATTCATAATGGAGGCTTTGAAATTTTCCAATAGTCGTTCTATTCTCCAGATTTGGCCCCCAGTAGTGATGGGGTCACATTACTGGGGGCCAAGGTGGTGAAGGAATTATCCTTATAAACTTATTACCGCTTGATCAGACTATAATTGGACTTTAATTAATGCTGTTTTAATTTTAAAATTGCATGCTTTCATCAGTGGTGTGCTGTTTCATGAAGACAACGCATCAGGACAATACAGGAGCTGTGTTTCAATCAAAGGACGCAATTCATAATGCAGGCTTTGAAATTTTCCAATAGTCGTTTTATTCTCCAGATTTGGCCCCCAGCAGTGATGGGGTCACATTACTGGGGGCCAAGGTGGTGAAGGAATTATCCTTATAAACTTTCTACCGCTTAATCAGACTATAATTGGACTTTAATTAATGCTGTTTTAATTTTAAAATTGCATGCTTTCGTTAGTGGTGTGCTGTTTCATGAAGACAACGCAACAGGACAACACAGCAGCTATGTTTCAATCAAAGGACGCAATTCATAATGCAGGCTTTGAAATTTTCCAATAGTCGCTCTATTCTCCAGATTTGGCCCCCAGTAGTGATGGGGTCACACTATTGGAGCCAAGGTTTTTTTTTTTTTTAATATGTGGTGGGTGCTTAGTTGTAGTGACTCCGTAAACTGTATCGCTTGTCTGGCTATCACTGCAACTCTCGCGGTGTAGTTTTTGTGTGTGTATGTTGTGTTCAATGGCTTTGTGACAGCATCATATCGCCTTTTATGATGCCGCGCTGTTAATCACTTTGCTCCCAACAGCGAATGGCAAGTCGATCCGGGATTAAACTCTCTGAAAAAATGTCACCGTCCCTCCAGAGAATTGAACCTATCGTCCTCTCACAACAATAGTCAGCCGCCTAACCACTGCGGCCATCGACCCGTTAAAGGTGGTGAAGGAATTATCCTTATAAACTTTTTACCGCATGATCAGACTATAATTGGACTTTAATTAATGCTGTTTTAATTTAAAAATTGCATGCTTTCATCAGTGGTGTGCTGTTTTATGAAGACAACGCATCAGGACAATACAGGAGCTGTGTTTCAATCAAAGGACGCAATTCATAATGCAGGCTTTGAAATTTTCCAATAGTCGTTTTATTCTCCAGATTTGGCCCCTAGTAGTGATGGGGTCATACTATTGAGGGCCAAGGTGGTGAAGGAATTATCCTTATAAACTTTCTACCGCTTAATCAGACTATAATTGGACTTTAATTAATGCTGTTTTAATTTAAAAATTGCATGCTTTCATCAGTGGTGTGCTGTTTCATGAAGACAACGCATCAGGACAACACAGGAGCTGTGTTTCAATCAATGAGCGCAATTCATAATGCAGGCTTCGAATCGAGGCTCTATTCTCCAGATTTGGCCCCTAGTAGCGATGGGGCTCATTATTGGGGGCCAAATCTGGTATTTCCCAAACTCAAACAACAAACTTCGTGTGGGATTCACTTCCGTGACGATGAGACAGTGATGATAGAGGTGAACGATTGATTTGCAGCGCAAGAGGACGTTAAAGCTCTTTACCATCGTTATACGAAGTGTGTCGATGTCTTAGAGGACTATGTTGAAAAATAAAAGTCCACCGTTTGATTAAAGCTTTACGATTGCTGCCGTGGGTACAGATGGTATAAAAATTGATCTGCTCAAGAGGTGTGTACACTATAAAATACCCGTTTGCGAGTATCATCAATTTGGTCTCTGGAAGTAAGCTCAAAACTGCGAAAGTTGTTACATTTTTTAAAGAAGAAGATGCAAAACAAATCCGAAATCCTGGAAAAAATAGTTTTCGACAAAATATTAGAATTTCTACAGAAAAATAATATTTTGCATGCCGCTGAATACGGTTTTATAAAGGGCAAGTCCACTCACTCGGCTTTAGTTACATTCATGTCAAAAATTTATGAGTGCATAAATGATAATCATAATAGGCTTGTACGGAAGATGGAGTAGTGGTACTGGACAACAAAACTTCGTGTGAACAACTAATGAAAACTGGAGTCCCACAGGGTTTAATTTTGGGACCTGGGGAATTTGTAGAAACAAAAATTTATTGATGATGGCATGGTAACGATCGCCAGTGATCGTAACGGCGCCTTCTTCCTAATTTTCGAAGAGATAAATGGCTCAAAATCCGTTTTGTGTGCATCTCGACATCTCAATGATGACGTCTCGATTTTCTAAGGCCCAAATGCAACAATTTTGCACTAATTGACGTAGTCTTCGATGTAGAAATGGGCTTCATCTGAAAAGATGATTTTCTCTGGGGGAAAAAAAAATCTCATCTGCTGCCCATTAGCTGAATCGAAAACGCGTCGGATGGTCGTAGAACATTGGGGACTAGCTTCACGAATTCACCTACAAACTGTGTTGAGGGCCTATCGTTAAATGGCAAGAAGTTGATCATAAGAAACACTTGATCCTCATTGTGAACGTTCAGATAAATAAAAAAAAGAATACCTAAACGGATAAGGTGTTGACTGTTAACAATAACTCCGCCCACTTGTCCTAGTGCGCAACAAAATTTTTTCCTTACTTGGGGGGAAACACAATAAGTTCCATCGTATTGGTTAAGTGTGCCTATCTTTGTAGAGTAGAGAGAAAGAGAGAGTGACACAGCTGTCCTTAGTACACGTTTACCGTACATCTTAGTCATGCCTCATAGGGTTTTGTGGGGGAGCGAAGTCGCCAATTGTAAACGGTATCTCCCTACTCTATGTATAGCACATAGATATATAAGCGTTTATGCATTATGTACTAGCTAGTACTTTTATACGCAGTCTGTCTTAAAGTAAACAGGACTTTTTTAAAATAAGAACAGAAAATGGATCGATTTATTTCATTCCAAACTATTCTGCTTCGATACACTGATTTGCACGACTTAATAGCATTTCAAATGAGAATTTTAGGCCATTGGACAGCATGGCCCTAAAAATGTTGGTACACGCCTTTAGGATGGCAGGAACGTCAACATAAGGCATGCCCTCCGTTGGCAAATGAAGTTTTCCGAAGAAATAAAAGTCGGACGGAGCCAAATCAGACGAATATGGGGAATGATGAAGAAATAAAATGATGATTCTGATCGAATGTGACGAATACGATGTACCTAACAACCGCGTCAAAACACTAAGATAAAATGGTGCATTAACCTTTGTGCCCGGTGGAACGAACTCATGATGATTCTTTGAACACCCTTTGCGAACGAGATTTGTCTTCAATTTTGACTTCTCAAACCGAGATTTTTTTGATTGCCGGCTCCATATTGGAAACACCACGTTCACCAGTAACAATATTGTAAAGGAAGTTTTCGTCTTTTTTTGGCCTCTTTGGCGATGTTAGATTTTGAGCAATTTTTGGGTCGTCAGCCACAAAGTGAGCACACACCTTCCGATATCTCAAATGATCGCTCAAAATGCGATAGATCGAACCTTCGGACGTTCACAATTCCATAAAACGCAACGATGATTTTTGGCCTGAATTTTTAGTAAATCACGCAATTTTTTGATGCTCTCAGAGGTAATCACGAATTTCGGCTGGCCGACATTGAGGGGTTGTCGTTGTCGTCTTCACGACCGTTTTTAAAGGATGTATACCACGGATGAACTCTGCCACGGGATAAACTTGTTGAATGAATTGAAAAATCGAGTGTTCTCCGATTCTCATAGCATTCTGTGTTTCAGTCAAAGGACGCAGTTCATAATGCAGGCTTTGAAATTTTCCAATAGTCGCTCAATTTTCCAGATTTGGCCCCCAGTAGTGATGGGGTCACACTATTGGGGCCAAGGTGGTGAAGGAATTATCCTTATAAACTTTTTACAGCTGAATCAAACTATAATTGGACTTTAATTAATGCTGTTTTAATTTTAAAATTGCATGCTTTCATCAGTGGTGTGCTGTTTCATGAAGACAACGCATCAGGACAACATAGGAGCTGTGTTTTAGTCGAAGGACGCAGTTCATAATGGAGGCTTTGAAATTTTCCAATAGTCGCTCAATTTTCTAGATTTGGCCCTCCAGTAGTGATGGGGTCACACTATTGGGGCCAAGGTGCTGAAGGAATTATCCTTATAAACTTTTTACCCCTTGATCGGGCTATAATTGGACTTTAATTAATGCTGTTTTAATTTTAAAATTGCATGCTTTCATGAGTGGTGTGCTATTTCATGAAGACAACGCATCAGGACAACACAGGAGCTGTGTTTTAATCAAAGGACGCAATTCATAATGCAGGCTTTGAAATTTTCCAATAGTCGCTCAATTTTCCAGATTTGGCCCCAAGTAGTGATGGGGTCACATTACTGGGGGCCAAGGTGGTGAAGGAATTATCCTTATCAACTTATTACCGCTTGATCAGACTATAATTGGACTTTAATTAATGCTGTTTTAATTTTAAAATTGCATGCTTTCATCAGTGGCGTGCTGTTTCATGAAAACAACTCATCAGAACAACACAGTAGCTGTGTTTTAATCAATGGCCTCTATTCATAATGTAGGCTTCGAATCGAGGCTCCATACTCCAGATTTGGCCCCTAGTAGCGATGGGACTCATTACTGGGTGCCAAATCTGGTATTCCCCAACAAACAACAAACTTCGTGTGGGATTAACTTCCGTGACGATGAGACAGTGATGATAGAGGTGAACGATTGATTTGCAGCGCAAGAGGACGTTAAAGCTCTTTACCGCATTGTTATATCAAGTGTGTCGATATCTTAGAGGACTATGTTGAAAAATAAAAGTCCACCGTTTGATTAAAGCTTTACGATTGCTACCGTGAGTACGGATGGTATAAAAATTGATCTGCTCAAGAGATGTGCACACATCTCCCGTTTGCGAGTATCATCAATTTGGTCTCTGGAAGTAAGCTCAAAACCGCGAAAGTTGTTTTTAAAGAAGAAGATGCAAAACAAATCCGAAATCCTGGAAAAAATAGTTTTCGACAAAATATTAGAATTTCTACAGAAAAATAATATTTTGCATGCCGCATATTTACAATGTCAAACCAATAATCTTGAATTTGTTCCGTTCAGCTGAAAAATCGAGTGTTCTCCGATTCTTATAGCATTTTTTTTAGAAAAAATCGAATAACTACAAAACGCCCGAATCAAATTATAAAACTAAAGGTATAAAGCTTAAAAATAGGTAATTCCAAATATGTAAAAATATATAGGGTGTTCCATTAAAAATAACCAAGTAGATGGCGATATTTTTAAATTTATATTTTGGCCAGAACCCTATAAACTTCTAATGAACGGTCTCGATGAGACACCCTGTATATCCCGACAAATCAGGAGTATTCCTTACTGTGTCCACTAATACTTTTATTTTCTTGTCCTTAATGCGATTTTCGCTTGTTAAAAATGCGACTATTTTATTGAAACAACCGTTCCAGTTTAGAACTAAACCGTCACTCTCGTCAAAGCATATTTTGAAATCCATGTTAATCAGTAAAGAGCCTCGTTATCAACGAAAATTTTCCATTTGTCTAATGAGCTTCATCAATTCCTCAGCAGTTAAATTGTCTTATTTAATCACTTTCTTCGCATTTCGAGCATCTGACGTTTTTCATCCTTTGATGGCAAACCACAGGTGCTGTGGTCTCATATCAATTTGCTGATCTTCTTGACATAATGTACAGTACCATAAATCTTTCTTTTCATTATTGGACAGGTCAGTACAGGTTGCCGTCTTCTTTCTTCTGTATCCTCTTTCTGGGTTTGATTTGTCTGGTGGGTCTTTAGTCGAAAAAAGTGCTTGAGTTGCAAACTTTCCTGAAAGTTCTGGCGTAAGTAACAGCTGTGAGAAAGATTGCGAGTGGTCATCATCAGGAGTTAAATGTGCAGGAGAAGATACTGAAGACGATGAAGACTCCCATTCACCATCTTCATCCGAAGAACTAGCTTTTTCTACATGTGTCGTAGGATTGGATTGCTTAGGAGAAATATGATTGTTTTTTGTGTCCTTTCTGATAGTGTTAAGGGTGCAAAAGCTGTTTTTAGTATCACGGTGGGATCAATTGGATAAATGCCTGTAGCCCGAAATCCTGATGATACATTTGAAGATGTAGTCGCCTTTGGCCATACCTTGGAAAATACTATACCGAAACTTGACTTGGTTAATTTTCTGTTTGGACAAACACGCTAGAAGCGCTGCAATTCGTCGTCCCAATGGTATTCGAAGGATCGAAACACTGAGTTGTCCATGGTTTGCAACTCATGAGTGCATTTACTAGGAAGACAAAACAATGTTATGCCAGCTTCATCTGCAGAAGTAACAATGTTGCAAAAAAATATTTTCTACTATTGTGTTTTCTGACGGTGTCCATATTTGGGTCAGTGCCCATATTTAGTTGAGTTACCTTATTTGTTATTAAAGTATTTAATAACGAGAGCATACATTTTGTATTATATGTACAAAACAATTTCGTGGCTGAATGAATTCTTCGTAATTTGATCAATATATTGTAACAATAAATAGCTTTATTGTTACAATGAAAAGCTACTCAATGATAGCTGTTAATCAATAATACGAATTAAATTTTCTTGAGTGTAGAGACCTACATTACCGGCGGTCGTCTTATGCAACTTTCTGCAGCTATAGCAAAACTAACGTTCGTGCTACAATGCTCGAATGCGTATTTATTGAACCTGCCTCGTAGAAATCCAATCAAACCTGTTCTTAATTGAATTTAATTTAGGCTTGTATTTATATTGTAAAATTATGTAATATAGTGCGCTTAATTCTGTTACAGATTACACAACAAAGAACTACATCCGAAAAGATCAATCGCAACATCAAGATAGGATGGATTTTAGAATGAGTGTGAGGTTGTCTCGGCTTAAACTAGACAATCAGAAGAGTTTCATAGCTCTATTCTATTAATTAAGTTGGGGGGTACTCAAACAAATAAATTAAGGATTTTTTTTTAATTATATTACTTTTAAATAATTTATTTATAGCACAATTGTAAATGCAATTACACAATCATTAATTAAAACATTTCTACAATCATCACTTAAATAAGTCCTAATTCTAATGATGCATAACTATATATATGTTAGGATGCCTTTTGGTGAATTTCTTGAAAACACCCTCGCAATTATTATCGATCTTATTCCCAACGAAATGGAGGACCACCCGATGATCCCTGAACGAATTCAAAACATGGCGACTCAAACAAGCCGCTTTATTATCCGTCAATAACACGAACTGCAACCTCTTCAAACCTTGAAAGAAATTATCGGGGAAAGCGGGGATAGAATTCCTCGCCAAGAATAAAGTGCTCAACGAACGGAGTCGATTTATAGCGTTCTCGTCTACCGATTTGATCTTGTTATCGTTTAAAGTTAACATCGTCAAATTCTTAATGTTCTTAAAAGCGTCGTTTTGTATTCGAGCGATGCGATTGTGGGAGAAATCCAACCTCTGCAATTTATCGCAATTGGAGAACCACTCCGGTACGATCGCCCTGATTTTATTGTGCGATAAATTGATCTCTTCCAGTTGCGTTAAATTGGCGAAAGCTTCGTTTTCGATCGTCGCGATTTGATTTTGAGCGAAGCTCAGGAGTACGATCAGTGGGATGCCGTCGAATGTCCTCTTCACGATCTTCTTCAGTTTATTCTTGTTTATATGGAGGGCTACTAATTTCGGTAGGTTACTGAAGCATCCCGGTTTCATCTCTTGAATATTACCGCCTTGTATTTTGAGCGTTTTCAAAAGCGGATTGTCGAAATCCGTTTCTTCTAGGATTGTCGCCGTGGTGTTGTGTACGATTATCAAATTAGCCCTGTTTAGATTCTTAATCCTGACACCTTTGACGGAGATTTGCTTATTATTATTGGATGTACTGTGATGAGCGGTGATTATGTTTAAATTTGCCAAGATAGGAGTAAAAACTGACACCAACACTATATAACATAACAACATATTTTTAAGATCAATGTAAAATTATATATATATATATAAAGAAACAACAATATACTACGGATTAATATAAAATTAACGATACAATTGTTATAACACAATGTTTAATAAAAATATAATTTTCGTATAATCAAAAAATAATTTTATTGCTATTGCTCCATTTATCAGTTGATTGAACCTTTGTCCCAATTCCCGATGAAATCGATAATGTTTATCGATACCGAAGAATTAATGTTTCGAAGAGTATTTGTTCTAAATGTTGCAGAATATAAAGCGAATGGTTTAAGTCAAATTCGGCTTTTGTTCTTTTTTAATCGGATGTAATAATTTTTTTACGGTATTAATTCAAATTCATTCAGGATAGATTACAAATTAGAAATATTATTTGGCCCAGGCAATTGCTTTTTCTGTTATTTCAAACGATAAGAATTAATTCCATTGTTATCTATAGGTAGTTTCATAAATACAGGGTGTAGCAATGTAGTTGTTAGATCAATTTGTCAACTGTCAATTTGCCTACTGAGAAAAAAACAAAAGACAATCAACTCACACAGAAGCCACATTACAAGAGGCATTAAGTTTAATCCGAGAGGGTAGAATATCACTAAATAAAGCTCATAGAGATTATGGAATTCCAAAGGGCGCAAAGGAAACTGGAGCTATCTTGAAGATGACAAACAAGAAGAAAAACAAAATGAATGACGAACTAGAATTACCGAGGGAAGCACATTATTGCCTGGAGGAGAAAGAAGTAATACAAGAAACACAAACTATAACTGGTGGAAACATTGAAAACGAAGACAATAATGTTGTTATCCAAGAGGAAGAATCTGCAGATGAACTTCCACAAAAAGAAAACAACGTAAACTTTAACTTAACTTTGGACGAGGAAAAAAAAATAGAAAAACCAGGAAAAAAAAACGAGAATGGGGAAAGTTCCTCAGTAAATGATTTATGGACTAAACATCTCTCATGGCCCAGATTTGATGACAGTAATAACGTCCAAGAAATGGAAAGAAATTCAGGAAAAGAAAGAATCTGAACGTCTTGAGACACCAAGATTATTTGAGCTAGGAAGGTGAAGCTAGGAAAATGAAGAAGTTAGAACCGAATACGAAAAAAGATAAGATCCAAAATAGAAAAATTATAAACGTGTAGAATGTGCAAAAGAAAGTTTATATTATGACATTCCTGTCATATGCATTTTTGCATTTTAAAGGCTGTATAAATGAAACACCCTGTATAAACAAAAGCAATTTTAAGCTATCGCCCCCTTTAAGAATGAAAGCACTTTCATTTTAAAAGTATTTTTTTTTTATCTTCAACAGGTATCGAGATACCGACCGACACCGCACTATTGAAACACCCTGTATATCTCTCCCTTTCTCTAGAATAGAACATTATTTATTCTTTCTATTTACTTTTAATTACCCGATGCATTATAAAATAACATAATTGCCGAATAACAACAATATTGACTTAATGACATTTTTATCACTTCCGGTTGACGTCGCATTGACGTCACAATAATATTTTAACGACCTAAGGTCGACAAACTCAGTTCAGTTGACCGTCGACAACGGTAGAGGTAACATCTATAGAGACGGTTGTGTTATTTTACATCGGACGAATTGAATTCTTGTTGGGAATCGTTTCTCGTGAAATTACGAATTGGAAGTTATCGAAAGATAAGTTGTGTTGTCCTTTCTGCGTCGGTACAAGGTAGGAACTACCTAATATGAACGCTAATTCTAACTCAAATTTTACTTCGATGCAACGAGGTGTACGTTAGTGCGAGTTGTCCCTCTACAGCTCTTGTGTTCGTCAGATTCTCTCTCTTTGTTTTGACACTCGGATTCTGTCCGGGTGCGTGCTCTAATGGCATAGTTCCGCTGACGCCACATACCCTCGTGAGGGTCTATCAATCGATTAGAGAGGTCTGACGTCCGTGAGAGTCTCAAAAGGGACAGTCTCAATCTAATTTATATCCCGTTTGGATTAATTAATGGCTGTAGAATGCCAAAAAAAAAGCGTTCATATTAGAACTGTTCTTATTGTTGATGGTTTGGGTATTGCGATGAATGTTGGTCCACGTTTTGAAATAAATGTTAACCTACTTAAAGAGATCTTTGTCTACTGTTGATGATTTGGTAGGTCGGTTCCTGTAGAAGGTTTGGGTATTGTGTTAAATGAAGGAACTACCTAATATGAACGCTAATTCGAACTCAAATTTTGCTTTGATGCAACGAGGTGTACGTTAGTGCGAGTTGTCCCTCTACAGCTCTTGTGTTCGTCAGATTCTCTCTCTTTGTTTTGACACTCGGATTCTGTCCGGGTGCGTGCTCTAATGGCATAGTTCCGTTGACGCCACATACCCTCGTGAGGGTCTATCAATCGATTAGAGAGGTTTGACGTCCGTGAGAGTCTCAAAAAGGACAATCTCAATCTAATTTATATCCCGTTTGGATTAATTAATGGCTGTAGAATGCCAAAAAAAAAGCGTTCATATTAGAACTGTTCTTATTGTTGATGGTTTGGGTATTGCGATGAATGTTGGTCCACGTTTTGAAATAAATGTTAAGCTACTTAAAGAGATCTTTGTCTACTGTTGATGATTTGGTAGGTCGGTTCCTGTAGAAGGTTTGGGTATTGTGTTAAATGAAGGAACCACCTAATATGAACGCTAATTCGAACTCAAATTTTACTTTGATGTAACGAGGTGTACGTTAGTGCGAGTTGTCCCTCTACAGCTCTTGCGTTCGTCAGATTTTCTCTTTTTGTGTTGACACTCCGGGTGGGTGCTCTAATGGCATAGTTCCGCTGACGCCACATACCTTCGTGAGGGTCTATCAATCGATTAGAGAGGTTTGACGTCCGTGAGAGTCTCAATCTAATGTATATCCCGTTTGGGCTAGTTAATGGCCCCAGAATAAGAAAAAAAACCAACATTCAAGCCAATATCCAAACCTTCGATATCAATCGACCTAACAAACCATCAAAAATAGGAACAGTTCTATATTAGAACTGTTCCTATTTTCCTATTTCCTGAATAGGAACAGTTCTATATTAGAACTGTTCCTATTTTTGATGGTTTGTTAGGTCGATTGATATCGAAGGTTTGGATATTGGGTTGAATGTTGGTCCTAGTCTTGAGATAAGTGTTGAGCTACTTAAGGAGATATTTGACTTACTGTTGATCGTTTGGGTATTGCGTTGAATGTTGGTCCACATCTTAAGATGTGTTAAGCTACTTAAAGCGATCTTTGTCTTACTTTTGATGGTTTGGTAGGTCGGTTCCTATAGAAGGTTTGGGTATTCTGTTGAAACCTGAACGCTAATTCAAACTCAAATTTTGCTTTGATGCAACGAGGTGTACGTTAGTGCGAGTTGTCCCTCTACACCTCTTGTATTCGTCAGATTCTCTCTTTTTGTGTTAACACTCGGATTCTGTCCAGGTGGCTGCTCTAATGGCATAGTTCCGCTAACGCCACATACCCTCGTGAGGGTCTATCAATCGATTAGAGAGATTTGACGTCCGTGCATGAGAGTCTCAAAAGGGACAGTCTCAATCTAATTTATATCCCGTTTGGATTAATTAATGGCTGTAGAATGCCACAAGAAACGTTCATGTTAGAACTGTTCCTATTTTTGATGGTTTGTTAGGTCGGTTAATATCGAAGGTTTGGGTATTGCGTTGAATGTTGGTCCTCGTCTTGAGATGAGTGTTAAGCTACTTAAGGCGATCTTTGCCTCATTGTTCATGGTTTGGTAAGTCGTTTCGTGTTGACTACTGCTCTAATCTACATGGAGGTGGTTTGGATTATTTTGGTATTAATCGTTTTTTGTAGATCTACTACCGTCTTGCAAACGACCAGATATTTTGATCGCATACTGTGATTTGTCCGCGATGACAGCTACGTTTGTTTCGTGTGCGTTCTTGCTGTTGATGCTTCGGTAGAAGGATCTCTACAGAAGATTCGAGCTTGCGACAAATTCTACTAGTTTTTTTTTCCAATTTAACAATAGGATCTACCTGATATGAACGCTAGTTCAAACCCAAATTTTGTTTCCATTCAACGAGGTATACTTTAGTGCGAGTTGTACCTCTACACCTCTTGTATTCGTCAGATTCTCTCTTTTTGTGTTAACACTCGGATTCTGTCCAGGTGGCTGCTCTAATGGCATAGTTCCGCTAACGCCACATACCCTCGTGAGGGTCTATCAATCGATTAGAGAGATTTGACGTCCGTGCATGAGAGTCTCAAAAGAGACAGTCTCAATCTAATTTATATCCCGTTTGGCTTAATTAATGGCTGTAGAATGCCACAAGAAACGTTCATGTTAGAACTGTTCCTATTTTTGATGGTTTGTTAGGTCGGTTAATATCGAAGGTTTGGGTATTGCGTTGAATGTTGGTCCACGTCTTGAGATGAGTGTTAAGCTACTTAAGGCGATCTTTGCCTCATTGTTGATGGTTTGGTAAGTCGTTTCGTGTTGACTACTGCTCTAATCTACATGGAGGTGGTTTGGATTATTTTGGTATTAATCGTTTTTTGTAGATCTACTACCGTCTTGCAAACGACCAGATATTTTGATCGCATACTGTGATTTGTCCGCGATGACAGCTACGTTTGTTTCGTGTGCGTTCTTGCTGTTGATGCTTCGGTAGAAGGATCTCTACAGAAGATTCGAGCTTGCGACAAATTCTACTAGTTTTTTTTTCCAATTTAACAATAGGATCTACCTGATATGAACGCTAGTTCAAACCCAAATTTTGTTTCCATTCAACGAGGTATACTTTAGTGCGAGTTGTACCTCTACACCTCTTGTATTCGTCAGATTCTCTCTTTTTGTGTTAACACTCGGATTCTGTCCAGGTGGCTGCTCTAATGGCATAGTTCCGCTAACGCCACATACCCTCGTGAGGGTCTATCAATCGATTAGAGAGATTTGACGTCCGTGCATGAGAGTCTCAAAAGAGACAGTCTCAATCTAATTTATATCCCGTTTGGCTTAATTAATGGCTGTAGAATGCCACAAGAAACGTTCATGTTAGAACTGTTCCTATTTTTGATGGTTTGTTAGGTCGGTTAATATCGAAGGTTTGGGTATTGCGTTGAATGTTGGTCCACGTCTTGAGATGAGTGTTAAGCTACTTAAGGCGATCTTTGCCTCATTGTTGATGGTTTGGTAAGTCGTTTCGTGTTGACTACTGCTCTAATCTACATGGAGGTGGTTTGGATTATTTTGGTATTAATCGTTTTTTGTAGATCTACTACCGTCTTGCAAACGACCAGATATTTTGATCGCATACTGTGATTTGTCCGCGATGACAGCTACGTTTGTTTCGTGTGCGTTCTTGCTGTTGATGCTTCGGTAGAAGGATCTCTACAGAAGATTCGAGCTTGCGACAAATTCTACTAGTTTTTTTTTCCAATTTAACAATAGGATCTACCTGATATGAACGCTAGTTCAAACCCAAATTTTGTTTCCATTCAACGAGGTATACTTTAGTGCGAGTTGTACCTCTACACCTCTTGTATTCGTCAGATTCTCTCTTTTTGTGTTAACACTCGGATTCTGTCCAGGTGGCTGCTCTAATGGCATAGTTCCGCTAACGCCACATACCCTCGTGAGGGTCTATCAATCGATTAGAGAGATTTGACGTCCGTGCATGAGAGTCTCAAAAGGGACAGTCTCAATCGAATTTATATCCCGTTTGGATTAATTAATGGCTGTAGAATGCCACAAGAAACGTTCATATTAGAACTGTTCCTATTTTTGATGGTTTGTTAGGTCGGTTAATATCGAAGGTTTGGGTATTGCGTTGAATGTTGGTCCACGTCTTGAGATGAGTGTTAAGCGACTTAAGGCGATCTTTGCCTCATTGTTGATGGTTTGGTAAGTCGTTTCGTGTTGACTACTGCTCTAATCTACATGGAGGTGGTTTGGATTATTTTGGTATTAATCGTTTTTTGTATATCTACTACCGTCTTGCAAACGACCAAATATTTTGGTCGCATACTGTGATTTGTCCGCGATGACAGCTACGTTTGTTTCGTCTGCGTTCCTACTCTTGATGCTTCGGTAGAAGGATCTCTACAGAATAATTCGAGCTTGCGACAAATTGTCAGCATCTTAATTTTAAATTATTTTCTTAGATGTAATAGTAGAATCTATCGATTTTAACTTTATTGCAATGAACATAGTTCTCCAGACAAATCGATAAATTCTACTAGATTTTTGTTTTCCAATTTAACAATAGGATCTACCTGTTATGAACGCTAGTTAAAACTCAAATTTTGTTTCCATTCAACGAGGTATACTTTAGTGCGAGTTGTACCTCTACACCTCTCGTATTCGTCAGATTCTCTCTTTTTGTGTTGACACTCGGATTCTGTCCGGGTGGGTGCTCTAATGGCATAGTTCCGCCGACGCCACATACCCTCGTGAGGGTCTATCAACCGATTAGAGAGAATTTGACGTTTATGAGAGCCTCAAGAGGTCAGTCTCAATCTGATTTATATCTCGTTTGGATTAATTAATGGCTGCAAAAAGACAAGAAATGCGTTCATCGTAGTATTTTTTTGTAAGGATAATACGAACTATAAGCTTACGGTGAGCAAAATTGAATAACTCCAGCTCGGCAATATAAAGATCACCGAGTTGAGTTCTCACTGGATTCGAGAGACCCATATCCAGTATCCATAAAAACTAAACGTCTAAGCCGACTTAATTAATGGCCTTAATAGGTGGCGCCACCTGAAACGTCATTATTGACGTTAAATCCTGTTTATTACATTCGAAAAACAAATAAACACTGCTAGTTTTAAAGACAAAATTTATTAGATAGATCAATAAAAAACAATATTTATAGCACAATTGCAATTACAATCACACAATAATCAGGTTGCAGCATCTATACAAGGATCTTTGATACACCTTCTCGGTATTCCAGCCGCTAGTACCATTA
The DNA here is from genome assembly GCA_023690525.1 of Holotrichia oblita. Lineage (NCBI taxonomy): Eukaryota > Metazoa > Arthropoda > Insecta > Coleoptera > Scarabaeidae > Holotrichia > Holotrichia oblita. The sequence goes on from CM043023.1 coordinate 32,811,064, forward strand.
TATTACGATGTTCAAGATTAAACTTGTTCAGAAATCTTGTACAATAAACGTCTAGTTTATTAGCGTTCAAATTGAAATACAACATCTCCAGATCCTTGAGCCAATATAAAAAATTCTCACTCACACACGTCAACTGATTATCCCCCAATAATAGGAACCTCAAATTCATCAAGCCTCTCACGAAATCATCCGGTATAGTTCTGATCAGATTCTGCTGTAAATTTAGCATGAACAATAATGGTAGATAATTCACAGCGTTCTCTCCTACATATCTCACTCTATTATGCTCTAGAGACACCACCTGCACGCTCCGGATATTCCGAAAGACGTAATCCGGAATCTCCGTGATCATATTATGGCCCAAGAATAAATGCGTCAAATTACCGCAATTTAGAAACCACCGCGATCTAATCGTCGTCAATTTATTATCGGTTAAATCGATTTGTTGCAGGGCGTCCATGTCGGCGAATGCTTCGTTATCGATTTCCACGATTTGATTTTGTGAAAGATCTATGATCGTAATTAAGGGGATCCCCTCGAATGTACCTTTTACGATCCTCATTAGATTAGTGGAGGTTATAGTGATGTGTTTTAAATTCGGTAGATTACTGAAACATCTCGATTTCATCTCTTGCAAGTTACCTTCTTGTAGCGATAGCCATTCCGTGAACGGTAGCTCGGGGAAATCCGAAGCTTCCAGTACGACTTCCGTGATCTCGTATAACGTTATCGATTTATCGTTCGTTAGATTTTCGAGCTTCTCGACTATATTTGCGCGGGTAAGAATGAGAATTGAAAGCAGAATTATATTTAACAACATTGTCTTAAGATTAATATGAAACTATAACTGTTTAATTTGAAATATAGAGTTTATATAAAGATTTCCTATGTACACGCACATTATAATTGATATTATCGTTATAATAATACAATATATACTAAAAATTTAATTTTAGTTTAACAATGAAACAATATTGTTATGCCACATAGATGTTGATTGGATGTTTGTTAGACCATCTAACGAATTTGAAGCAGTAACGCTAACAAATAAATCTTTGGTTGCTCTTCGGTTCTCGGGTTCTCTGCCTGAGAACCGAAGAGCAGCCATCAACAGCGGCCGTGAAAGCCTGAAGACTACATTAAATAAATCTTTAAAAAATGTTTGAATTTGATGAGACAATTCCCAGATATCACAGGCTGTGTGTTCACTAGACTAAGCCAAGAGGAAACTTGAGAGCCAGGTAATTGATTTTTGTTGCCACATGACCTGTCAGTCCAAGCTCCCCTTTGCTATCTCAGGCTATCTTGACAATGAGAAGCCTTTCTGTTGTCCTCCCATTTGTCAACTGCTTAGTTTAGGCGGTTTTAGGCATTTTTGCTTCTTCTTAGGCAAGCTTACCTCCTTTTCGTTCGCTTCGATCCCTTGATGGCTTGGGACCCACTGAAGATTTATGTGGTTATTGTGCCCCAGTTGCCTTAAATTGGACCGGCTTCGTATGTGTAGGCACACATAGCCTCCAACGCCGTCTAACTGTCAATTGATATACTAATTGTTAGGCTTCGTATGCCTCGCATAGGAGAGAGCAGAAATCTCCGCTTGAAATATGTTGGAGTCGAGTCCCATAGGCACTTTGAGGTAGTGGTTAGGCCACTAATGCCTATCCCCACTCCTATTCTAGAGCCGTCCGTGTACTATACCAGGGTTTCTCGTTTGAGTTGAGGCTCACCATGTCTTCAAATGAAAGTTTTTCATAAAGTTTGCAAAACCAATCTTCTTACTACACCTCAACAACCACACCACAATGGTTCGAGGTAGAGGGCAGGCATAGTGTTGAGTCCATCTTTTCACGTTTACAACTTTTTTCTTTGACAATTTGTCTTCAGATTTGCTTTTCTCAATTTTTTTCTTTTTTGCTTAAGATTTTTGGTTTCACTTTGCCCATTTTCATTTCTATGTGCAGCTTGCAAGTATTTAGCCATCTTCAGCTATTCTTTGCTCTAGGAACTGCTGATGATTTTCGCTTTTTGTACTCCTGAACTAGTTTTGTTCTTTGATTTGGGCAAATAGGAGAAATCTTCTAAATGAAAATTTTCAAAGTTGACTCCGTCGATTTTAGAGAAGATCTGTCTGCATCATCTTGGGATGTTTGGCTAAACAATATCTAAAGAATCATTAAGCTCATTAGATGTTCCTGTATTTGCATCTTGTGCAATTTGTGGAGGCTTTTGAATCATATCTACAGTCGTAGCAGTCTTATCAGTGTTGTCAGAAGTAAGGTTTTCATCAGGGCAAAAGTCAGATTCGTCGAAAACGGAGCGATCCACCGGACAAATCCCACACGCTTTGTAACCGTTCTTCGCATTCTCGATGGTAGCTGCTTTCCCGTATGCTTCTGCTACAATACCAGACAATTGGTATTGGGTCACACACAACCTAGGGTTTGTACGCAGCTGCTTTTGAATAGCCTGGTTGTAAAATCCTTTAAATGGCTTAAAGAATGCCCGATTCAAGGATTAGATACGGTGCGTTGTGTGCCCAGGGAGTTGCAGTTGAATGAGTCGTGTGTCTATCTAGAACTAATAACACCTTTTTTTCTGGAGTTGCTCTAACTGTGCCAATAAAGTATTTCAATTACACACAAATCAGTAGATATATAGCCAGTTTCAGAAACTGTGACAATACTGCCTGGTGGAGCACCAATTTGAAGTGGGTCTGTCATCAACTTCCGTTTAAAAATAAGCATGGGTGGCATATAAGACCCAGATGCACTTGTGCAGCATACAATGGTGGTATTTACCACTTTGTCACAACTTGGGTATTTTGTTTGTACTGTGCTCACGCCGGATTCATCTACATTATATATTCCAGTAGAATCAATTTTGTTTTCATCGACAATTTTTACGTTCTTTTTGTTGAACCCGTTCACTCGTGACATTGATGTAGCTTGGGGCTCCCTCACGGTTAATTCAGGATGACGAGCTTTAAAGGAATAACACCATTTTTTACCAGCCAACTATAAGTCTCGGTTAAAACTGTGTGGTATGTTTTTTTTTTCAGCAAATCTGAAAAGCTTACATCATTTATAGTTAATCCGAAAAAAACAGCTTTAGAATATAATTGACAAGCTCCTTTCCGACTGCTGGATGTAAGTTTAAGCTTCTTCCAAACGACTTCCATTCTTCATTGGCGTTGACATTTTTACCTTGTAGGTGGCGACTAAGTGTTGGTTTGGGAATGCCGTATTGTCAATAACATTCGTAACCACTGCAGGCAGAGTGAGACCAAAGCCCACAGGAAGTGCAACGGTACCACACCTCGTTGTTTCTGCCGAATTCTCCGCATATGAGACAATGGTTTTCTGGGTCCTCATCCTCATCATTGTCATCATCGACGCAGAGATCGTCGTTTAGCCTTTTTAAGACTTTTCTCTTTGCTTTTCTTTGCCTTCCTGTTTTCCTTTTCTATAAGACTGTTTTTAATTGATGTTAATGTTAAAATCGTAGAATATTGCTTTTTTCGACCTTGTCTTCTGGTGAGTGGTTGACAGTTGATGTTTTGATAGGCAAATTAATAAAATTTTCAACGTTTGGTCGTTGTTTTAATTGTCTTCCTTGCCCAGATGTTGGGCGGTTCTTTGGATGTGTTTGGAGTTGAAGCTATTTCAATGGGAATGTTTGCATATGCTGTCTGAAAAGAGCTTTCAGCTTTTGAGGTAAAAAGTCTTCATTATTGAACACGTTCCAGTTTATTGGTTCTAAATCCAGACTCTCCATTACTTATCAACAACACTCGAATACGCCTTGTTAAACAACGATGTGACATCATAAGGGGTTATTTTTTCTGCAAGGTGGCTCTTCATAAAACTATCGCAATCTTTTCTATAAGCTGCCTTAAGTGGTCCATAGAACGTGACGTCCAACGGCGCATTCTGTCAACAAGATGGTTGAGCGAACTCCTAAAAATGTTGAAGTCATTCCAAAAAAAAAGTCTTCATTGATCCAGCCACTCCCTGAGCACCAGCGGGGTCATCTTTTCCAGAAGAGTGGAATGTCGTTTCCTTGGGAAGATAAACATGGGGGGGGGGGAGGGGTGTAAATGACCCAGCAGCGCTCACCCTGCACAAAACAGTGATATTTTTGCCTCTCTCCCTAGTAGTGATGGGACCTACGCTTTTCTGCCCTTTTGTAGCTAGTATTTTCCCCGGATCTTGGACTGTTGAGATCCCTGTCTCATCACAATTGTAAATATTTTTGGGAAGAAACTTAAGGGTTTCCATAATCCTATTTTTGCTGGTGGCTTCTGGCTTTCTAACTCGTATTGGATTTCTCCTTCCAGCCAATTCTTTGTTTCTTCTTCTGCTTATTTTCTGCGTATTCATAAGCAACGGTTCTTACTTGATTTTGTGTCTAGTAAATCATAAAAATGACGAAATAAGTCTTTGAAACTTATATATCTGTTACTATCCCACTAACTATCCCACTGGTATTATTATCATTATTTTAATCTAATCATGTCAGATGTTTCCGACTTGGTAGACGAGGATGAGACCGATATAGATGATCCTTTTATAGATAGTGGTTCAGAATATGTTCAGTCTAGTTCAGATATGTCTAGTGATGAAAGCATGCAACAATCAACAAGTAAAGAAAATGAGAAAAAGAAGAACACAACAACGAAAGCAAAAGAAAAGCTCCAAAGAACTAGAAACGAATCTTCAAAGCTCAAATGATTTAGATAACAATGGAGTGCTAACTGTAGTAGCTACGTGATAAGTGGACACAAGTCCACAAATAAAAACTTTGAACCTAAGATGACTATTCCAACACAAAAACATTGTCAGATTTTAGCGGGTTTAGATCGATCTTCTTCTGAGCTTTTTGAAAGTGTTATTTTTCTTTGGATTGCCCAAATTGTATTCCAATACGCAAAAAAAAAAGCGGAAAATGCCTCCAAAATATATTACATGGAGGAAGCATAGATGAAGCTATGGCTCAAACCTCAAACCAGTAAAAAGAGGAGTGAAATTGTGTTATTGTGGGAAAGATGAAGAGAGAGGTGAATACACTGTTGGAGAAGCGGTTGTAAAAATAAATTGGCAAGCACCATTAGAGACAAAAATGTTAGCTTATGCTTTGATTGAGGTCTTTCACAAGAACTCATCTAACGAACGACTTATAATTTGCTGCAACTGCAATTTCGACAAGAATAAATATTGAAAGCGAGGAAGGTAGTTTAACAAAGTACAGAGTCTTATGTAGTTTCATCCTGTTTTATTAGATTTAAATAATGTCTTAAATAATACCATTACATAACGAATTAAATATTCATATATTCGGTGATATTTCCGACTACCTATATCATTCTATCATTATGACTACATTACGATGTTTCTTTCCAAAATTAATTAAACTCCTCTTACAATCACCACCAAATTTATTCCCTTTCAAATTCATCCTCATAAGCTGCTGATGAATCAATGAATTCAGAACTGGTTCACTCAAACAAATCAATTTATTATTACCCAAATCTAATTGGTACAACTGTCGACTTATACCTCGAAAGAATTTATCTGGGATCATTTCGATTCCATTCCGTTCTAGAGTTAACAACAATAACGATCGCAGGTAATTCACAGCATTCTCCCCTACGGATTTTATTCTATTATACTGTAAAGATAGTGCCTCCAAATTTTTTATATTTCGAAACGCATAATCCGGAATTGTACCGATGTGATTGTGATGTAATTGTAAAATCGTCAATCTATCACAATGCGAGAACCAATCGGGTTTAATCGTCGTAAGTTTATTGTTCGATAAGTTCAGTTCGTTGAGAGATCTCAAATTGGTGAATACCTCCTCCTCAATCTCAGCAATTTTATTGTGCGAAAGATCTATAATTGCAATCGATGGGATCCCATCGAACGTTCCCCTCACAATATTTTCCAGTTTATTGTGTATTACAAGGAGGTTGATTAATTTTGGTAAATTAATGAAACATCTCGGTTTGATCAGTTTTAAATTACCTCCTTCTAAAGACAACCATTTCACGTCCGGTCGATTCGGGATATCGGCTTCTTCTAATACAGTTTCCGTGATATTGTATAAAGTTATCGTTTTAGACGGTAGATTCTTGAGTTTCTCGTGTAAATTCGCCCGGATTGGAATAAGGACTGAAAGGAAAATTGTATTTAACAACATATTCTTAAGATTAATGTGAAACTATAACTGTATAACGTTTATATATGTAAGTCTTACATGTAATTATTAATACCATTGTTGTTGTAATATAAATATTGAATAAAAATATAATTACAATGAAACAATGTTATTGCTCCATTTAGATTTTGAATGGTTACGAGTGCAAACCGTTAATTCAAACTTTGTTGTTGGCCGTCTCCGTTGCTGTTTTATTAATCTACGATAGAAAAATTAATTAACGATACTGCATGGGAACTAACACAAGTAGGTATGAGTAGGTAAACTGTGTGCCTACGGACGCAGTCACTCAACGTGGACACGCTGTATAAGCTGTAGTTTTGACAGCTAAAACCTGTCAAACTGTCATAATTATGACAGATTGTAGCTGTCAAAACTACAGCTTATACAAGCGTGTCCACGTCGAGTGACTGCGTCCGTAGGCACACAGTTTACCTACTGGTATGCCTATATATTTTCCTCTTGTTTAAATAATCAGTTTAGAATCGGTCAAAATCCGGAAGCCCTCATAACAGAGAGACTTAGACCATGGAAGCCTTCGATATAATTTGCCTTCGTATATAATATATAATAACAATTATATAAAAACTATATATTTTTGATAGCCGTTCCTGTATTGCTATTTTATCCTTCATATACAGGGTGACATTTAAAGCTCAATAAAAGGGATTACAATTTTCACAACGTCTTAATAGTTTCGATTTCGTCCATTTAAGATTTGATCTTCAAATCTTAAAGGGAAGAAGGGCATTATTCAAAGGACGTTATCTTAACGTCCTTTGAATAATGCCCTTCTTCAAGCATTCTTCCAGTTTTGCACCGAAGTTGTCGAACACCTTCTCTAATAATTCAGGAGATAGGTTGGCGGTTTCTTGGCTTGTGGCCTCGTTCAGTTCGAACAGTATGTTCGGGTCTGTTTGTGGAAACTCTTGCTTTAAGGAATCCCCACAAGAAACAAGCTGCCCATGCAATGTCCCCTACACTCGAGATGATTCGGCCTCAAAACTTGCTTATCAAAAACTCCATCACCTCATTGGCTGTATGGTTAGTTGCTGCATCCAGCTGGAACCACAGCCTCTTGCGCACTAAACGAAGTTCAGAAATCAGAAAGTTTTTCAACATTAACAGATAATGGTGGGAATTGACCGAAATCGGTTGTTCTGATGTCATAAGCAATAAAACAATTTTTATCACTTTTCATTTCTATGTTGTTTTTACTTTAAAACAGTCAGATCTTTTTGCCGCACCCTGTACTAGTCGCACTGTTAGATGATGACAAAAGTGTAGATATAGTGAAGAAATGTACGGGTCGGAACAAATTTAGAAACGTCAAAGGAAACTTGTACCTCTAGCAAAACATATTTCAAACTGCTGAACAGCTCTAATAGTATTTTAAGACAATTTAGCAGTCGATATCGTACTTTGGTCGTCGTTCGTGCAAAATGTTTATCAAATAAAAACCTGTTGCTTTGGTCGATTTGTATTTAAAACGCGGTATCTTTGTTGAGAGGGTGGGTATCTTCTCGTCCTACAATGTACGAGAGTCGGAATCGACAAGAAAAACACTTTTCGATGTAGTCTCCTCGAAGATCAATACACTTTTTCAAACGGTGCTCCAGTCTCTTCAAGCATCGTTTAAGAGAGAAATTGGCTGATGGTGAGCCGCAGGCACCTAGGCGTTAGCTCATATCCTGCTAATTTCTATACCACACTGCACATAACAAGTTATGAGCCTTTAAACTGTCACCCACTATCTCACCGCCCGCACGAGACAGACACCTCGCGGACAAGTTAGACAAGTTTCCTTGTCAACGTTGGACGGGTCACCGCTGGAGACGCTTTAGCGACTCATACCTCACATCTAACCCCACGGGGCCTAGGCTTCCTTGCGGATGGCGACTATCGGCCAAGCGTGGGAAACGGAATCTGGCCGTGAGGTACAACCAGCCCGCCCGTGAATTAAGCCTGAACTACGGGGACGGCCGGGCCGAAGCCTTACCCCAAAATGCCAACCGCGCCAACTCTCTCGCCACTCCGGCGATCAAGTATCCGCGGCAGCTACAGTGAAACCGTAGGGTCCCATAGTCACCGAGTTGCTTTAGGATGAAACCGAAGGTTTCCCCAACCAGACAACCAGCGAGCGGACTACTCCTCGGCGAACCAACTTTTGTCCTCCCCTACTATCTTCGCCAAATACTCTCGCCACGCCAGAAATGATGAAATCAGGGATTGGGTAGTCTCTTCAAGCAGTCGGAAAAGTAGGATGTTCCGAGGTCTGCAAAATAATCATCTGTAACGGTGATGACGTCCTCATTTGAGGCAAGTCTCTTTTTTGCCAGCGATTTTTTCAGGTTTTGGGACTAGGGAAAAGTCGAGGTGGGCTATGTCCTTCGAGTATGGAGGATAAAAGACTCGAGGAGATTTGTAGGGCAACTCTGAGCCCCCCAATCATTGTCGTGGTCGAAAAGCATTTGTTTTTTCCACAAACTGCAAACGAGGTCGTTTCTCCTTCAATACTCCTACAAATACTCGATGAAGGATCACACCTTGGATGGAACGGTCTTTCTTATCTTTGGAGCTGATTCGCCCGGAAAAGTCGACTGCTTCAACTGTTCTTTGGTTTCCGAGATGTAGTGGTGGATCCAACTCTCATCCACGGTTACGAAACGCTTGAAGAAATCCCTTGAATTGCGTTGAATCCTGAGCAGACACTTCTCCGAAACGGTCACCTTATCCATCCATCCCCCCGAAAGCTTTTTCATACCCAAAATGTCGTATAGGTTATGGCCAACGCGTTCCTCTAAGAGGTTTGTTATCTCTGCTATCTTTGTTAGCTGTAATCGGCGATCAGCAAACACGACATCGTGAATCTTGTCGACCATTTCATCGTTGGTAGCGCGGTTTTGAACTCCCTCATCGAGATGGTCGAAAATGATGGAGTAGATCCGCCATGAACCTCTAGCATAATATTTGGAATTTTCATGAGCCGTTTTCCAAGCCATCCAGAAGTGTTTTATCACTGCACAGAACACACTCTTAAACAACAAAACTATTGACGGTAGATTGAAATTGCTGTACAAAAGGTTGCCCTAGCAATGAATCCACTTCAGCATTCGTGGGCCATCTCTTCATTTGTCAAGTCTTTAGTCATTATTGTTAAATATAATAGATCCATCGATAGTACTATTGTCAATGCATGAAAAGGATTCTCGAAGGTAGCAATGCTAAGGGCGCCATCTTTCAGTATTAGTATTATCGATAAAAATTAGTTTTAAGTGACTTTTAAGTGGAAATATATCTGGGAGAGAAAAAAGCAAAACTGTTTTTAAAGAAATTTTATTATAGCACAACAGCAATTACAATTACCCACCTATTGGTGGTACGACGTGACCAGGTTCGCAAATCGGAGGAAAACAGAGCTGTGGTATATCAAGAACCACAATCATTATATTAGGATGTTTCTTGTTGAATTTGTCGAAGATACGTTTACAACCTCCAGCCAATCGATTCCCCAGCATGTGTATGTTGATCTGCTGATCGGATAGGGAATTGAGGAATTGCTCACTCAAACACGACAGGCGATTGTTACCCAATTCTATCAGTCGTATCAGTTTCAAACCTCGAAGGAAATGATCCGGAATCGATTGGATGGCGTTGTTGGCTAAATTTAACACGTGCAACGATTGCAGGTAATTCACGGCGTTCTCGCTTACGGACGTGATCCTATTCTTTTGCAAGTACAGCGATAGCAAATTTTTCACGTTCTTAAAGGCGTCATCCGTTATCCGAGTGATGAGATTGCCGCGTAACTGTAGGAAAGTTAATTTGTCGCAATGCGAAAACCACGTCCCTTTAATCTCCGTCAGTTTATTGTCGGATAAATTGATCAGTTCCAAATTCGCGGATGCGAACGATCCATCCTCGATTGAGGAGATTTTATTATCCGAAAGATCTATCTTGTTAATCAATGGGATCCCATCGAATGTTTTCCGAACGATCTTCTTCAGTTTATTGTGTATGACGTCGAGATGTTTCAGCTTCGGTAACGGACTGAAGCATCTTGGTTTCAACATTTCCACGTTGCCGCGTAACAGCGATAGCCATTCCAGGAGTGGTAAACTGGGAACGTTCTTATCTTCGAGTACGATTTCCGTGATGTTGATCAACGTTATCGCTTGGTGTTCCTTCTTGCTCTGCCTCGAGATCGCCTCGTACAGGCCGGCCCAGACAGGAGTGAGGGTCAACACCGGTATTATATATATATTTAACAACATATTCTTAAAGATTCGATGTAAAAATCTAAATGTTTAATTCGAAATATAACGTTTATATATAGAGATACTGCTCGTATATTATAGTATTATAAATAATTAAGTAGGCGTAGAAACAACAATGCAATTGGAGCTATTGTTGCAAGGCAGTCTTTAATGAAAGTAATTATATTTAATTTATCAATTTTTGCCGGATTTATTGCACTATTTAATGTAATCGAAAACTCAAACATAAAATTAATATTTGATTGATTCGATTTCGATGATGCGTATATCGATTAAGAAATTTCATTGATGGATATCGAGTTAAAGTAGCGTTAGCAAATTAGGTGGTGTTTCTTCTTCTCTCTTTTTTTAATGGATACCCTTTTCTCCTGCATTACGAAAGCTACTTGTCCACTCTTTGGAAATAGTTTCATCTATAAATTGTAATAAGTTCTTTTATCTAATAACAAGTCTTTTTCCTCTATTAATTTGAAATTAAAGTCTTTATTTGGAAAATTTTGGCCTCACCACTCATCTCTAGATAATAAGTATTATAGCAATTTAAGGGATGTTTTAGGGAATGTATCCAACAAAGGTCTATGGATCAAATTTCAGTAATTATGACTTCTATACATTTCGTTCATCTTTGATGTAATTGATGAAGACCATACCAGAAAAACTGCTTGTCTTTTGCGGCAAAGCATTCGTTGAATCATTTTCCAGCTTCCTCAAAATTGCTGAAGTGCTCTTTTGCAAGTGTGGGCCCCAAGGATGCCCCATACAAGGGATTTCAACGTGTCTTTAACTAGTTTTGCTGAGTCGTACTACAAAATCACTTTACCATGTCTTCTGGTCCATTCCAGTCGTCTTTCGATTAATGCGTGCTTTAAATTAATCATTTCTTGGCGATAGCCTTGTGTACTAACGGCTTCGCCGAGCTTCAATAGTTCATAATAGACAATACACCGATTTGCCCTTGGTGTTGAATGATCACTTTGGGTTTTCAAAATAAATCCATTCCTCATCACCCCGGACAATTCTAAGAAGGAGGTTTGTTTTTGAAGTTGCAATTCAACATATATTTTTTTTTTCGGACGTTAGGAGGCACAGGAGTTAACCTCCTAAGTGGCCCTTCTGAACCGCCCGAAGTATGCTCTGGAACCGTCGTCGTGACATCACTTCAGAGTATTGGGCTGTCTTTTCTTCCTTTCTTACTATTCCCTACGTCCCCCGTCCACCTGGTGATATTAGTGATTAGGGGTTCGGGATTTATTAAATACAGCTCATTGTTAAATACAGTTCATTGATTTTGATTTTGTAGTCGTCTTTGTCTCTGCATTTCCTCTGCTTCTTTTAATATCATAATGCCTTTGATCATATTATGCACTACGTTCCACGCGTCACTGGAAGTTGTCATCACTTCAATTATATTTTCCGGACTTAACTCGCTCCCGATTTGGTTGCGGACTCTGCTGCGTTGGTCCTCCCATCGCATGCACTGGAAGATGGTGTGATAGACCGTGTCCATATTGGTGCAGTAAATACATTTGTCATCCTCATCCTTGCCCATTCTCTTTGCATACGATCTATAAGTTCCGTGGCCCGTGAGGGCTTGTGTGAGATGGTAGTCCAGACGTCTATGTCGGCAGCCAAGCCATAGATCGATGTTGTTGATCAGTCTTTTGGTCCACTGTGCTTTTTCTTTATCAGCTTCCCATCTCTTCTGCCAGGCCGTCATACTAACTTTCCTTGCCTCTGCTCGTGACGCTTTTCCCCCATGCTCGTAGATGTACTTGCGTTCCAGGACAAGCAGGTCGAACAATTCAACATATTAGATGGTTAAAAATTGTCAATGTTTTAAATTCATGATAAAGTACAAACGTGGATATTACACGTGGAACACAATATCTAACAAGTAGCGACTACTTTGACAGATGTCTATTCTGTATGCGTTTTGCACACAATTGCGGCACCATCTCAGCAATCGCGTTTCGAATCGTGTTATTCAGTTGTTGAAGTGTTTGAGTATTGTTAACACAAACTTTTCATTTCAAGAATGCCCAAGGAAAAAAGTCCATCGCACGATCTTGATGGCCAATTTTAATCGCCATGACGAGAATTTACACGGCTTCGGCTTCGCTGTGTGGCTGGTAGCACCATCTTGCTGAAACCAGAATTTATCCACATCCATACCATCCAACTCAACCCATAAAAACTTGGCTATCATGTCACGATAACGATCACCAGTGACGGTTACCCCAGCACCAGCAGCGTTTTCACAAAAAAAAAATGGTCCAATTCCAACCGCCGGCCCAAAATCCTCAGCGCCCCAAATTCTGAAATTTTGTTTGTTAACGTAACCATTAAGTTGGAAATGCGCTTCATCGCTGAAGATGATTTGGATCGCAAAATCGGGATTGTCCTGTTGCATCGCTAATACCCAATTGCAGAACTCCATGGTCGGGTGGTTTCAATGTCTGCGTCAATCAGATCTTGTATGCATGTAAGTGGAAATCAAAATACGCTGCACAGTATTTCTGGAAAGCTCTGCACAAAGTGAAAAGACAGCATTTCACTTTGTGAAGTGCCTTTACGATTTTCTGCTTGACGTTGATTCAACTCGTACCGAGTTTACTGATCTTTCCAATCTCTTGATACATGTAATGCTTCTACTAATTGCTGTTGAGTTTGCGTTGGGTCATCATCTAATTACTGCTGCAATTGCTCGTCTTCGCACATTGTCTCTCTGTCTTCCACATTGAAATCACCATTTTTTAATAGTCGAAACCATGTCTGACATGTTCTAATCGATGGAGCGTGTTCACCATTATGTTTCTACCCAGCAAAAGATGAATCAAACAGCCTTTTTCTTTGCATTAGCAATACGTGCCGCTATGATAAAATAAAGATGCAAATTTGCGTTTTATTTCTCAACATAGGATCCGCCTAGTTTGATACATTTAATCCATCGCTTTCCCAATTTTATTATTCGTTCAAAAAAATAGGTTTTCTCAAGGCCCTCAAAATAGGCATTCGTTTCAGTGATGACCTCTTATCATTGGATCCAAATCACTTACCGTCCAGCCATTTCTTTAGCTTTGGAAATAGGTGAAAGTCAGATGGTGCCAAATCTGGCGAATAAGGTGGGTGAGATAGCAGTTCGTATCCTAGTTTATGGATTTTAGTCATGGTGACTACGCACGTGCATTGTCCTGAACAGCACTTTTTCCTTCGACAAATGCGGTCGTTTCTGCTTCAAAACAATATCAAATTTATCCAAGAGCTCGTCGGTGATCGTCTTTTTTCCTCGTCCCTTTTCCAGGTAATCGACGTGAATGATACCGTGTGCATTCCAGAAAATTGTGTCCTGATGACCTTATTGGCCGACAGATCCACCTTGGCCTTCTCTAGTGCACGTTTAGCAGAAGAATCCCACTGTCTTGACTGTTCCTTGGTTTCTGGTCACATGGTTGCGCTTATGGTCGAATGTGAGCAATCGCGGCCTGGTCAACCTGAACGTGCGTCGTCACTTGTGTTGGTACGACCACAACGAAACTTGTTAAACTACTTCTTAACCATTGAAATTAATGGTGTAGAGTTTCCATAATATTTGTCAAGCTTTGCTTTGGTTTCGGTGATGTTTTTTTGCGCAAAAAATAATTCTTAATTAGCACACAAAATTCACTTTTTTCACTCACGACGTCATCTGCTTTGAATGGCTGTCAAACACAAACTAAATGACACAGTTGGTCAGAACTTGTAGATGTTGTTAGCAGTAGCTGCTGCAGAAAAATTGAAGCTTGACTAATTTGATATCAAAACAGCCTTCTTGAATGGCGTGCTCGAGGAACAACCGGAAGATTTTGAAGATGGTACTGGCCGAGTATGTCTACTGCAGAAGAGTTTGTATGGTCTCAAACAAACACCATGTTGCTGGAACAAACGTTTTGTAGACTTTATGAAGAAAGCTGAATTTCAAAACAGTGATGCAAATCCATGTCTCTTATTCTACCAAATTTGAAAATTTTGAATAATTTTTTTAAACTGGTGCTCTGCTAATTCTCATCTTACAGCAAAAAACGTAATATGTTTGATTCATCATGCAATATTAACGGTCTAAGAATAGAGAAAAACACAAATTATTAATTAATCTTGATGTACCATTTGATTCATGCCTGTCATTCACTTTATTCACGGGTTTTGAGGAATTTAGGGTTTATTATGCGGTCTTCTAAATATTTTACTAATTCAGCTATCTCACCCACCTTATTCGCCATATTTGCCACCATCTGACTTCCATCTATTTCCAAATTTAAAGAAATGGCTGGACGGTAAGAGATTTGAGTCGAATGAAGTGGTCATCGCTGAAACGAACGCCTATTTTGAGGGGCCCTATTTCTTGGAAGGGATAAAAAAAATTATTTACCTTTATTTAAAGAGTCGCTGATTTATCAAACCACCCTCGTAGATAACTTCAATCATTAAAATTACAATAAGTACAGATAAATGTTCGTGGTTCTTCCGACAATGATTTCGAATCTCCCGTTACAACGCGTGCCATCAAGTTCGGAATTTTTTTATACTGAAAAAGCGGAAAATCAATTTTGACATGTGTCACGTGATTATTATGGCGGCAATTTTAAAATAATCGTTAGGAAGGGACAACAAACGGGATTATTTTTAAAGATAGCAAAAAAAAGGTGTTTACAATTTAATTTTTACAATTTAATAATTGAAAAATTGCAATTTTTTTCTGCATTTTAAGAGGAAAAGAATCTGCAAAGTTCAAATTTTTCAAAATTTCCGAAAAATTGTGTTTGTCACGTGACATATCTCAAAAATCGATTTTTTAAGCTTTTGCTACGGCTGACATAGTAACGCCCCCCAGCCTTAACTGTTAAGGGTAGAGGGGGAGGGGGGAGGGGTTGAAATTTGGACAGAGGATTGATTTTTATATTAGGAGGAACTTTTCAAAATTCTACTTTTACAGGGAGCTAAAAGGTGTAGGAAAATTGGTCTCGAATTTGTTTTGCGTTTATTTATTAAGTATATTTCATAAACGTTAAATAATACACAAAAATATACAACTATATAGTTTGACATTCTTATTGACATTCCTTCTATAACTTGATATTAATAATAGCTTAATGCAACAACTACAATACAGGTTTTTTTCTTTTATTAAAAGAAGCTAACGTGCCATCGAAAAAAAAACATAATTGGTGTAGGCTATGTAAATGTTTTTGATCGTTGCTTTAGCCACTACCACACAATGACATTTATTATTTGACATTTTATTGTAACCAAAGTTTATAACCTCAAATTAAGTGTCAAGGAATAAATGTCATTTTGTGAAAGTGGCTAAAGTAACAATCCATTCACATAGCTTACTCTAATTATGATTTTTTCGATGTGTCTATATAAATATACATAATATATAACCTTAACCTACAATAACGTCTTTTAATTTACTAGGGACCTTGATTTTTCTTTTGGGATATATACAGGGTGTAATAATAGTGCAACATTCTTCCATATCTCCATTTCTATGCAAAATACAGCAAATGTTTAAATATAAAAGTTGTTTAGTTTTATGACATTTATAACGTAAAATTAGTCTACTATATACAGGGTGTTTAGTTTATATGGAACACCCACATTTTTTAATTTCCTGAGGAATTTTCAGGCAACTTTATATAGGATAATATTCAATTATTTTCATTAGTTTGACGAAGATATTGACATTTGGTTGAAAATTTTGACGTTTTGCTCTTTTCAGAAAAATGCCATTATTTCGGCAACGAAAAAATGTACTCCTAATAATTAATAGTTTCGTATTATCATAGATTCGAAGTATAGGAGCATTCCATACAGCTTTTTTAAGATTTTCAAATTCTGTATGCTTGGTACAGGCCATAAGTCACGATGGGGTTTGAATAGTTAATAACTGTTTTTGTATTAATTTTTTCTTTTATTTTTTTGCAGTCAATTATTCAGACGCAGCGTGGATACCGTCGTCATTTTAGGGTGCGAGAAGCTCCTTCGGAGTCGATGATTCGTCGGCTAGTCCAACGTTTTCGCAACAGGGAGCCGTAAGTGACCTTCCACGTATTGGTAGACCACGCAGTGGAAGGACAGAAGCAAACATTGAGCGAGTGCGAGAAAGCGTGGGAGAAGAACCAACAACGTCGACTCGCAGAAGATCAGGTCAATTGGGGATCGCTCGCACGACACTACGACGCATTTTACATGGACTCCATCTCTTCCCGTACAAAATCCAATTGATTGCTGATTATGAGCAAAGAGTAGCTTATGCGATTCGATTCCCAACAATTAGCTAGGGAAGTGGACGGATTTGTTCACCATCTTATCATGTCCGATGAGGCACACTTCCTTCTGAATGGTTTTGTTAACAAACAAAACTGCAGGATCTGGAGTGACGAGAACCCAAGGGTTATACACCAGCGTGAATTGTGAATCTGAAAAATGCACGGTTTGGTGTGGCGTCACCTCAGAGGGAATCATTGGTCCGGTTTTCTTCGAAAATGCACATGATATCGGAACATGCTTGAAACCTGGGTACGTCCTTTTGCCGAAAATAGACCTGACATCAGCAGGACGGAGCCACTTGCCATACTGCTGAAGCCACAATGCAGCTTTTAAGGGAACTTTTCGGGGCACGAATAATTTCGAGGAGATCTGACATCAACTGGCCTCCACGGTCCCCGGACTTCTTTTTGTGGGGTTTTTTGAAGGAGAGAATAAACCGCGGAATATTCAGGCCCTGAAGGAGAATATCAGAGCAGAAATTAGAGGCCTGCAACCTGCAACACTAACAAAAGTCCTGGAGCACGCCGTAGAAAGGGCTCGTCTCTGCGAAGCTAACAATGGACGTCATCTGAAGGACATCACCTTTCATACATATTGGAAAAATATCTCCAATTCTTTAACTTTATTGTACCAAAAAATTAATAAAACTAATTAACAAACAAGTGCGTTATGATTAGTTTAAACCCCATCGTGACTTATGGCCCTCCTTAGCTTGTATTGAAAGTTACTTTTATTAAATTTAATTCCATGTTATCAAGCTTGATCTAAAACCTCTTTTTAAACATCTATCATGGTCCTCGATAGTGTCTCCTGACACAATTAAGTCATCAAAATACTATAAATATGAGCAAATATTTCTACATATCTCTTTTGGTAAGATTTCTGGAGCAGATGAAATACCAAATGGAAGGCGATTAAATTTGTATCGATCAAAAGGATATTCTGAATTTTCATCATCTAATTGAATCTGCCAAAATCCATCTTTCATATCAATGACACTAAAGTAACGTTTACCATTCAATCCTGAAATTATATCTTCTGATATTGGTATTACATAGTGTTCTCTACGTATACCTTTGGATCAAGACATAACCTTAAAGAGCCATTTGGTTTCTCAACTATCATTAAATTGAGAAGCCTATTTGGGTGTTTTTTTTCCAAATTTAATCCCAAAGGGGGTGACAGAGATGAGTAAAGTTCCAGACAAAAAGATATGATATTTGTTATGGTGGAAAAAAAATTAAAAATATATTTTTATGGACAACATCTCACCTTTAAGACTAAGGGAGTATGTGGTGTCATCCAAAGAGCTTCCGGAAATAGAAAGTTTTTCAAAAATGTATCGAAAGCAAGTTCTAGGTAACTACGAGGGAGCGTTCTTATATTCGCGGAATGAGCGGGTTGTAGGGGGGTGATTAGGCGCATTGGGGGCGTGGCCTGTGCAGCGACTCATAATTAGTACAAATACGAAGTTTCATTGTTATTAGCACGCAAGCTATTGCGTTCAGCCGGAGACGACAACCCTCGCCCCGAAAGATCACCGTTCTTCGGACGGAGATCGACTGGAGCGAGAAGATCGAATACCTGGGAATGATCCTCGACCGGAAGCTAACTCTCGCGAGCATCTAGGTAGAGCTAGGAACAGGGCCATCGGTCGACTGCACCAGCTATATCCTATTCTCGGTAACCCCAAACTCAATCCCAAAACGGGCGCGATGCTGTACAAGACCCACATCCGCCCGATCCTAACCCACGCCAGCCCAACTTGGGCCACGGCGGCTCCATCCCACATCCTTCCACTAGTCCGAGTGCAAAATCGCGTTCTGCGACTTGTATTCCGACTTCCTAGACGCACCTCGCTGGCAGTCCTCCGAGAACTTACAGCGGCAGACGTCCAGGACCTGAACGAGTTCTTGAAGAAACTCAACCGAGGATTTTTCGACAAGGCACTCGCGAGCAGCAACCCAGCGATCGCGCAAAAATCAGTGGGGCCCACCAAGCACCGCACCACAACGGAGACACTCCGATAAATGTGACGCGGTGATGATTTATTCATAAAATAATACCTCTGTTTCGTTAGTTTCAGATACCAACAGCGTGGGAGATCCATCCAGAAGACTCAGAGAAGCCACAACAACCCAGGAACCCGAGAACCACCAGAAAGACATCCATGAAGGAAGTGGAACTGGAAGAAGAGGACCTTTCAAGAAGAGGCAGACAACCAGCGCAGCAGTATTAGACAGTTAGTCTTTGAGCTATCGTCAACCAAGTATCATAATCAGAAGTGAAAAGTGAAATATGGAAAAAATCGAATATCGTGTCGTTATAAAGTTCCTTACCAGGCAAGGAAAATCAGTCGCGACCATAATGAATGAGATGTCATTGGTTTACGGCGACTCTTGTCCAGGAAAAACCATGGTGTACAAGTGGTATAGTTTATTTAAACAAGGAAGGGAATCCCTTGAAGACGACCCGAGGCCGGGCAGGAGCATTGAGGTGATCCAAAAAGTTGAAAAAATTGTACTCGAAGATGCTCGACTAAAGAAGAAATAACTCGCAGAAATGGTTGGAGTATCCGATACAACAATTTTTAAAATCCTACACGATCATCTCGGCATGTCTAAGGTCAGCGCAAGATGGGTGCCGAGAATGCTCACTCCAGCCGCCGCAAAAACAACAGCGCGTAGAGTGTTTGCGTTCATTTTTGGACCTCTGTAATGAAGACAAGGATCATGTATTGAGTCGAATTGTTACTTGGGTTCATCATTATGAACCTGAGTCCAAACAAGACTCCATGGAGTGGCATAAAAAGGGCACAGCACCTCCCAAGGAATTTGAAGTGTCACAATTAGCTGGGAAACTCATGGCAACTGTATTTTGGGACTCGGAAGGAATATTGTTGATTGATTATAAAGATAAAGGTGTTTCTATAACCGGAGAATATTACGCTTCAATATTAGAGCGACTAAAAGAAGCCATTAAAGAGAAAAGACGGGGAAAATTGACGAAAGGTGTGCTGCTTTTGCACGACAACGCGCCCGTCCACAAGAGCCGCGTTGCGTTAGCTGCCCTGCATAAGGTGGGCTTCGAAATTGTGAATCACCCACCCTACTGCCCAGACCTGGCCCCGAGTGATTATTACCTGTTTCCGAAAATGGAAAAAAGCTGCGGGGTAAAAAATTTACTACCGATGATGAAGTCAAGGAGGCAGTTTCGGCTGTCCAGAGAAACACCACAATCAGAATTAGATTCTGTGTCTTCAGAACCCTTTAAAAACTATAAACATGAGAAATGATACTTAACTGATGCTATGAGGAGTTGAAAATGCTGTTCAGAAAAATAATCTTCAATTCATTCAAACTTACATCATCATCCTTTAAAAAGTATTTATTTATAACACAATCATAGCTACGGTTTCATATTCGATCTCGTATGATTTAAACAAGGCTCTCTAGAACATCTCACGGTTATTCCCGGCCCCATTATCGTTACATTAACATGATCCATATGAAAATGCCTCAAAGCACTCACACACTCCTTATCTAGTTTATTCCCCCATAAATATATCAATACCCTATGCCGATCATTCATCGAATTCAAAACACTCTCACTCAAACACGTCAAATTATTCTTCTCCAAGTTTAACCAATCCAAATGCCTGAGACCTTGGAGGAAATCATCGGGGATGACTTCGATGGCGTTGTGTTCCAAATTTAACAGTTGCAAAGCTTGCAGATAATTCACGGCGTTCTCCCCAACCGATCTGATGTTATTATGCTCTAAATAGACGGTCTCCAGATTTTTGGCGTTGGCGAAGACGTGATTCGGAATCTCCGCGATTAAATTGTATTGTAACCGTAAAAACATTAACTTGTAACAGTTCAAGAACCATTCCGATCTGATCGTCGTGAGTTTATTGTGGGATAAATCGACCTGATCGAGGAATTGCAGATTGGCGAAAACGTTATCGTCGATTTCGGCGATCTTGTTGTTCGAGAAATCTATCTTGTTAATTAACGGGATCCCGTCTAACGTTTTCTGAACGATGTGTTTCAGTTTATTGTGGATTATAGCGAGATGTTTTAATTTCGGTAGGTGATCGAAACATTTCGGTCGCATCGCTACTAAATTACCTCGTAATAACGATAGCCATTCGACGTCTGGTAGTTTGGGGAAATTACCGGCTTCCAGTATAGTTTCCGAGATGTTGAATAATGTTATTTTATCTTGACCTTGACTGATGATCTGATCGTGTAAATTCGCCCGGATTACAGTTACGGTTAACATCAACACTACACAGGAGAACATATTATTAAAATCTCGATGCTAAACTATATAACTGTTTAATTCGAAATATAATCTTTGTGTAAGGCAATTGTTTATTTATTACTGGATACATTTTAAAGTATGTAGGTACCTAGGCGTAAAAAAAATAAATGATTCATCACGCATCAACAGAAAATAATTGATACGATTGTTGCGGATTAATGTTTAATAGGAAATATAATTTGGAAATAACAATGAAACCGCGTTATTCCTTCAATTACTTGTTGATTGGACGTTTGCGGATATCATCAACAATTCACCATAAAAATATAAGTGCTAACGAAGCAATTGTGTTGATGGAATCAAGATAAACGATGTTGGTGATTTGTGCAAATGTTGTAACTTTCTGCGATCTCACGAAGACCTGTGTCAAATTGATTTTGCTTTTTTTGTCAATTATGAAATATATAGATTGCTTTGAATACTTTTCTGCAATGTTTCCGTATTTCCATGCTAATGAACGCTGTAAAATCCAACTTGGACGACACAAAGAAGCCTACCACTCCACTCTCGTCAATAGAGATCGTAGTACAAGCCCAAATCCACCCATACTCGAGTAAAAGCAGCGAACCTCCAGGTCCCCAAGAAAAAGTCATAACGAGGGCGAAAGCTACCTCCCAAAAGACTAAAGGCCCTCACTGATCTAGACAGAATCGACATTCTACTGTTGCAAACCGCCCCTTACATAACCTCGGAACCCAGACGTATGGAAACTTCACCCCTTCCCACTGTCGCCGATAATAATCAGGAAAACAATCCTGGAAGCAGCTCCGACATCAAGATAGATTTCTCCTGTTCTACTTATAATTAGAGACAAATCCCCGGAATGTCACCGTCGGGATCAGAGTACATCCAATGAAGATAGAGGACTCACGACTCCTCATAAAATTCCTCAATACTAACGGCATATTTTACCACACCTACGAGGCCCTTCCTATTTCAGTTGGCCCACTCTAGGATTTTCTACGAAATAGGAACAAATAAAAAATATGAACAAATAGTAAAGAAATTTCCTGTAGTTTTCGCTTCAACTCAGGGATTGTTCTAGCAGGATGTGTTCGTAACGCCTTTTCATCTCATGCCACAACGTTTTAATTGGTGATAAATCTGGAATACTAGAAATCAATTCTAAATGTGGTACGTTGAAGTCTTCCATCCATTTTAAAGCTGTTTTAGAAGTGTGGTCTTGCTGAAACAAAAAATCTTGTCCGGATGTCAAATATTCGATTCCTCTAAAATGTCCAAATATTTTTCTGTATTCACTACCTATGCCTTCAATAAAATTAAGTTTTCCCACCCTTTTGGAAGGCATGCTACCCCAGACCAACAGTGAGGCAGGACATTTTACTTTTCTTTTTAAACAGTGCGAATGGAACTCGACTTCTACTGTCGCCTACACAAACTTCGAATCGTTCTTCATCCTTCCATTGTACCGCACGCCATTATTCTGTTGTCTAATTTTTATGTTCCTTTGACCATCTTAATCTATTTTTCTTTATCATATTTTTTTCAATTTCAACTTAACTCTTTTTATAATAAAATATCTTACCTTGTAAATGCCAAATCATAGCTTACGAACCTCTCTATGACATGTGGATCTAGAAATTTGCCTTCCAACAACTTCACCCCAAAGAACACTTAGTTGTAAATAATGTGCACGTCTGTTACGTTCAACAATTCTTCGTAGTGCTCGTCTATCTTCTTCAGTAAATTTAGTTTCATTTGGCATTCCCCAGGCTGGTGCTCTTCCAATTCTCTAACACATAGTCGAGGGACGGTGCAGCGGGACCTAAAACACTTGGCCACACAACAACTTTGGCCACGCGCAGTCCCGTTGCACCGTCCCTCAATTATGTGTTAGAAAGTTGGAAGAGCACCAGCCTGGGGAATGCCAACACCCCAAACCTAACTCCAAATAAATTCAAAAGTGTCGGGCTTGGAAGTCCTTCGTTGGATGTACTCTGATCCCGACGGGGACATTCTAGGGATTTGTCTCTAAATAGGACAGGGGGAATCTTGTCATACGTCTGGGTTCCAACATTATTGCAACTTTTTCTTGGGGACCTGGAGGTTTCGGGCCTCTAGCTTCTAGCGTTTCTACTGCTTGTGAGATCTCCACAGTAGAAACGGTAGAAGCACAATCGGTGTCTTAGATGCCAGAAGTTTGGCCATGCGTAGTCCCAATGCACCGTCCCTCGGCGATGTATTATTTGCGTGGACGAGCGCCAGCCTGGGAAATGCCCACACCCCAAACTCAACCTCTGACCGTGCATACTATTTAGATTACCTGGTATTTGTAGATTTTATTTTAATTTAGTTTTATTATCGCCTTGATAATGACAGCATTGCTATTTTAGTTAAAACTTGTTTGGTGTTTAGTGGGTTAAAGTGTTTAGCGATCACAAGGAGAACTCCTACGACACCTATGAGGAAGAATACATTCCCAGAGGCGCACCCAGAACATCACCCAAACCCCAAACTTTTCATCGAAGATTGTGTCCATGAAGGAAGATCGATAAATCTTTTAGGTCTTATACGGGGTGACATAGAAAAAAGTAAGTACATTGCATAGTGCCACACAATAGAGGACACTAAAATAAGAAAAAAAAATCCTATGAACATGGGTCCGCAAGACCTTCGGTTAAAAGATACGGGGTGTTGAATTTTATTTCTTTTTTTGGTTTTTTTTTTTTTGAATATCTATGGTTCCAGTACAAATGCATCTGAAAGCCGACAATGCACGCTAATTAATCAAAAAATAACAATTGAATAATGTGTCATAATGACACTTGTCAAACTGATGTAATTGTTGTTTGAGGAATTTTGTGTTCGTGATTAAGTTTTTCTCAGTGATTATTCAAATTTGCTTTCAAAAATGGTTCACTACACTTTTGAAGAATACAGGGACATGATTATGTGTTACGGCGAAGCTAGATCAAATTCTTACGAAGCTCAACGTATTTATCGAGAAAGATATCCTTTATCCCTAAGTTCCTAATGTTCGAACATTTATTGATGTGCATAGGCGTTTGAGAGAAGATGGCTGTTTTAGAAAACCAAAATTGAGTATAGTGGGGTTTCCAGAACTCGTCGCACTGTGCGAAACGAAGAAACTGTTTTACGAATGGTAGAAAATAATCCAAGAACAAGCACCAGAAAAACAAGTTCAGCGGTACGAAACCTTAACCTTGAATCAGTTAGACAAATTTTCAAAGAACAACTTCTTCGCCCATATCATTTCCAAAAAATTCGTTCACTATTGGAACATGACTTTGTTCCTCGTGTACCATTTTGCGAATGGTTGCAAAACCAAAGACAAAACATTATTTCATCAATTTTGTTTACTGACGAAACTGGTTTTAATCGTGATGGTATACTGAACCTACATAACATGCACCATTGGAGTGATGAAAATCCTCATCAAACTGTAATTCGAAGTCACCAATATGGGTTTTCAATTAATGTGTGGGCAGGTATAATTGATAATTATTTAATTGGCGCATTTCGATTGCCCAATCGATTGACAGGTGCGCACTGTATCGAAATTTCTTGGAGAATGATTTAAACACATTATTAGACCTCTTTGACACTGGCGATTTATAGCAGCGCGACAATCGTTCACGGATTTTACCGATGTATTCCCTATTCCTATACACACTAGCGATTTAGCAGCGCGGCTGACTGTGCAGTAGCGACTCCCCACGACTTAATCGCGTGATTTAGTCGCAACTACTCCTTCACACAAAGCGACTCAGTCACGAGTTGGTCGGGAGATTTTCGTGTGGCAAGTGTATTTTGAGGTTATGTTGTATTAATAAAAACAAAATGACTCTCGATGTGGAAATGTTTATTTCAGAAATAGAATCTCTTCCTGCATTATAGGATTCTAGAAATCAAAGTTACTGTAATAGAGTAGAAAAACGGAATGCTTGGGAAGAAATATGTAACAAGTTTGTGCGTAATTTTGTAAACAAAACAGCAGCGGAAAAAAATGAAGCAGGTAACGGTTATTGAATTATTTACTACCAATTGTTGTTACAACTTATATTTTACTCATTTGCCATGCAAGAGCGCCCTCGGGACTTAAAAAGTACTCAGCAAATTTATCTCGAACATCCATAGCTGTCCGATGTCTTGTATGTGGAGGTATCGTATTTATGTCCTCGAATCCATGTATTTCTAAAGACTCTTCGTATCGAAATCCATCCCTTTTCATAACAAAGTTGTGCAAAACACAGCCTGCTTTAATTAAATCTGCAGCAAACCCTGCGTTTACATTTAATGGACGATGAAAAATGCGCCATTTGTTTGTTAATATTCCAAAAGTACACTCTATGTAACGGCGAGCTCTTGATAACCTATAATTATATACTCTTTTCTTTACTGTAAGATTTTTACCGCCATAAGGTCTCTGAATATGATTGCCAAGAGCAAATGCTTCGTCGCCAACAAAACAGAATGGAAGTGACTGCCCTGATGTAGTAATAGGTTGAGCTCTAGGTATATTTAAATTATTTTCCTGAATTCTTCGAAACAATTCACTATTTTTAAAGACTTGAGAATCTGCACTCTTCCCGTATGAACCCACATCTACGAATCTAAAATAATATTCGCTGTCGCATACTGCTAGTAAAACCATGGAAAAATAATGTTTGTAATTGAAATATAAAGAACCACTTTGTTCAGGTTTTATCAATCTAATGTGCTTGCCATCTATAGCACCAAGGCAATTTGGAAAATTGGCATGTTCTTTAAATCCCTCTGCAATATGTAGCCATTCTTGTTGTGATGTAGGTGGCAAGCATATACTCCGTAATTTATGCCATAAAATATTACAAGTCTCGTGCACTAATTGCGATATCGTTGAAATACCACATTTAAATTGGTAATGAAGATCTGTAAACGAAGAGCCTGTAGCCAGATACCTAAAACAATTTCTTTTTTAGCAACACAACTACAGAAGAAATGGAAAAATATTCGGGATTGTTATAACAGAGAACTAAGCAGACAAAATAAAATGAAAAGTGGATCTGCAGCTGACAATCATAAGAAATACATCTATTTTGAAATGTTGCCATTTTTATCGCCGTTATCTGCAACAAAGCCAGCACAAGATTCAGACAAACAGGAAAAATACACTTTCTTCTAAGCGTGAGAAAAGAAAAAAATTAACAGAAGAACAACAGTTATTTCAAGTATTGACAGAAAATGTCAAACGTAAAGCAATGGTACAACCTGAACAAGAAGATCCTGATAAGCATTTTCTTCTATCTCTCTTGTCATATTTCAAAGCTGTGCCCCAACATCAAATTCGATTTAATGTCGGTGTTAAGAAACTATAGGAGATCTTACGGTTTTCGAAGCTATGATGCCTCAACTTTTAGTACGTCGAGTGTAACGTATACAATTCCACCAAATCAAAACTCCTGTCGATCAGGATACGAGCCAGTTCCAAATTCGAGTGGCTCTGGATACGAACCAATTTTGCGTCATACTGCGCCGCCAGTTTCAATGTATACAACTGTATCATCTCCAAGTTAGGGTGACTCCAGATGCGAACCAACTCCATCCCCTGCTGCTTCACAGTTATCTGATTCGTCCGTAATGGATGACATGTTTTTATCATAAATAAAGAGCTGACAATAAGTTGCAGCCGTTACGCATGCTAATTATTACGTCCTGCTTAGTTCACTTTACCAGAATATTTTACCTTTATGTAGTCTTTAAATTCAAGTTTGAAAATAAACACGACAAAAACATTATATATTTTACTTACCGCAATGTAATCATAAATATTTCCTCCGGAGAAATACTATTCCTCAGGTGTGTACTTTGTCGCAATAGATCATTTTTTAATAAATCATGAAGCTCATCAAAGGATGATACAGACATTCTCAAGTAATTATAAAACTTTGCTCCGTTTTCTCTTAATTCCTTATATAATGTAAAATAATGGCCATATTTTTCTCGTGAAATTATAAGAGGATGAATCCAATATTTTCGATTACGTCTTTGGCGTCTATATTTTCTTTTAATTAATAAAGCAAGAGCAAGTACTTCTTCATCGGAATCCATATTGCTACAGCGACCAGTCGCGTACGCTTTTCTCGAGCACCGACTTAGCAGCACGACTTAACCGCATAGAAAGCGACTAAATCGCGATGCTAAGTCGCACTGCTAAATCGCCAGTGTGAAAGAGCCCTTAGAGGATGTCCCATTGGCCATTACTGGAAGAATGTATTACGTGCATGATGGGGCGCCAGCTCACTTTTCTCGAGCGGCAAGGGAATATTTGGACAGGAGATTTGGAAATATGTGGATTGGTCGAGGGAGGCCAGCTCGTAGTCCCGATACCTTAATCCCCTCGATTTTTCATTTTGGGGATTTATGAAAAATGAAGTTTATGCTGTAGAAATACATAATGAAGAACAATTGTGGATAAGAATTATGGAATCGGCAGATAGATTTCGTAATAACCCAGGAATATTTCAAAGATGCCGTCAATCATTAAGAAGAAGAATGGAAAAATGTATTCAAGTACAAGGGCAACAATTTGAACATCTTCTAAAAACTTAATTTTTTGTTTTAATTAATCATTGTTTTTGCAAATAAATTTAAAAAAAAATCAACACCCCGTATCTTTTAACCGAAGGTCATGCGGACCCATGTTCATAGGAACTTTTTTTTCTTATTTTAGTGTTCTCTATTGTGTGGCACTATGCAATGTACTTTTTCTATGTCACCCTGTATAAGTGTAGTTATTGTCAGTGGGCATTTAACTCGTTTTTGTATAAATTATGACGAATGACGAATCCTCACATTGATTCAAGTCCTATCTCAGTTCTTGTGTGTACGGTATGGTATGAGTTAAATAAAAAGATCCTGCACATTTATGCTCTTAGATAAAATTTATTCATAGTACAACAACAATATTTCGATTACACGATCTTGATTATACGCTCTCGGTGGTTGCACCTACGGCCGAAACCATTATCGATATATGAGGATGTTTGTGATGAAAATCGTCCAAAGCATTGATACATTCAACATCGAACGGATTCCCGTGTAAACTTATACTTATCCCTCGCATATCGGTCAACGAATCCAAACAATTCTCACTCAAACACGTCAAATCATTACCATCCATATTCACGAAACGCAACTTCTTCAAATCCCGTAAGAAATTATCCGGGATGACTTCGATCACGTTATGTTCTAATGTTAACAACGACAACGATTGTAAATAATTCACGGAATTCTCCCCTACGGATGTGATCCTGTTATTCTCTAATTGAACGCTTTCCAAATTCTTGATATTTCGAAAGATGTCGTCCGGAATCTCGGTGAGCGCATTGTACTGCAATCGTAGGGTTCTTAATTTATCGCAATTGGAGAACCATTCCGGTTTAATCACGACGAGTCTATTGTGGGATAAATTGATCTCGCGCAACGACGGCATATTGCTGAATACGTCATCGTCGATTTCGGTGATCTGATTTAACGATAGATCGATCTTAGTCATTAAAGGAATGCCATCGAATGTTTTCTGCGCGAGATTGTGTAAATTGTGGTTTACTATAGAGAGTTGTTTTAATCTCGGTAAAGTGCTGAAACATCTCGGTTTTAATTCATCTAGATTACCTCTTGCAATCGTTAGTATTTCCACCTTTGTTGATTTTGGAAGATCGCCAAGTTGCAGTATAGGTTTGGTGTTTTTGTACACCAATACTGATTTATTTTTTGTTACATTCCTGAATTTTGCGCAGGTGGGTGTAGCGGCTAACGCCAATATTAGAAACAACAACATATTCTTCAGATCGATGTAAAAATATAACTGTTTAATTTGAGATACAGCTCTTATCAACAGAAAATAATTGTTAATACTATTGTTGTAAACGATGTGTATCCACACAATTAATTTTCGAGATTATTACAATAGTTCATTATAATCTGTACGAAACAAGTTTCCTATATTATACTGGGTGTTTTGGGAATTTTGTTAGAACCGCATCGTTAAGTCCTTTATTATTTAAAGATATTACAATTGCATTGTATACTAATTGCAACTAAAGAATCACTGACATTCCTGTCATATCCATTATTGCATTTTAAAGGCTGTATAAACGAAACACCCTCTATAAACATAAGCAATTTTAAGCTATCGCCCCCTTTAAGAATGAAAGCACTTTCATTTTAAAAGTTTTTTTTTATCTTGAACAGGTATCGAGATACCGATCGACACCGCACTATTAAAACACCCTGTATATCGCTCTCTTTCTCTAGAATAGAACACCCAATGCATTATAAAATGACATAATTACCGAATAACAACAATATTGACTTAATGACATTTTTATCACTTTCGGTTGACGTCACATTGACGTCACAATAACATTTTAACGACCTAAGGTCGACAAACTCAGTTCAGTTGACCGTCGACAACGGTCAACTGAACGGTAATCGTTTCTCGTGAAATTACGAATTGGAAGTTATCGAAAGATAGGTTGTGTGTGTCCTTTCTGCGTCGATACAAGGTAGAAGGTGGTTGGAGATGATAGCTGCGGTGTAACAGTAGGAACTACCTAATATGAACGCTAATTCGAACTCAAATTTTGCTTCGATGCAACGAGGTGTACGTTAGAGCGAGTTGTCCCTCTACAGCTCTTGTGTTCGTCAGATTCTCTCTTTTTGTGCTGACACTCGGATTCTGTCAGGGTGGGTGCTCTAATGGCATGGTTCCGCTGAGGCCACATACCCTCGTGAGGGTCTAGCAACCGATTCGAGAGGTTTGACGTCCGTGAGAGTCTCAAAAGGGACAGTCTCAATCTAATTTATATCTCGTTTGGATTAATTAATGGCTGTAGAATGCCAAAACAAAGCGTTCACATGAGAACTGTTCTTATTGTTGATGGTTTGGTAGGTCGGTTGATATCGAAGGTTTGGGTATTGCGTTCAATGTTGGTCTAAGTCTTGAGATAAATGTTAAGCTACTTAAGGAGATCTTTGTCTTACTGTTGATGGTTTGGTAAGTCGTTTCGTGTTGACTACTGCTCTAATCTACATGGAACAGAAGGAGCGTTTTGCAAGAGATGGAAGGTACAGCGACTAGTGCTGATAAGCAAAGGCAAGGGCGATCCGACCACGGCATCGGCATACAGACCGCTATGTATGCTGGACACGGCTGGAAAGCTACTAGAAAGACTGCTGAAAACACGACTGGAGAGCAGCATAGACGACGCGGGATGCCTGTCCGAGAGACAGCATGGCTTTAGGAAGGGACACTCCACCGTCGGCGCCGTAGCGCAGGTAGTGGAAACCTTCGAAGCCGCTCAACGGGGAAATCATTACTCGAGACCCCTGGTGATGCTCGTCACATTGGACGTAAGAAACACCTTCAATTCGGCGAGATGGGACGTCATTCTTGACTCCTTGCAGAACACGTTCGACACGCCATCCTATTTACTTAGGATGATACGCAGCTACCTTAGCGACAGGAAGCTGGTCTACGACACCGCAGGCGGGCCGTGTACAAAGAAGATAACAGCGGGAGCGGCGCAGGGTTCCATACTGGGCCCCGACTTATGGAATGTGTCCTACGACGGGATCCTCCGAATGGAGCTGCCGCAAGATGCGTATCTGATGGGATACGCAGACGACGTAGCGGCAGTCATCCTAGCGCGTGACGAGGCGGATGCTCAGAGAAGGCTCAACCAGGTAATGAGAAGAGTCACCACATGGACGGACGAACACGGCCTGACCCTGGCAACGGAGAAGACCGAGGTCGTTCTACTGACCAGGAGAAGAATCCCTAGGGAGATCGAGATGACGGTGGATACGGAAGTCATAACCACTACAACTTCCGTGAAGTACCTTGGACTGCGGCTCGACAGCAAGATGACTTTCTGGCAACAGATCCAGTCGTCGAGCGATAAAGCCGCTAAGGTAACGACGACGCTGAGCCGACTAATGGCCAACGTAGGAGGACCGACGGCGAGTAAACGCCGGCTGTTAATGACCGTCACCCATTCCATACTGTTGTATGGAAGCGAGATCTGGGCTGACGCTTTACAGCAGGACAAGTACAGAAAGCGGATGGCTTCAGTACAGCGACGGGGAGCACTCAGGATCGCCAGCGCATACCGTACGGTTTCCGAACCGGCGGTGCTCGTGATCGCAGGAGTAACCCCGATAGACTTACTGGCTCGAGAAAAGAAGAGAGTCTACGAGACACGACGAGACGTCGGTGCACGACAAGCAAGAGCGGACGCTAAAGCGCTCACACGACAATGTTGGCAAGAGCGCTGGCAGAACGACACAAGAGGACGGTGGACGTCCAGACTCATCCGCAACATCACGGAGTGGATGGAGCGAGACCACGGCGAGGTAAATTACTACCTCACCCAGTTTTTCAGCGGACACGGGTATTTCAACGCATACCTGGCTCGAATGGGTAAAGCAGAGAACGCGACATGCCAGTATCGCGACTCTGCCGAAGATGATGCTCACCACACCTTCTTCGAATGCAAGAGGTGGAGTGACTATAGAGACGCTCTACAAGACGAAGTAGGACCTCTAACGCCGGATAACGTCGTGCAAACGATGCTGTCCGGACACGACCACTGGCAGAAGATCGCCACGTTCGTCGAGAAGGTGCTGAAGGAGAAGAAGAGAGAGACCCAAGCAATGGAGGCAGCCGACCGAGGCTAACTACGAGGTGCCATCCTGAAGTAATGCGACCAGCGGTTCCGGGATGGATTCTACACCTGACAAAGTGAGGTTTTTTAGTGGGTGCGAGCCCCACACACCGGGGACGGGTCTCGTCCCTGATGGTGCGTTAAGGCATTAATTTTTCCTCACTCACTCACAAAAAAAAAAAAAAAATCTACATGGAGGTGGTTTGGATTATTTTGGTATTAATCGTTTTTTGTAAATCTACTACCGTCTTGCAAACGACCAGATATTTTGGTCGCATATTGTGATTTGTCCGTGATGACAGCTATGTTTATTTCGTCTGCGTTCTTGCTGTTGATGCTTCAGTAGATGGATCTCTACAGAAGATTCGAGCTTGCAACAAATTGTCAGCATCCCATGCAAATTCATCTTAATTTTAAATTATTTTCTTAGATGTAATAGTAGAATCTATCGATTTTAACTATATTGCAATGAACATAGTTCTCCAGACAAATCGATAGATTCTACTAGTTTTTTTTTTCCAATTTAAAAATAGGATCTACCTGTTATGAACGCTAGTTCAAACTCAAATTTTGTTTCGATGCAACGAGGTATACTTTAGTGCGAGTTGTACCTCTACACCTCTTGTATTCGTCAGATTCTCTCGTTTTGTGTTGACACTCGGATTCTATCCGGGTGGGTGGTCTAATGGCACAGTTCCGCTGACACCACATACCGTCGTGAGGGTCTAGCAACCGATTAGAGAGGTTGACGTCTATGAGAGTCTCAAGAGGTCAGTCTCAATCTAATTTATATCTCGTTTGGATTAATTAATGGCTGCAGAAAGCCAAAAAATGCGTTCATATTGGAACTGTTCGGATTGTTGATGATTTTGTAGATGTTAATAATTTTTTAAAATTTTCGTAGTATTTTTTCGTAAAGATGATACGAACGCTCACTTTTAAACCAAGAAGTTGGCGGTGATTATTTTTCATAACGGAGATAATGTTGCTGATGGTATTGATATAAGAATTAATAACAATATCCTTCCCATGGTGGAATCCTCAAGGATCTTGGGGCTTTGTAAACATAATAGGCTCAGATTCGAACTGCATCTTTCTTCATCTGATATAAATACCTTTGAACAATTTTCGACTTTACTGCAACAAATAATTGAAAACAAAAAAACAGAAAAATTAAAAGAAGAGAAGAATTGATTGGTTTTGAATAAGAAAAATGGACACAATTATGCGTTTAAACAAATTTATTTATAACTCAATTACAATTACAATTACACAACTACTCGTCCGTTACTTGACCTTGATCACAAAGATCCGTAGGACATCTGACTATGCCGGGCGCCACTATAGTTATAGTTTCATGTTTCTGAGTGAATTTATTTAAACCATTTATACAGTTCTCGTCCAATTTATTCCCCGTTAAGTAGACAAGCAATTGCGGCAGCCCGACTAACGAATTTAAAAATTTCCTACCCACACACGGCAATTGGTTATCCTCCAATTCTATGACGCTCAACTCCGGCATACCACGCAGGAGATTATCCGGGACGATTTCGATTTCGTTCTGTCCTAAAGTTAACATCGTTAATTTCTTCAGGTAATTCACGGAATTCTCCCCGACGGAGTTGATCTTGTTATGATCTAGAAAGAGGGTGTCCAAATTCCTGACGTTTCGGAAAACGTTATCTGGGACGTGACCGATGGCGTTGTAGTTTAATTCGAGGAAGTTTAATTTATCGCAGCGCGAGAACCATTCCGCCCTGAGCATCGTGAGTTTGTTGGTCGATAAATTTAATTCCTCCAGGAATCTCATGTTGCTGAATACGTCGTCGTCGATTTCGGATATGCGATTTTCCGAAAGGTCTATTTTGCCAATGAGGGGTATCCCCTCGAATGCTCTCTTCACGAGTTTTTTCAGATTATGCTCGATTACAGCGAGATGTTTTAATTTGGGTAGATTGGCGAAAGATCTCGGTTTGATCGATTCTAATTTACCGCCTAGTAAAGTTAGCCATTCTACGTGCGGTAGCTTTGGTACGTCTCTATTTTCTATTACGGTTTCCTTGATGTCGTATAAGAATATTATTTTATCCTTGGTGTGATTCCTGAATTGCTCGTGGATGTTTGCCCAAATCGGAGTCAGGGCTAATCCCAGAACTATAAACGATAACATATTGTTCAAGTTGATGTAGAAATACAACTGTTTAATTCGAGATATAGCCTTTAAATATAATTTAATTAATTTAAAAAAACGTAAAAAAATATAACAATGTGCTATTCGGGGATAACAATAGAACAATATTTGAATTCAATTTATTTTTTAATTAGATGTTTGGGCTAACCTACGTAAATATGAAGTGATTACAGGTTTTTGTATTGGCTAAACAATATAATGTATTAAATTTCGAATCAACAAAAACTAGATTTTAAAAACTACAGGCCATTACATCAAGCATAGGGAAGCTGATGTACCGGGTGATCAACTAAGAATGGTTGTCGGCCATATCTTGCTCAATGGCAAATTGAACATCCTGGAGAGATTTTGAACAAAGTGTTTTTTGCTCCACTTTTAGAACGTTTGGTCAATAAATCTATAAAACCAGAAACTATAAGTAACGGTTTCAAACGTTGTGGATTGTACCCTTTTAATCATAATGCTGTCGACTACAGGAAATTAATCTTTGGGCAAATCAGAAGAGCATTCAAAATGAAGAATCATACATAATGACCAGGGAAAATTAAAAAATTTGAAGACATTGATGTAATCTCTAAAGAGGATGAATGTTTCTGGGATATCTTATAAAATATGGCAAAATTTTTAAAATAATTGCGATGACTTCGACGTCAAATGAAACACCACCACATCAAGTCGAAACAATTGAACATTTTATAAGGGTGGTAGAAAATATCGAAACTATTACTGAAATTTTTGAAAGAGGGAGTGTGGTAGATCAAAACGATGGCTATTGGTGAAGAAATGGTTAAGTCCACGACTTCCCATTACGATGGAGAGATAAATAATTTACAACCTTTAACAATAACTGGCAAATTATTATGCAATAATCATAAAAAGTGTCCAATCACTGTCCTTTAGTGCAATTAGTGTTTTTTTTTTTTTTTTCTTCTCCCCAGACCCGTCCGACCTATAGTCACCGGTAGGCACCGCAGCCATCAAGCTTATTGTGCCACATCTGTTTGTTCAAGTCACCCACTCTAGCACGGTAGTCCCCTCCACTAACCTGTACAGGTCCCTAACAGAGTGAGTAAGGTATATCTCTGGGTCTCCTTTCGTTGTCCCAAACATATTCTGCCTTCTGCGATCTAGTGCCTCGCAGTCGCGCAGTATGTGATCGGCTGTCTCCGGTTCTATTCCACAAAGTCTACACTTTGTGTCCCCGTCAAACACTCCGATTCTGCGTAGGTGTTCTTTCACCGCAGCATGTCCGGTCATTAGTCCCGTTACGATGCAGAGCTGTTTCCTACTAAGATGTAGTAGGTCTCTAGCTCTTTTCCTGCGTGGCTTCCCTATAAAGGTTTTGCCATGTACTATACCGGGTGAGGCTCCCCAGTATTCCTGCTGCTTCGTACGAACCCAGTCTCCTATATGTCTCCGTGCCAATTAGTGTTTAAAAAAATTATAATTTTGAACATAAAGAAATCTCTCATCTTGATAATTTCATCCTCTAAAATGATGTATTACGTTGAATAAAATAATATAAAAGATAGTTATTTTCTTAAGTGTCCAATAACTATCAGGTTTACCCGTGTTCCCCCCCATGTTCCTGATCATTGATTTACTATTAATAACATTATGAAGATGTAGAATCAAATGAAGACCTTGCCATAAAAAATACCAAAATTGAAGAAAGCATTACGTCAAGCTTGGCAAAAAATGCAACAGCTATAAGCTATAATTGACACGAAAAATTAGATAATTTCGACAAGGTTTTTAATGATGATCAACTGCAGTACTTGAGTTCAGGTTCGCACAGAGGAGCAAAGTGGTCCCATGACACAATCACAAAAAAGCCCTGAAGTTATATATGGCATGTGGTGAGAAGGGGTACGAAGAATAGCAGAAGCATCATTTACCATAATCCAAGTATTCGTAGTATTCAGCATAGATTGAGGAACTTGAAGATCCATCCAGATATTCTCCATTACGTGTTTAGGTTAATGCAGCTAAAGATCAGTATCAAGGGTGCCTATCACATAGTTATTAATGAGATTTTCTTTCTATTAATTGATGAGATTGCGATAAAACCAGGGCTGTAGTACGACAGTTTTTTGGCCTCAATAATTGGTCGCCCTACAATGAGCAGTTCTTCTGATTAAGGCGAAGAGGAGAAGCAAACAATAGCATATGAATTAACAGGCAAATATTTCTCGGAACAAGAAATTTTACATGAAATTGGAGAAGCTTTTGGAGATTACAGATTATTTATTTATTATGCCAGACCCAAAATGTGGCAACATCATTGACAAAAGTGGATACAAGTTTTATTTGGACGAAGCTGTTTGTACCAACAAATGAAATTAATTTTGGAACCAGTGAGAAAACTTTTCCAATTAGATTCTAAGGATGTACTAAAATTGTGTCCACGTCTCAAGGAAAACGTTCCTCAAACCCCACTCGTTTTGAGAAAATGAATGTGGCCCTAAGTGTAGCATTATTAAATCATGATGTAGCTGCAGGAATCCTTTACCACATTTCAGTCAAAAATATTGAACTACAGCATGGTTTTTACAAATAATGCATAAGTGGTTCAAATTAATGACTAGTCGCAATTAGCAGTTTGCTTTATCTTACAGGTATGAAGACAAATATGCTGAAGAGTTAAGCTTTTTACATGACTTTATGAAGATTGTTCGTAGCATAACAGTAGACAACAAAGTAGACAACAAAGTAGAAAACAAAGAGAAACCAATTCAGATGCTCAAAAAGTAATTCAAACTCAACTTGGAAGGAAAGCTGCGTTAGGAAAAGAACTAGAGGAACAACTTGTTGAATACATTCTTAGTATGGATGTTTTGTATTACAGATTCATGCTGATGTACTTTCACTTAGAAGACCAATTGGTACTTCCTTTTCACGAGCTTTGGGTTTCAATAGACAAAATGTTGAGAAGTTTTTTACCAATTTGGAAAAAAATACAGCAAGTGTATGCTCATCTAGTTTTAGAGCTACTGGGATTTGAGCTTTTAATACCAACATTTTTTGCGATGCCGACTTTACAGTGGAGGAAATAGAAGCCCAAAAAAAAGTGTAACCTAACATCATTACAAATGAGGACAGAAATTAATATCAACCTCACACCTCTTCCAGGAATTTAGACATCGACAGCCTTCCTTGCTCAAGCTTCGCCAGCTCGAGCTGGTAGTTCTAAGAAATCTGAAGTTCTACCACCGTCTACTCCAAATCAATCGGGAACTGATTTCCCTAGTAGGTCCAATAAATCCGAAAGCATTGTTCGTAAAAATTGTATCTCCTTTTGATATTTCGCTACTGCCAGCCGTAGAAAAGAAGACAGCCACTCGCGGAAGAAAATCGTCTAAATCCCTTCTTCGCCCTACAAAAGTGATTTAGAAGAATCACTGAATAAAACTCCTAAACGACCTAGGCTGCAGCGACGGGTAGTTTCAAAATCTGACTTGAAATCTAAGGAATAAAGAAAATCAGGCCAAGAAAAACATAAAATCTGGCAGCGAACAAGAATCTGAAAAGGAAGTCAAAGACTTTATTGCAGTATTTTCATCATCAGGAATATTTTATTATGTTAACTCCAACGATCGAATTAAATGCTTTTATAATATAGATTAGTTGGCTTAAGATTTCGTTTTATACGCATGACAGGTAAGGTGTACGTTAAACAAGAGATATTCAGAAATTTATGGTTTTAAAAGAATTTATTTATATGAATATGAATAGCTATTACACTGACACAATTCTTATTTTCCTGTAAGTTCGGGTTGTAAGCAAGGTTCCTCACATCTTTCGGTTACTCCTGGTATAAGCATAGGGGCGCTTATATTCATATGCTTCAGATTGAAATTGTCCAAAAATTTTGTACAATTATCATCCAATTTATTTCCATATAAGTCCAAACGTACTCCCCGATGATAATTCAATGTATTGAGGAAATTTTCACTCAAGCACGGTAAACTGTTATTGTCCATTTTTAGGTAGGAAAATTTATCTATGCCTTCAAGAAATCGATCCGGTACGACTTCGATTTCGTTGTTATATAAATATATTATATATAATGACGGCAAATAATTCACAGCATTCTCGCCAAGAGATTTGATTCTGTTATCGTTCAAGTACAACGTCCCCAAGCTTTTTCTCTGATAAAATTGATTTGGATAATTTGTTCGTGCTTGTTGATCTTAAATAATTATTATCTCAACAAGCACTTCATATTCTTCTTGTCCTGCTTCTGAAATTGATTTTGTCAAACACTCGTACCAGAGGTCGCCAACTTTAGTCTGGTTAATCGAAAACGTATTTTTAGCCATAGACGGTATTTCAAGCATTATGCGCAAATTTTCCAATGTAGCATGAGCCTTTCCATCCGCGATCATAGACCAAGAAGCCAATAAATTCAAATCATTACATTCATTTATATTTCGAGGACTAATAGTGTCTATCACTCTACTTTCGACACAAGCTGTACATTTGAAATATAATCTAGAATGCAATCCTTGCTGAACTTCTTTGTCAAAACTTAGGTATCCTGTTTTCGAAACATTGCATTCATGGTTCTCTAGTTTTCGTATTTCAGTCACAAAATATTGAATGTTCACAATACGACGACCCGATATTTTTTTTATTTGTTGGTCATACTGACCGGGAAGCCTGACAACTTCTATCTCCATTGGAGGAGGTGTCTCAATTTCCGGCCAAAAAACTCTATTGGGTGTACTATTTCTTGTCCTAAAAACAGAATATTTACAACATAACTATATTATTTCGCGTTTTTTGATATGTTTCCCGAAATTGTTTATTACATCATCGTTTTCTATGGAAATAGGAAGTGTTTGAATAGCTTCTTCGGCTTCGGTATAAACATTAAGAGGTATGTCCATCGAAGAACAGCTAGGAAGTGGGCTCCTCCGAAAAGACGATGTCTCATTCAGATGAGCCACTTCTAAATCCAAAAGCGCATTACGCTGCTGGTACCTATTATGTGTCGATTTTTTTAAATAACATTAGTTTAAGAGGAAGTTGAATTTAATTGGCACTTTCTTAAGAATCTTTTTTAATAGGAATCCAGCTCCAGGAGCTCCATAATGTAATAATAATAATAATAATTATTATTATTGCAAATAAAAATGTTAAATGTTAAAATTGTTAAGTACATGTTCAAGTCTATATTAAATTTATTAGGAGTTATAAATAACAGGAATGAACTTGACTCTTAATAATGTAACGTTTATAAGTTCCTGAATAAAGAATTATGTGTACGATTACTTGTTATGACTAATAATACATCCATTAAAGAAAAAGACAACATCCCCAACACATATTACAATAGGATTAACTTAACAAACTTAACAAAGCGAGGAACAAGAATTAAGTAATGGGGATCAGTAGGAAACATAGGTTTATTATGACGTTGATAGTGAAATTGATCTTGAAACTACTGTCCATGATGTCGAAAACACGGACGAAATGGGAACGGGAAAAGAAAGACGAAACCGATCAGCAAGAGGTATAGACAAACTCTTGAATTACATGCAAAAGTGGAACCCAATCCGTTCGGAAATTACCGCGCAGGTTACAAAATAAAATAAAATTAGAATAGCATTTGTAGAGTGGAAGACGAAAGCGAAACGCTCCACAATTTTCCTGCTGGGCCTACGTCATATTCATCAACCAAGCAGTATACATTCTCAATCCTCTGTTTCGTCCTTCATTGAATTTTTATTCACAAGAAATTAATGTGGGTTATTTCACATGTCTCTAATCTTTTCATATTTCATTTTATTTTATTTTTTCTTTTATGGTGATGTACAGTTTTTAAGTTTTACTTAAATAAATAAAATAATACCGTTGACATTGACTTTTTCCTTACCTGAAGCAAATGGCTAGTCTCTCCCTGCTACTAATCGCCTTCCTATACCAGGTGTCGGTTTTCCTTATGACATGTGAATTGATCATGATTTAACCTAAAATAAGTGCTGAATTTTCTATTATCCGCCTTGAGATTGCGCATCAAATATTCGCAATACGACATTGGTTTTCTACTGATTGGTGCACCCACTCGTTTCTTGTCAAAGAATACAACAAAAGTAACTCTTTATCATTACTGGTGCTGCTGCTGGGGTGATCGAATCAAGGTAAACCGAACGAAAATCCAGATTCACACGACAAAACCGTCGAAGCTGACACCTTGCCGAATAATGGCGATGAATGTGGAAGAGAAACGTCTAGAAATTAGATAGAGGAGCAACTGTATATCAAAAATTAAATTTTTTATTTTATAGAAAATTTATCAATTGAAGGTCTATCACAAACATCAAAATCGGAGCCCAATAAGGGGTGAGGCGTGAGGAGGAGGGGAAACTTTGTCTTGAAGGAACGTTGAAAACAGCATTACTCCACCAATCTAATGCTTAGAAATTGGAACCAATCTAATAAGTAACGTGCATGCTAGAGGGCGCTGTTTAAAATTTTGTTTTTTTTTTCGAAAATATTAAATGAAAACACAATAAATTAAAAAATTAGGCTAAATTACCAACAAATCAGCGAAAACCGTGCATCAGCAGAAACGTGTGGATGGTAAAATTTTCTTCTGTAAATTTAAATTATTTTGCTTCACGTGAAGGATGTTTATTCGTGCCACTAGAGGACGTTAACGAAATGTAAATATGTAACTTTTATGATTTTTGAAAAGAACAGTGCGTAGAAGGTTATATTTATACTCATACTTTAAAATAATTAATTGAAAGCTTAAGATGTTAATGGAAAGCACAACTGTATAATTCAAATAAACAATGCAGAAAAACAACATAATAAAGTTAATATTAGTGGCGGCCTAAATTTTGAAGTTGTCTCCTATTATTTTTGATACAAACTTTCACTCTACAACGAGTGGATAGAACTACAGTCTCTATTTTTGTCTTAGAAATACTTTGAACGATATTTCCTATTTCCACATCCAAATTGTTACAAGAAGTAGATCCGGTTGCAAAAATAAGAAT
Organism: Holotrichia oblita; assembly: GCA_023690525.1. Taxonomy (NCBI): domain Eukaryota; kingdom Metazoa; phylum Arthropoda; class Insecta; order Coleoptera; family Scarabaeidae; genus Holotrichia; species Holotrichia oblita. Next base: position 32,852,087 of record CM043023.1, read on the forward strand.
TTTTTTTTCGCCCTCACAAATAAAAATCTAAACAAGTCAAATTTGGAATCCTGGGTGGCCACGGAAATAGGCTCCTATTAGCAACTACAAAATTGCGAACATTTACGAAGAAATGCACTAGAAGAAAGCATATTGTTACGTTGTGTCTTCTATTCTGTTCTCTTTAGCGCCCTCTAGCGCCGATAGAAATAAAGGCGATATTAAACAATTTGAATCACTAGCAGTACGTTTAGGAAAGGTGCCTTTATGGACTTGTCGAAGGCATTCGATTATGTGCACCATCAGGTTCTTTTGCACAAGTTGGAGGTGATGGGTATTAGGTTGGGTAGGCGTTGAAGTTTCTTGAATCCTATCTGACGGATCGTGAGCAGGCGGTGGTAACTTGCGATGCATCTAGTGCTGAAATGTCATCCTCTTGGAGATCAGTTCAGTCTGGTGTGCCCCAACGCTCTATCATTGGCCCGCTCTTGTTTTTGCTATACATCAACGACTTACCGCAGGTTATTGATGGGCTTAGCGATTACAGTGAAGGCGATAAAGACGCAAATTAATTACCTCACGTATAGATATGCCCACGAGCGAAACAACAATTGATTATTAATTCTGCATCAGGAGCAACGATAGTCTCCAATCAACAAATAAATAGAGGAATAAAATCGTTTTATTGTTATTACCTAATTATATTTTTATTAAATATTATACTACAACAATAGAATCGATTATTTTTTATTGATGCGTTGTACATTGTCATCTTTACGCCTACTTTAATATATCAATGATCAGCGTCCATATATTATAAGAGTTGTATCTAAAATTAAACATTTAAATTTTGACATTGATCTGACGAATATGTTGTCGTGTGCTGTATGGTTGTTAGTCCTCACTCCCGTTTGGGCAAATATATACGAGCAAGCCGAGAATCAACTTCAAGAGGAAGTTCTTTTTATAGTTAACGCCACTGATACGATACTGAAAGACACTGTTTTTCCCGAACTACGGCGTGCAGAAGCCTTATTCATAATAGACGGTAAATTAGAAGTGATTAAACCGGGATGCTTCCGTAAACTAACGAAATTAGGGCGCATTACTATAACCCACCATAATATAAAAAAGTTGGTGCAGAAAATATTCGATGACGTCCCTTTAGTTACAATGATAGAACTCAATGATAATAAAATTGCTCAAATTCAGGACGGTGTATTCCACAATTTGGGATCCTTGATTGAAATCGATTTGTCGCGCAATAAACTCACTGCGATTAAATCGAAATGGTTCTCGAATTGCGATAAAGTAGATCAGTTAAACTTGGAAGGGAACTTGATCACCGAGATTCCTGATTATTCGTTTCGAGGCGTCAAAAACTTGCAGACGTTGTACTTAGACGATAACAAAATCAAATCTCTCGGCGAGAACGCTGTGAATTATTTGCCGTCGTTGTATCTAATATATTTACAGAACAACAAAATCGAAGTCGTACCGGACCAATTTCTTCGTGGCATCGATAAATTTACTCATCTAAAGATGAACAATAACAGTTTACGATGCTTGAGTGAAAATTTCCTCAATACATTGAATTATCGTTGGAGAGTACGTTTGGACTTATATGAAAATAAATTGGATGATGATTGTACAAAATTTTTGGACGATTTCAATCTGAAGCATGTGAATATAAGCATAGGGGCACCAGGAGTAACCCAAAGATGTGAGGGACCTTGCCCACCGTTCACAGAACAAGCAAGAGAATAATTGTGTCAGTGTAATAGCTATTCATATTCATATAAATAAATTCTTTTAAAACCATAAATTTCTGAATATCTCTTGTTTAATATACACCTTACCTGCCATGCGTATAGAACGAAATCTTAAGCCAACTAATCTATATTATAAAAGCGTTTAATACGCTCATGTTAGTAGAGTTACCGTTTAGAATTGCGGAGTTTTGTATGTTAGAATTAAAATTTAGAAACGAGATCATTACGTAATTGTGAATTATAGAGTCGATTTGAGTTGATTCTAAACTAATGAGGTTATAATAATAATAATAATAATAATAAATAAACAATAATAATAATAATAATAAATTGAAAATTTACGCGACCAATAGACCACACCTCGATGATTTACTGAAGACAGCAAAAACATTCAGTGATGACATCGGCATGAACTTCGGTTTGGACAAATGCAAGGTCCACACGATGACGGGAGGACGATGGCAGCACAGCGAAGATTACGTCATGAATGATGAGGAATATATACAAGGAATGGAAGAGCAGCATCATTATAAGTACCTCGGATATATGCAGACTACAACCATCGATCACAAGCTCTGCAAAAATGCTATAAGCTGCAGGACCTGGACAGAACAACAAGAAAGGCCTTTACGAAGCATAGAGCTCATCACGCGAAGAGTGCCGTGGAGAGATTCCATCTGCCTAGAGTAGAGGGAGGGAGAGGAGTCCCGAAGGCGGCTGACCAACACAAGCGTCAGGTGACAAACCTTAGAGCCTATTTTTGTGAAAATAAAAGGAATCCAGCGCAATACACGAGGCGGTTGCTCGAAATGATGACTCTACCCTCCTCAAGTTAAAGCACGAAAATCCCGGCTTTCTCAGGGAGTCAGAGGATGTACCGGGCGTTGTGCGGCAATGGAAACAAAAAGCTTTGCATGGTAGATATCCGACACAACTGGAGGACCGATAAATTGACTGACCGGAAAGCCACATTTGCCTGGCTAACGCGAGGAGATCTGTACGCTGAAACCGAAGGTTTCGTATTCGCTATTCAAGACCAGGTAGTTGCCACTGAAGCGTACAGGAAGCATATATTGCGAGACCCGGAAATGCGCAATGATAAATGCAGAGTATGTGGTAGGAAGGAAGAAACTATAGACCATCTGGTAAGGAGCTGCACAGTGTTAGCACCGAAGGAATATACTGAACGCCACAATAATGTCGCAAAAATCTTACATCTGAAATTGTGTGAGATTTACGGTATAGAAGTCGAAAAGATGCCGTATTACAGATACTCACCTCAAAAAGCGATTGGGAGGTCCCGACCGATAACACCATTGCCGCCAATGTTCCGGACATTGTCTTCGTAGACATTCTGGAAAAGAAGACTTACATCATAGATGTCGCAATCCCCCTGCCACACAATATAGCCAAAAAAACATGAAGAGAAGATCTCCAAATACTTACCCCTGGCGAACGCGATCAAGAAGCTATGGCACCAGCAGCAGGTTGAGATTGTGCCTATAGTAATAGGAGCTACAGGCGAGATCCCCTACAGACTCTATCAAGGTCTCGAGAGTCTAGGATTACCATCACAAATACACATGCAAATACAAAAGGCAGCACCTGTAACATCGTGCGAAGGGTAGTGGGTGAAAACAACTAACATCAAACCGACTGACTCATCCCCATGGGCTGGTACCAAAGCAGAAGAAACCAGCTTGCTGTGAAATACTAGCATAATAATAATAATAAACTCGTTTATTCCATAATACAATAAAAGTGTAGAATACGTCAATTGATAAATACATACATATATAGACTACAACAAACATAACACATTTCATACAAATAATACAAGCACAAACATGTATGTATAGATAAAAGAAAGTACTATATTATACACGGTACCCCAAAAAATCTATCGTGTAAAATATTTTGCTAATAAGATATTTTTTAAAGTTTGACTTAAACTGTACTGATGGCATTTGCTTTAGGTTCTGTGGCAAGTGGTTGTATATTTTAATACATTGCCATACAGCTTGATTCTGAACATTGGTAAGAGTTGTTTGGGGCGGGAGTAGTTCGTGATTTATTTCATATTTCTTAAAATTATCAGTATAGTACTGTATTACAAATATTGCTGTTTCTAATATATACATAGACGCAAAGGTAAGTAATTTGTTTTCTCTAAATACCGGTTTGCATGAGTCCCTAGGTTAGTAGTAGGTTGGTTAGTAGGTTGGTAGTCAAACGGTAGATGCGCTCAAAGAAGTTATGAAAATTGCCAGCGAAGCAGCTAACTACACAGCCGCATATCGTAGACTGTGTGCAGTAATAACTCTGGATGTACAGAACGCCTTTAATAGCGCATCGTGGGCGCTGATTCTGGAAGAACTGAGCAAGAGAAGAATCGACGACGACCTACTCTGTGTCATAGCCTCGTACCTGTCAAATAGAAGGATAATGCTCGAAGCGGAAGGAACGACAGGAACTGTAAAAATAACAAGCGGGATCCCACAGGGATCTGTCCTGGGTCCAACACTATGGAACGTCCTCTACGATGAACTACTCCGAATAGAGTTCTCCGGAAAAGTGACACTAATAGGCTTCGCGGATGACATCGCGATGGTCGTAACGGCTAAGAACGAAGAGACACTAATGAACACGGCAAATGCCGGACTGTTGCGTGTAGCAAGATGGATGAAGAGCAAAAAACTTCATCTGGCGCCTCAAAAGACAGAAGCGGTGATACTGGGTAAACAAAGAAAGACAGCGCCAATAACCTTCGACGTCGAGGGCACCACAATAACACCTAGCAGAGCCATAAAATACCTGGGGGTGTGGCTGGACTCTAAGCTAACCTTTGTAGAGCACGTAGACAGAGCTATTATAAAAGCTGCCGAACCTAAGAGGTGCACGGGCATCAAAAAGGAGGATCTTAGCTAGTGTGGTGCATTCCCAGCTACTATACGGTGCTCCAGCCTGGCATACCGCTGTCGATAGCAAGAGATCAGTCCAAAGACTTTCGCGAGTGCAACGGAAAGTGAATATCCGCGTCTGTAGTGCATATAGAACAATATCGGCCGAGGGAGTGGCAGTTATAGCCGGAATTCCGCCTATCGAACTGCAAGTGAAGCAGCGGGTAGAAGTATACAACGGAACGGCGAGGAATACCGCAAGAGAACACCTTATAGCAAAGTGGCAACAAAAGTGGGACTCTGGGAGATATGGGCGCTGGACCTGGCAACTGATTCCCAACATACAAAGATGGCTGCACAAAAAACAGGGAGAAGTTGACTACTTTCTAACTCAGGCGCTGTCAGGGCATGGATGCTTTAGAAAATACCTGTTTGAACGACGGAGAGCAGACTCAAATATATGCACATATTGCGAAAGTACAGATGACGTAGAGCATACCCTCTTCCTATGTAGAAGGTGGGAGGAAGTAAGAGACGCCTTCCAACGAAGTACTGGGAAAGTTTTTAACGCCAAAAACATGATGGATGGACTCACTGGAACAGAAACATCTTGGAAAAACATCTATGAAGCAATAAGGCAGATAATAGAAACCAAAGAGAAAGAGAGCAGATAGAAAATGAGACCACCTTTACACTGAAGTAATGCGCGAGCGGTTCCAGTGCGAAGGTTGAGACGACAGGGGGAGAGGTTGTTTTTAGTCAGTAAGAATCTGACATATCTCGCACGCCCACCACCTAAGTGCGGGAATCTTATGCAAGATTTTTTTCCTCTTCCTCACCCAAAAAAAAAAAACAAAAAAAGGTTTTAGTTGGAAGACAGCTCGTATGCAAGCTTTTTGCAGTACAAAAATTCGCAGTATCGAATATGGGGCCTCCAAGACAACACATTGTCGATTACCACACCAAGAAAACAAGCATGGTCCACACAGGAAATTGATTCGCCACCGCACTCGATTTGAAGTTCTTCTGGCGATATTTTAAAGGGTAGAATATTTGTTTTCTTTGTATTCAATTTTAAGTTGTTACTTTCGCATCATTTTATCATACTGCTAAAATTTCTTTCTAATGTTCTTTTTATTTTTTCACTGGAAATTTCTCGAATAACGTATGAGGTGTCATCGGCGTAAAGCCTCATGCATTGTAAATTATCGCATTGCACAGGTGGGGGAGACTTAGGGTCATATTTATAGTCCGTGCTTGAGGTTGTGTCGATGCTTGAGCACGCGATTTTGACAGATTCGTTTACGTCAAAATCGCATGCTCAAGCATCGACACAATTTCAAGCACGGACTATAAATATGACCCTTATACAATTGGAGAAACACTTATTAAGCCATGTATAGTTGAGAAACACCAAATTTGCTTTTCAAATGGACGAATCCACGGACGTTGCTGGACTAGCTGTATTACTTATGTTTGTACGGTACCAGTACCAAACATCCTTTGAAGAAGACCTTGGGTTGTGATACCTTCGTTACATCAAACGAAATACCATGGGAGCACTGCGTTCATATTTATACAGATGGTGCCAAAGCTGTGGTGGGGAAAACTGCAGGTTGCCAAAAAATGTACGAGTAGTCATTGTATTTTACATAGGCAAGCATTGGCAGTGAAAAAAGATGTCCTTTTCTTTAAAAACTGTCATTGATGAAGCAGTCAAAATAATTAATTTCATTAAAGTCCGACCACTTAATATGCGAGTGTTTCACATACTTTGCGATGATATGGGAAGTGTTCATGAGTCTGTCCTTCTCCACACTGAAGTAAGATGGCTGTCTAGAGGCGAGACCTTAAGTCGTTTATTTGAATTGAGGCAAGAAGTTGCTATGTTTTTTAACAATCAAGGGGGAGGGAGGAGGGTGGGATATTTGCAAAAAAAATTGTGTGGTTATTTAGGCTGGCATATTTAGCTGATATGTTTTCCAAAAATAAATGAAGTAAGCGTTATCATCCAGGGAAAAATATTACAGTTTTTGCTGGGTGCTTTTATAATAATAATAATAATAATAATAATAATAATATATCTTTATTGCGTTACAAGTTGTATACAGCAAACGTCATTTACAAAATTCACAGAAAGTGTGCAAAACTATAGCTAGTACAACAGATAATCACTTAGAGTGTACGGTTCAAGATTTATTAAAAACTTAGACACATGTGATTTAAATAAAGACAAATTCTTTATTTGCTTTATTTGGGATGGTAACTTATTGTAAAATTTTAAGCTCGTGTATGCAGGACCGCCTTCACTCAAGCTTAATCTATGTTTAGGAAAACAGTATTTATCCTTGTTTCTGGTACTATAATCGTGCTCGAAGCAGTATTGGTTAAACAGATGTTTATTTTTAAAATAAAATACTAAAATTTCATATATATAAATTCCAAACACAGTTAACATATTATTATCTCTAAAATGGTTTCTGCAAGACTGATTAAAATTTAAGTGTAACATGACCCGTAAAATTCTCTTTTGACACACAAAGACACGATTGATGTCGCTACTACTCCCCAAACCACAATCCCATACCTGATTTGTGAGTAACAGCATGCATAATATACAGTACGAAGCGTATTTTCGTCCACAATATCCCTTAGTTGTCTAATAGCAAAGGAAGTACTACTTAATTTATTACACAATACATCAACATGTTTCCCCCATTTAAGGTATTGGTCAATTGTTACCCCGAGCAGCTTAGCGCTCGACACTAAAGGATAACGACAGTTGTTAAATTCCACATGCTCAGCATTATTACTGGGTTTAGTTTTAAATGAAATTACATTTGTTTTCTGATGATTTATTCGTAGGTGATTGGCCTTCAGCCATGTTTCAATATTCTGAACGTAGGATCCACCGCGTGTCGTTAGATCTTCAGATGAATTATCGTCTATTAAGAGCGTCGTGTCGTCCGCGTAATTAATAAGTAAATGATTGTCACCAATGCTTTTATCAGTATGAATGTCATTAAAGTATATAATAAATAGGAACGGACCCAGCACACTTCCTTGAGGCACACCCTGTTCTAGTAATCTCACTGATGAGTGAACACAGGTGTTGTTGTTAACTAAACGCACAATTTGTTGCCTTCCGGATAGGTAGCTGGCAAACCAAGACAGCGCCGCACCTCGAACACCATAACATTGCAATTTTTGCAGTAATCTGTTATGATTAATGCTATCGAATGCTTTCGATAAATCTAGAAGTATACCATACGCCAATTTCTTACTTTCAAGTGCCGCAAGAGCAGCTTCTATGAAATCGAACAGCGCAGTTTCAATACTTTTACCCTGAATAAAACCGTGTTGGAATTTACTTATTAGTTGGTGTTTCTTAAAGAATGCAAATAAACGATTGAATACAAGTTTCTCAAACAATTTCGAAAATCCAGTTAATAAACTGATTGGTCTGTAGTTATTGATGTCATCACTGGAACCCTTCTTATAAAGTGGTACAACAATAGCCGTCTTGAGGTAAGCGGGGTAGACAGAAGTTTCAAATGATCTATTTATTATATGTACCAATGGTACAAGAAAAGATTCAGAACAACGTTTCAGAAAGTCCAACGGAATTCCATCAACGCCCGCTGACGACGAAGCGTTAAATGTTCGAATTATTGCTTTGAGTTCCTCTGCGCATGTGGGACTCATAAAGAAAGAGTTTGGGTTGTTGTGTATATCAATATCTTTACTCGCATCCCCGCTCGCGTGGGTGATAGACCCGAAATAGCTATTGAATTGGTCAGCAAGATGTTCCATATCGTCTGCAGCCGGCAGGATATGTTTTTTCTTTTTACCCATATTAGAATTGATGATACGCCACATCTCTTTATTTTTGTTTGTAGAATTTGACAACCGAAAATTATTATGTTCTTTCTTGTACGAATTAATACAGCAATTATACATGTTCTTATAGAAGTTATAAGTAGCACTATAACTAAAATCATAACGAGATACAATACGTAACAATGATACAGTATTCTTAATTTCTAAAATATATGCTGGAATGGTAGGTGTTGGAACATCTTTGATTGGAACTTTCCTTATAGGAAAATTTGCATTAAAATGTCTTAAAAATATGTTGATAAATAGCCTGTACTGTTCATTTACCGTATACTTGTCATTTAAGACATCGCACCAGTTTTCTTGCGAAATTGCACGATTAAATGCCGCAGTATTCGAATGACTGAATACTCGTTTTTCTTTATACACCTTCTCATTAGTGTTATTAATTTTGCAGTCAATAGTTACTACTTGAGCTTTGTGGTCCGAGTAGTGTGTAGCAAACACAGACACATCACGAAAAGTCAGTGACTGATTACGCCATTTGTTTATAACAATAATGTTATCCAAACACGATGCACAGAAGTTCGTTTCCCTAGTAGGGACATTCACTAAAACCTCCGCACCAAACGAGTCGAAGATGTTAAAAATGTGTTGGCTTTTAAAATCATTGCTTAAAAGATCAACGTTAAAATCTCCCGCAATTATAGTTACACAACTAGAGTTGGCTACCACTGACAGAAGAGACTCCAAACGAACACAAAAATCTTCAAAACCTGCAGCGGGTGATCTGTATACACAAATAACGGTGAAGTGTACATTCTTGTAACGCACAATTGCACAGCAGCACTCGAACACCAAGTCAACAGCTTCCGCACACAGACCGCCATTCTGGGCACCGCTCACTTCATCAGATATATAAATGGCCGATCCACCGTGAATTGACTTCTGGCGACAATAAGATGCAACAAGACTGTAACCCGGAATTGAGACAGAAATCAAATTAGAATACTTTAGCCAGTGCTCAGTAATAAACAAAATTTTGCATTTGGATAAAATGTTCAGTTCCATAGTTAAACCTGGTAACGCAGTTGTAAGGCATTGCACATTTTGGTGGCATATGAGGAAACTGTCATCAACTTCTAAACCTCCCCTGCTACAGGTTTGCGCTTCCAGAAAAAATGATTAATGAGAGCACCCTCTGGCCAAAGTTCTGGATCTTTTAAACTCTCCACACGGTGGGAAGGAACCCCTATGCGGAAAGAGGAGTATATCTCCGGATATTTTGGATTCATTTTATCACATATTACTTCTGAAAATTTGTTTCGCTTGAGGTAATTTAGAATGTCCTCCGCCGTCATTTCCTTATCTAATCTGGTAACATACAAATAAGAATATTTTGAGACAGCCTTCAATTGCACATTCTGCGCCGACCCCATAATTACTTTATGTTTGTTGAAAGCTCTACGACTTTTTACTAGTTGAAATTGATTTTGTTCATTCATCTTCGGTGGAATCATAGTACCAATATTTAAATCTTTTGTGTCATTGACTTTATACGTATTTTTTAATGCATTTGCATAATCTCTAGCAGGTGAAATCTCTATAGTGTCAATGTTTACGTTTTTAAAGGAGTCAATATTATTGTCCACGATTTGTTTTTGTGTGGTATCTATTTTTTGTAATGTTAGTATACGTATCAGTTAAGGTCAACGACTTCTCAGTCGCAACATTCGTTTTTCCGGTTTGGGATAAGTTTTTGTTGTTAGAATTGCCTGAGTTTTTCCTATATCTCTTTACTGCATCTTTTTGGTTAACTGCGACCTCTCGTGATGCATTGGTGTCCTGCTCGGAAGACTTACGTACAATTAACAGTGCTTTCATTTCAGTAATCTGTTTACTAAACTTCTTATTTTCACCGACTAATTTGTCTATTTCTAGTTGCAAGCTTGTAATTACTGTAGCAGTAATATTTTTAACCGCTGTATCAATTTTTTCGGATATATATGATTTTAAATTGTCAAGATTACTCACGGTATCATTGTCTGTAGATTTAATGTTTGTACAGCTGGTACATAACCATTCTTTGATGGATCCATCAGTTTTCATTTTCACAAGTTCCTCCACAGATATGGACTGACACGCAATATGATAATTTTTATTACAACCATTATTGCAACAGATATATTCGTCGTACCTCGACATGCTTTTCGCACAACACGCGCACGCGATCGCCATCTTGATCTTGATGATTAAAAAGAAGCTCAAGTTTTAGGCAGAGTCGATTGATTCATTTCCAACTTTAAAACAGTTTTGCGAAGAAGACTTAGAAAAGACCATAACTGATGAACTTTTTAACGAAATTTTACAACATTTAAATGACGTGCTTCATTCGGTAAATAAATTGAAACAATACGAGTAGGTTCTAAATCCCTTTGAAATTACCGAACAGCCAACAACTCTCTCTGCATCTCAGTATGAATCATTGATTGATTTAACATCTCCAGTCCACCTTGAAAACAAAATTCGCAAAAGAGTCATTGGTGGATTTTTGGTGCAGTATTGAACATGAACACCCAGAATTGTGGTTTACCAAGCAATTTCGGTCCTACTACCGTTTGTGACATATTTGTGCGAGTCTGGATTTTCGACATAGCAGCTTTCTTTAATCAAGCCCAACATAATGGCGCTTTGTAGAAGTAAAAAGCAGTACCATCCATCTCATTAAGGGCATTCGCTGCGAACAGTAATAAATAATGTATATTTATTCAGTTAACTCTTTAATAATGTTTTTTGAGTTATTAATAACGGATGCATTCAAATTTATTTTGACTAAAGAATAAATTATTTTTGTTCATACCAAATTTTTCCATTAAAAAACAAAACAGGCTTTACTAATGTAACGAGTAGCTGGGGGTCCACAACAAAAATTTAAAATCAAGAAGGGTCCCTGGTCAAAAAAGTTTGAGAAAGTTAGTCTTGAAGTGCATAATGTTTGTCTTGATCACATATTCTGCAGCCGATTCGGCTCACTAACTTCGACTGACTAACCTTTCTATATTTTCAAGGCATGAATTAATTCACAAATTTATACTTTTAAAAGAATTTATTTAGGCACATACTTATATCACAACTGCAATTACGATTAAAATACAAATATTATATTACTTAATTAATGTCGTTGTACGTACAAGGTTCTTGAGGACATCTTACGGTTACACCCGACGCCAGTATCGTTATATTCATATGTTTCAGATTAAAATTATCCAAAGCACTCGTACAATTACCGTCCGCTTTATTCCCGTGAAAGCTTATCGTCAATCGTCGCTGATCGTTTAACGAATTTAAAAACATCTCACTCAAACATTTCAATTTGTTGTCGTCCAAATTTATATAATCGAAATCTTTAATACCTCGAATCAAATCGTTCGGAAGGGTGTGGATCTCATTCTGTCCTAGAATTAATAAGGATAATTTCGGTAAATCGTTCACGGCATTATTCCCGAGGGATTTGATTTTATTATGGTGCAGGTAGACGGTTTCCAAACTTTTAATACTGGAAAACGCATTATCTGGTAGCTCCGAGATGAGGTTGTGGTTCAATTCTAGAAACGCTAATTTATCGCAATGCAGGAACCATTTCGATTTGATCGTCGCTAGTCTATTATGGGATAAATTGATCTCGTGCAGGAATTCCATATCGGCGAATACGTGGTCGTCGATTTTCGAGATTTGATTCCACGAAAGGTCTATTTTATTAATGAATGGGATCTTATCGAACGATTTCTGCGCTAGATTCTTTAGTTTATGGTGGATTATAGCGAGATGTTTTAATCGCGGTAGATTGCTGAAACATCTCGGTTTTATCACTTCTAGATTACCACTTAGAAACGATAGCCATTCCACGTCCGGTAACTTCGGGATATCGGTATCTTTTAATACGGTATTTGTGACGTTGTATAAGGTTATTAATCTATCGTTCGCTTGTTTCATCATCTTCTCGTGGATACTTGCCCAGATATGGGTGAGAGGTAATATCAATATTATACGTAACAACATATTCTGTATATATAGTTTATATTTGTACATATGAACACTGATCGTTTATCTGCTACAGACACTTAAGCAGGAATAAACTTAACAATGCAGCATGCATCAAGAGAAATTGATTAATACGATTATTGTTACAGGAATATTTAATAAAACAATACAATCGACAATACACTATAAAATGAATATTTAATTAATGTTTCCAATATTGCATTGATGATGTTAAGAGTAGTCACCTCGCAGATTTTGTGATATCAACGTGGAAATCGATATATCATCATTTTTCTTATGATGTCTTATATATGTAATAATACGAGGGCGATCTGAAATGTTTCTTAAATCGACAAGAAAAATACAGTATTGGTGTGGCAGCTTCAGGATTTTCAACAATCTGTTTCAGTTCCTCCTCTGACACACGTTGAGTAATAGGTGGCTCTGTCCAAATGTTAAACTACGAACTTTTGGGCCTTTGAGCTTCCTTGCTTTTAATATTCTAAGATGCCTTATATTTTTTCTTTGATCCCACAACATACTTAGCAAAATATTTTCAGGATGCCCAAAATATCCATTCCTTTGGATACTTTTATGTATAATATCTTTTAGTAATCGAATGTAGGCTTTCACGGCCACTGTTCCATAAAGATGTATCTTTCGGGTATTGCCGTGGTTGTTGTGACAAACTTGACGTTTCGCTGATCATACTGTCAACTTCTTCAGAAGTTCTCTAAAGACTGATGTTGATGTCTTCTGCTCCTCGTTATATACCCAGTCCCTGTTCCGCTCCAGTGATGCGTATCCGTTCCAGTCCGCTGAACCGTATCCGTTGTCGTTCTCTGATCCGTATCCGATGCTTCTCCTCGATTCGTGTTAGATGATCTCGGATGCGTCCTCGTTGGTCCTTGGTGCTTCGGGAGGATACTGGGAAAAAGATAGACCGAACACGCACAACATCACCCACAATGCTACTAGAAAGCAGACCAAGAAATTTGAGAAGCTATCTCAAAAGAAGACCGTAGCACTACCAGAATTGGACCCTAAGAAGAACCGTGTCGTGAACCTCACCAACCAACCGTTATCTGAAGAACAGACCAGAGTACTATCGAAAGGACTAAATTTCGCAATTGCACCCAACAGGATACCGAAGGATGAAATAATCACCTAAGTGGAATGTGCAATAAGGACCTTACCAGCAGAAGAAGCAGAACAAATAAGACACGAGACGTGCAAAATACTTTGCAAAGCCAAACCACCAACCAGAAACATCTCCAAGACAGAAGAGGACGCACTGAAAGAACTCCGCAACAATAAAGACATCATTATTCTACGTGCCGATAAGGGAAACGCAACAGTAGTAATGACCAAGACAGACTACAATGACAAAATCAATACCTTATTGGATCCTGAACATTACAAGAAGCTAAGCAGAGACCCTACAGCTAAAATAGAACGTCAGACCAGAAAAACTATCAAAGAGTCAACCATACCGAAGGAAGAACAGAAACGCAGCCTCCAAGACTATACGGACTACCCAAGATACACAAAACTGGAAACCCTCCTGTGGATCCCCGACTAGCCACGAACTAGCCAGATATGTTGCCAAACAACTACAACAGTACGTGGGTTTGACAAGCAGTTTTATAAAAAACTCTGAACATTTTGTGGAGATTCTACATGAACGTGAAGTAACCAGTGAAGACATACTAGTGAGTTTCAACGTGGAATCGCTCTTTACCAACGTGCCAGTGGAAGAAAAAGACAACGGTTTATACCACAAGGACTACAAGAGGATATAATTGACCTCGCAAGACCACCTATTTTCTATGGAATGGAGATTTCTACGAGCAGAAAGACGGCGCAGCCATGGGATCACCACTCTCACCAGTCATCGCTAATATTTTTATGAAAACCTTTGAAGAACAAGCCATCAGCTCTAGTAACAAGAAACCGAAATGCTGGTACCGCTACGTGGACGACACATTCGTGATCTGGTCTCACGGTATGGACAATCTACACGCATTCATGGAACACATCAACAGACAACATGCCAACATCAACATTACGTTGGAGTTAGAAGAGAATGGCTGCTTACCTTTTCTGGATGTATTGGTCAAACGCAACGACAGTGGAAAATTGGGACATGGAGAATGAAGAATCCGAACAACTTCAACCGGGAAGACGGATACAGATTAAGTAAAGTATGGAAGTTAGCGAAGGAGCAAGGACCAACGAGGACGCATCCGAGATCATCTAACACGAATCGAGGAGAAGCATCGGACACGGATCAGGGACGGAACATCGGACTGGAACGGATACGCATCACTGGAGCGGAACAGGGACTGGGTATATAACGAGGAGCTTAATTCCTTACTGTCGACGGCAGGAAATGTTGTTGGTATGGTGGAAAATTTTACCGATGGGTCCATCGAAACCACGGGGACCAGTTGTACTCCCATTAAGGAATTCAAATAAGTGACGAAGAGATAATTCATTTTCATGTAAGAGACAAATAAACCATTGTAAAGGTCTCTTTAAGTTCTGTTCAAGCAAAGATATTATACCTCCTTTACTTCCAGTGTTGGTATTGGTTCCATCTGAACCGTTTACCTCTAAACCAGCTAGAGAAACGTTAAAAGATTGCAAATAATTTAAAATACTCTCTAGAATATGCTTGGCTGATCCTGAATTCCCCAAGGCTCGGTATTAGGACCTTTACTTTTTCTATTGTACATAAATAATCCGCCAGATGCCGTAGACAATTTGGTGGTTTTATTTGCAGATGACTCATCGCTAGTACTGCAAGCAAAACAATATGAAGAAAATAGCATAGCAACAATAAATAACTGGAGTACAAACAACAACTTGAAACTTAACTTAGATTAAACAAAGTGCCGGATCTATCAATGAACATTAATGGATGTGTGGGCATAGAAGTGGATGCTAAATTATCATGGAGCATCCAAATACAGAAACTATCTTTATGCTTACACCATTTCAGTTATGCATTGAAGACCATCTCGCGTAGTGTTAGTGTCGAAACGCCTCCAATTGCTTATTACGCCTATGTTCATGCAAAACTAAAGTACGGCGTTTAAGAAAGCGTTTTAAGAAAACAAAAGGAGGAGAACCACAACACCTCGATTAATGAGCAAATCCACACTGAAAATAATGCCACAATAACGACTCAACTGAATGAGAGCTAACCAGAAAACCATCATGCAATTATATCACCAGATATGGTGAAGACTATTGGTAAACATCACCATCAGACTGCTTAGCAGATCGAGACATCTAACGGGACTGACAATTCACGAATTGTCCGAGCTAAATCGATATCTGCTGTACCGACCTGTGTTGTGCAATGACTGGTCATTTTTCAGGACTTGTGAAGCGAATACAAGATGTAGCCCCAAAAGCAAAATTGACCCATCGTAGCATTCATCTAGGGGCACTTGCTTTTAAAAAAAATTCCAACTTACTTAGATAGTACTCTTAAAAATGAAAGAATTTTTACAGACATTTGTAAAGAGCTTGGCAGCGAGCATGAGACCCTGTTGTTACATACTGAAGTGTGTTGGCTGTCCAGAGGAAGAGTTGTTTCGAGAATATTGGAGTTGAGACATGAAATTGAGTTATTTTTGACCGAGCAGGGACATGACGAGTACAAACAGATGCTGGTTGATCCTTTGTGGCTACAAAAATTGGTTTACTTGTGAATGAGTTGAATTTGGGGCTTCAAGGCCAAGATACAACCACTATGAAAATGAAAGAGAAGGTTGAGTCAATAATCAAAAAAATTTCTCTCTGGACATCTTTGATTGACAGATGTAAATATGATCAATTTCCGAATTTAAAACTTTTTTTGGAAACTACTTCTTCATCAGTGAATTAAGATGTAAAATCAGCCACCGCATTACGCACTAATTTTCCAGAAGTATCGTCGCGATAGAATTAGGTAAAAAACCCCTTTGGAAACTGTTCCATCGATCACCTATCCATCTTTGATCAAGAGGAATTAATAGAGATCTCATGCAACAGTAGACTTAAAAACGTTTATCGTGTCAGCGAAGTAGCAATAAAATATTTACTGCCATTTTGCACGACGTACCTTTGCGAGATGACAAACTTAAAAACTAAACATCGTCACAGACTTTAACTCGAAGATGACTTGAGATTGAAGCTGACCAGATTTTTCTGACAGAGTTGTGCAAAGAAAAACATGCACATTTGTCACATTAATGAAGCATATGTTTTCTGCCATTAGAATGATAATAAATATGAAATACACCTGATTTAATTTTTTATTTAACCCTCCTGCAATAAACCGTACGCAAGTTTGAGGTCTTTCTTGAAGTTGTACGTTAAAAGACGAATTGGGAACCACTGATTTAGATAGAGATAGATAGAGGGCCAACGGTCGACGTTCTATCCTGGGTAACCGCAAACTCAATCCTAAAACGAGCGCAACCTACGACAGTCCATCTTGGGTCTGTATTAGTGTTGCAGTCCATCTTGGGTCATGGAGGTTCCAGCCTACATCCTTCTAATGGTGCACGTACAATACCGCGTCCTGCGACTTAATCTGATTTCGCTGGTCGTCTGTCGAGACTTAATTGCGACGGATGTCCAGGATTCAAAGGATGATTCTTCGAGAATGCATTATAGGCAAGCAG
Organism: Holotrichia oblita; assembly: GCA_023690525.1. Classification (NCBI taxonomy): domain Eukaryota; kingdom Metazoa; phylum Arthropoda; class Insecta; order Coleoptera; family Scarabaeidae; genus Holotrichia; species Holotrichia oblita. The sequence continues at coordinate 32,869,295 of CM043023.1, forward strand.
CAACACTAATACAGCACATTCTGTTCTTCTGATTTCAGAAGAGTGAAGAGACGAAAGTGAAAGTAGAAGGAGAGAAGGCCTCGGAGAGGAGATCTTTCATGGATTGAGGGTTGCGTTGCCGTGACTTATCAGGGATTAATTCCTGGGATTGAAATTCCTATTTAAAATAAAAGAGCCAGTCTATAGAAATAAAAAATATATATTGTCATAATTATATATGTTAATGACAGGATCAAAATTTCATCCCTTGAAATTTGGACAAGGTTTCACGCGACATCTTAATGATACCCCAATCGCTGCTATAACAATTTTCGAATGTTTCTGATTAAAATCGTCTATAACTCTGATCCATTTATCACTCAGTTTATTCCCGGTTAAATCTATATCCATTCGATTCTCATCGTTCAATGAATTCAAAAATTTCTCATTCAAAAATTCTAATTTATTATTCTCCAAGCGTAGGAAACTCAACTTTCTCAAACCCAAGAGGAAATTTTCCGGTACGATTTCGATCGCGTTATTTCCCAAAACCAACAAATTCAACTCCGATAAATAATTAACGGAATTCTCTCCTAGAGATCGGATCGTGTTATTGGCTAAATCCAACGCGCGCAATTTCGATTTAATATTTCGGAAAACATAATCGGGAATCTCGGTTATAAAATTATTTTTTAATCCTAAAGATTTCAACCGATCGCAATGCGAGAACCATTCCGGCTTAATCGATGTGAGTTGATTCCCCGCCAAATCGACGGTTTCCAAGAATTCCATAAAGTTGAACACCTCATCGTCGATTACAGAGATTTTATTGTTCGAAAGATCGATCGATAAAATTAACGGTATCCCATCGAATGTTTTCCTCGCCAAGTGCGTTAGTTTATTTTGCGGCAACTCAAGTAATTTTAATTTTGGTAAATTGCTGAAACATCCTGGTTTCATCTCTTGCAGGTTACCCCCTTCTAACGATAGCCATTTCAGGAGTGGTAGTTTGGGGAAATCGGTTTCTTCTAGTACAGTTGCCGTGATGTTGGTTGCGGTTATGGCTTGGGCGTCTGTTAGATTCTTGATACTAATATTATCTATCGGTATCTGGAATTGCTGTGCTGTACTATAACTGCCGGAAATCTTATCTAAGTTTGCCGAAATGTATCTAAGAACTGACGCTAGCACTACACAGAGCAACATGATTGCTTATTGCAAACTTATTGTTACAGACACTTAAAATATATGAGATTCAAATTCTAATACAATAGGCAATATATAAAATTAATATTTGATTGCTGTTTCGATGACGCAAATACTAACCAAGCGATTTCGTCTAATCAATTATTTTCCTTGGCATTGAGGAATCTAAGTCCATTTGCCATATTTGAATTCATCAGTGCACATCTCCTTTAAACTTTAATATCGCAATCTTTCATAAACCGGATCAATGCACTGTATATATTCTTGCATCATTGCTCCTGAGCAGTAGTACCTACCATTGAAGTTGGTAATGGTACTCCAAATTCTATCAGTTGTGCCAAAAATCTGTACCTTTCTCGCAAGCCAAAATGAGGTGATCTAAATCGGCAACTTCATAGCCACATGTACCTACAGGTACAAGAATCTGTTTATTTTTAGTCAGTGTAATTGCGGAAGGAAACTGCCATAACCGAATTTCATTCTTCCTATGGTAGAGTACGCAAATCGTTTCTCCCTTAAAAAGTGCCTCTTAAACGCCCGCACAGATGGATTTGGGGCCGAGAATTCGCCGCAAGGTTTGATTCTGAAAGTCCTACCGGATAGGTAGGACTGAACCAGGGCCACTAGGTCCGGGTTGATGCCCAGCCGCCGCAACTTGAATAGTAAGCCATCGTGCCACACTGAGTCAAAAGCATGTGAGAAGTACAAAAAACCGCGCCGGTCGAATGCCGCAGCTCCAGAGCATTCCGCACTTCCTCCGGCAAACGGAGGAGTTGGAAATCGGTCGACAAGCCCCTGCGAAAGCCGAACTGCACGTCGGGCAGAAAGTTGCCCTCGATGATAGCATCACGGAGCCTTTCCAAAATTATGGCTTTGGCGATTTTAGACAGGTTCGACAGGAGGCTTATCGGCCTATAGTTAGACGGTAAAAGCGGATCTTTGCGAGGCTTCCGGAGCATTACGACATCGGCCTCTTTCCAGACGATCGGAAACGTTCTAAGACTCAGCATGGCACCAAGCAGGACGACTAGGACATCAATGGCACTATCGGGCAATCGCTTAAGGGCTGTATTGGCGATGCCGTCGGCTCCAGGAACCTTACCATTTTTGCGGACGCTTATATGGCGTTGGACTTCTTCTCGGCTCACACCAGGGAGCGGTTCACCGCGTTCAACAGGAATATTTTGAATCGCAAGGCCAACCTCACGGTGTAAAGGGCCGTATTGAGATCTAAAGTGTGAACAAAAATTCGACATTTATTAAACATAAAACTGCTCCGGATACGATATTTGACATTTAAATGTCAGATATGCACTTGAATGTCAAACTTGTCAAGATTTGACACATTAGTCAGTACTTGACATTTAAATATTAAATTTCTTCATATTTTTCTGCGTGTTAGACGGTTAAATACGGACGAGTTTGACATTACAATGTTAAGCAAGGTGAAATTTGGTAGTTGAACAACAAATTCAAGGTCAATTATTGTGAACAATGTCTTTTAAATATTGAAAATCGTACAAAAAAGGTAATAGGTAGTCATGACAAAGACGTGCACCGCTCGTTCACAGTTTAAGACGAATGTGTTATTGAGTGAAGTCCACCAATCGAAAGAGAAAGGCCAAAATTGACTTTGACAACACTATGGATAAATTTGACATTTAAATGCCCAACTTGTTCATATTTTACATTTTAGAAACGTGCTTTTAATCAAAATATCATCAATTTTTTTGGATGTGCCTTTTCCAACAGGGGAATATCACCTGGCCCTAAAAAAAATTGAAGCGATAGTAAATTTACAACAACCAAAAAATGTATCAGAAGTCAGAAGCTTTCTAGGAATGTTTAACTATTTAGGTAAGTTTCTACCAAATCTAGCAGAGCAAACGCAACCAATCAGAAAACTTATTCTCAAGAACACAGAGTGGTCTTGGACAAAGGAGCATCAAGATCGTTTTAACTCCCTAAAAAAACAGTTTGCAGAAACAAGCAAATTAGCGTGCTATGATATGAGAAAAAAAATACATTTATACGTTGATGCTGGTCGTTTAGGTCTTGGAGCCATATTAGCACAAGAAAAGGATGGAGTAAGCGAAACAATAGCTTATGGTAGCAGATCATTAATATCCACTGAACAAAGGTACAGCCAAATCTAAAAAGAGATGCTAGCTGTTACTTGGGCTATGCAACATTATCATGTGTGCTCGTTTGAATTAAAATTCATAAAGCACGACAGTACAGTGTTCAAATTTAAATGTGAGGTTCGGTTTTGTGGCTTCAAATTAGATGTATTGTCATGTATTGGTTCGACGGTTTGTGTTCTCTTCGACTACCATCCTTTTTTATTTTACTAAAATCATTTTTATATTATTTACTCCATTTGCAACATAATATTTGGCCATTTCATAAAGCTTCTGAAGAAGTAGGGTAGTTAAGGAACGTCCCAAAGAAAGAACAACCTACGTTTTAAAATGAATTTATTTATCGCACAATTACACAATCATGATCTCATCGCTCGATATCCTCGCATTCTCCGTAAGAACATCCCACGGTTATTCCTGGCGCCATTATCGTTATATTAGGATGCTTCTGATTGAAACTGCTTAGAATTCTGATACAGCTACTATCTAGATTATTCCCAGTTAGATATATGGTCGTCGACCTCTTATCGTACAACGTATTTAAAAAATTCCAACTCAAACACTTCAATTTATTATCTCCGAAGCTTATTAATCTCAACATTTTCAAGCCTAAAAGAAAATGATCCGGGACGACTTTGATCTCGTTCTGTCCTACATTTAACAAAGTAAACTGTGTTAAATAATTGATAGCATTCTCTCCTAGAGTTTTAATTTTATTTCGGGCCAGATACACCATGCTCAAACTTTTGACGTTCCGAAATACATTATTTGGAATCTCCGTGATGAGATTACGATGCAATCGTAAGAACGATAATTTATCGCAATTCGAGAACCAACCCGGTTGGATCGCCTTGAGTTTATTATTGGATAAGTTGATCTCGCGTAAGGATTGCAAGTTGACGAAGACGTCGTCCTCGATTTCGGAGATGTTATTGTGCGATAGATCTATCACCGAAATCTGTGGGATCCCCTCGAATGTTTTCCCTACGATCACGTGTAGTTTGTTGTGTACTATTCCGATATGTCGTAAATCCGGTAAGTTAATGAAGCATCGCGGTTTCAGCTTTTGCAAGTTGCCGTATTGTAGCGACATCCATATTGTACCTGGTAGTTTTGGGATATCAGTATCTTTTAGTACAGTTTCCGTGATATTGTATATATCTAATTCAGATGTATCACTGTGAGATTTTATCCTGTCGTGTAGCTTTGCCCAGGTTGGAGTAAGGATTAATATCGACACTATACAGAACAACATGTTCTGAGTATAAATTTAGGTAAGTGCTTTAGTCCATTTATATATAACATGCACTTATGTAGGCGTCAAAATAACAATACTCCAATTAACCATTTAATAGACAGTAATTGATACCTACATTTGTTATAATACAACAGTTAATAAAAATATAATTTTCCAATAAATTAAATGGATTTTCTTCATATTTCCTGATACAATCATCATTTCACCATAAAATTAATAATTATAATAATTATTGTTTCGAATATGCATACACTAACGAAGCAATTGCGTTATTAAAATCTGATCAAATATGTGGTTTGTATCAACTGTATTGAAGGTTTCGTTCGAATAAAGACACAGATTACATTGTTATATAAATTCTGCTTCTTAATTATTATTATAAAACAAAAACAGTATCCATATTGCGAAGTTCTTCACTTGATCTCTTGGTGCAGAAGTAGAACACTAAACACTTTAACCCACTAATCACCAAACAAGTTTTAGTTTTTTCAACAGCAATGCTGTCATTATCAAGGCGATAATAAAACTAAATTAAAATAAAATCTACAAAAACAGGTAACCTAAATGTTATGCACGCTCAATCCGATACGCATCATTAATTTCCGATTAACGAAAACAATGACGAATGCGGGATAGGTCCGTTGTCACAGTTCATTACACATGACTTATTTTTATATATTTCTAAACTTTAGAAACTTACAATTATTGTTTATTTGTCTAATTAATTTAACATTCGATTGATCGATGTTGTGATCTGTTTCAAAAATGTGTGGGCATTCCCCAGGCTGGTGCTCGTCCACACAAATAACACATCGCCGAGGGACGGTGCAATGAGACTACGCGTGGCCAAACTTCTGGCATCTAAGACACCGATTCTGCTTCTACCGTTTCTACTGTGGAGATCTCACAAGCAGTAGAAACGCTAGAAGCTTGAGTCCCAAAACCTTAGGTCCCCAAGAAAAAGTCACAATAATCTCGGAACCTAAACGTATGACAAGATTCGCCCTGTCCTATTTAGAGACAAATCCCCAGAATGTCCCCGTCGAGATCAGAGTACATCCAACGAAGGACTTCTAAGCCAGAAACATTTGAATTTATTTGAAGTTAAGTTTGGGGTGTTGGCATTCCCTAGGCTGGTGCTCTTCCAACTCTCTAACACACAGCCGAGAGACGGTGCAGCGGCACTGCGCATGGCCGACTTTCTGGTACCTAAAACACTTGGCCACACAACAATTTTGGCCACGCGCAGTCCCTCGGCTATGTGTTAAAGAGTTGGAAGAGCACCAGCCTGGGAAATGCCAACACCTCAAAACCCACCCAGGACCGGCCAAAACACTCCTCATTCGCAGTTCTCCCAAGTTGTGGCTACCAGAAAGACCACACATTATTAGTCGTAATCCTATAATCGCTATCCAGACGCTACATCTGAAGCGCTACCAAATCACTCAGAGAGATTGACCGAGTAATTCTTTATCACAAGGAGAAGTTCTTCACTGGATCTCTTGGTGGAGAAGTAGAACACTAAACACTTTAACCCACTAAACACCACTAAGCACCAAAGAAGGGTGGTCCAGTTCCTTCTGAACCTTTCATTTTATATTTTTTGAAAAAGTTTTTGGCCTACTATCTGTTCCAAATCTCGCTTCTGTTTCTGAATGATTTCCCATTTCACATTTTTCTTGGCTCTATTTAAAAAAAAAATTGAAACATTTGACCAACTCTTCATCATGATTGCCTTCGGAATAAAAACCGTCATAGATTGGACATCGTGTATTATCATCATCATAGGCACTGCTGTCGTTGTCTTCTGTAGAAATGTGGATTGATTTATCCTTCACTTTATCACTCACTAGGAGGAGAGTCATTTTGCTATAACCAACTTCCTAGGTTTCGCCTCCAATTTTGATTCAACAGTAGCATTGATAGAGACCAGTGGTCTAGGTTTCAAGATCAAAGCTGCTGGTTTTTTTTTTTTGTTATCTGAAATAGCAGACTTTTTTAGAACAATAGAAACAAGTTTTTATATTAGGCGATGAGACAAATTTTGATACATATCTTGTTTGCTTCTTAGAGGGGTTAAAGTTTCTGATATTTGTCTTTCAGAACCTCTAATTGACATTGAAATTGGCTCGTTGATGCCCCAAAAAGTTAGCTCCATATCACTTCGAAACCCTTCAATGCTGATTTCTGATTCTATTTTATCAACTGTGACAACTTGGAATCGAATAAACGTGAGCCAGTCTTCGATTGTTTTTTTTTGAGAATAATAAATCTGTGTCTATGTTTTCATGAAAGTTTGAACTAAATCCTGTGTATGATTTAAAGAATGTGGATGTCAACATTTTGGATGGCCATGATCCAGGGTCAACATTGTAGAATTTTCTTTAGTCGGCTTGGTGTGGTTAGCAAAATTCATGGCTTGGTAAATTATATAACACTTCCCAACTAGTCAATTTTATTTCTTACCAAACTCTAACAAGTTTCCACCATTTTTACCACAATTGAAAGATCTTATTTTGCTTCACCAGTTATGCTAGCATTCGACCGCGATTTGGTCGTCCAGTTGCAGATCCAGAAATTTGCTTAATCGTTATGAACACCCCTAATACTACAAAAGGATACCACTAAAAAAAAAACGGATATTAAAATCTCCATTCATTTTGTAAAGAATTTATTTATAATACAGTTCCAATTTTACAAATCCAAAATATTGTTAAATCTATTACGTTAGGTGTAGGCTGGTTTGACTTCCTTGTCGTCTACGTATATATGAGGATGCGTCTTCTTAATACGTCCTAGAAATACTTTACATTTATCATCAATTTTATTCTCCATTATCATCAGTACGATATCATTATTTAAGGAATTCAAACTCTTTTCACTCAAACACGTTATCTTGTTATTCTGCAAATTGATGTACTCCAACTTCTTCAAACCTCGAAAGAAATTATCGGGAACGGTTTCGATTCCGTTATAGCCTAAACTCAACATAGTCAACGACGATAGGTAATTAATAGTGTTCTCTTTAAGCGATTTGATCGTGTTATTATGGAGGAACAATATCCCCAACGAGTTAATATTTCGGAAAGCATCGGATGGTATCTCGCTAATCATATTCTCCCTTAAATTTAAATAACTCATCTTCTCGCAATGAGAGAACCATTCCCGTTTAATCGTCGTGATCCTATTATTCGATAAGATAACTTCCTCCAAGTACGGCAGAAAAGAGAAAGTTTTATCTTCGATTTGAGCGATACGATTCCCGAAGAGATCTATACTCCTGATCAATTTGATCCCCTCGAACGTGTTCTGCATGAGTTTGCTCAATTTATTCTTGACCACCTCGAGTTCTTCCAGCTGAGGTATATTATTGAAACATCCCGGTTCCAACACCGTTAAGTTACCGCCTTTCAACGATAGCTTCTCTAACATACCGAGTACAGGGAAATCGGATTTTCTCAATGTAGTCTGCGTAATGTTGACTATCGTTATTACGTAAGCGTCGGTTAAACCTTTGATGTCGCCGTTCGTTATCGGTACCCGCATCTTGTTGTCGACGCCGTAATCGCCGGTGATATTGGTTAAACCCCACGTTGTACGCGCAATTACCATCACGAGCAACACGTACGCGAACATCTTGTTGCAAGCGACGTCAAAATATAATTGTTTACTTCGAAATATGTAACGGGTAATTGTCGTCTACCGTTATATATATTTAAGTAAGCGTAAAGTAATAAAAGTCATTCATCTATATAAAATTAATATTTCGAACGTGTGGATACTAACAAAACAATTGCGTTTATATAATCAAGATAACTCCCGCGATATTAATTTGGCAATCAATAATAAGCAACAACCCGAATAATTTCGTTTTACATAATCGTAATTCTGGTGTTGGGGGGAAATTAAATTTCTGAACTGAAAATACAGCATTATCTCGAGCTACTTCTTTTAATCCCGAAAATTTCAACAAATTCTTGGACAATTTGGAGCTAGTTTTAAAGAAATATACATGATATGGAACTTAGATGAAACTGGTTGTACAACGATGATAAATCTCCCTAAAGTACGAGTTGATAAGTTTTTAATTTCCTTTCTGTTTGTTTCTGTTGCTGGACCTTTCCGTTGCCTTCTATCCCCTGTATATGTTTCTTTTGAAGTCCCGGCGATAGGCAGCGCTTGGGTGAAGTGTGTATCCCTGTTTCATTCCCTTATTTATATATTCTTAAGTCATTTAAACGTTTAACTATGCCTCCAGTTGCTTGTATTATATGTAATAAGTCCGATAGCAACCTGACTATAAAGTGTGATGGATGCAAAAACTACTTACACGTGTCCTGTGCTCAGAGTGATATGGATGATGCCAAGAGGATCACCCGCCAAAGAGCTAAAGGAGTAAAATTTTTTTTGTAGCTCTTGCAATAAGTCAATTGATCAGTTTACCGAATTAAAATTAATGCTTAAAAACATTGAGACACGACTGAGCAGTCTTGAAGCGCAGCCTGCCCGCTCGTCCGAGTTTTTTTGAATCCGTTGTTCGCAACATCATAGTGTATGGAGTACAGGGGAGCGACTTGCAGATGGATGTTAAAACTGTTAATACTTTATTAAAATCTGATTTCCCCGATGTTCATTCTCTTAATATTATGCGTCTCGGTGCTGCCTCAAGTAACAAAACTCGCCCTATTCGAGTCGTATTCACTAGTCTATTCGTTGTTCGTGACATTTTGAAGCATAAGGCCAAGTTGAAGTCAACTAGTAACTTTAAGGATGTCTTTTTAAAGCAAGACGAAACTGCCTACCAGAGAGATCTCTATGCAAAATGTGGAGAGTCTCTGACTCTGAACGAATAATGGTGAAAAGAACTTGAAAATTAAATTTATTAATGCCATACCTTCGGTTATCTCTACCATAAATAATGAAAAAAACTAATTTCGTCCGACAGTACTGGTCCCCATATCTATTATCAAAATGTTAAAATTATAAGAGGTAAAGTTTATGAATTTGTATCGAGTGTGAGCGATTGTGAATACGACCTGATTGCCCTAACTGGAACTTGGCTTGATTCAGAGATTTCTAATTCCGAGTTCTTTCCACAAAACTATTCTGTTTTAAGATGCGATCATAACTTTGAATCGTGCGGTCTTAAGGGCCCCATACATTACGATGAAATACGGCGGTTTTCATTGCGGCGATAAAACATGTCGCGTTTCATCGCCAATTGATATTGCCCACAGACTACGTGTTAGAATTGTGTGTTGCTTTAGTTTTTTGCAGTAATTCATCAGTAACAACAGGTTCCATGTTTTATTTAGTTTACGTTTTTAAACAGTTTGTGAGTAAAGTTTTAAGATGAATTCAACGCAATTGATGGCAGTGGCAGTAGCAGGTGCCGCTTTGTCAAAAATGAAAAAGAAGCGTGCAGTATGGACCAAAGACTGGTTATTAAAAAGAAACCAATTGTCTCATACAAATTTATTAAATGAGCTGGAGCTTAATCCTGGAGATTGGTTCAATTATTTAAGAATGGACGAGCAGATTTATTTAGAACTTTTGAACTTGATAACTCCTTTGATAAAAAAAAATACTAAAATTTAAGAGAAGCGATTTCTCCCCATGAAAGGCTCACAGTAACACTGAGATATTTAGCGACAGGGAGAAGTTATGAAGACCTGAAATTCACAGCAGCAATTTCGGCACAATCATTAGGTCAAATAATTCCTGAAACGTGTTCTGCAATATATCAAGTCTTAAGAGGAGAATATTTGAAGGTACCGAATTCATTCTGTATTTTATTGTTTCAGTTTCCCAATAATGAAACTGAATGGAAAGCTATTGCAACACAATTTGAAGCAAGGTGGAATTTTCCGAATTGCTTGGGTAGTGTAGATGGAAAACACGTCCAAATTGTTCCTCCTCCAAATTCCGGTTCCTATTTCTGGAATTACAAAGGATCTAATAGTCTTGTGTTAATGGCAATCGCTAACGCTAATTATGAATTTATCATGGTTGATTTTGGGGCAAATGGCAGATTGTCTGATGAAGGAGTCGTCGAACAAACGTCATTTTTCCACAAGTTAATTAACAATGAGCTAAATCTAACCCAAACTTTCGAAGCCAATCAATAGTGACAAGCTCCTACCCTACGTTTTCATTGGTGATGAGGCTTTTTCTTTAAGAGAAGACTTTTTAAAGCCCTTCAGCCAAAAAGAATTTGATAACGCAAAGAGAATTTTCAATTATAGATTATCTCGTGCGCGTCGAATTTTCAATCAGCCTATTAATCTCAAATTGGAGAATATTGATAAAGTGGTAATAGCTTCTTGCGTACTCCATAACTTCTTACGAAGAAAAGTAGGTGAGCGCTACATATCTACGAGGTGCTACGAAGTAGAAAATCTGGAATCTGATGAATTACCGCACACAATGGGTTACTTATTAAATTTGGAAAACGGCCATAACAGAAATGCATCCGAGTCAGCAAAAGAAGTTCGAGTTGCATATAAAGAATATTTCAAGCTTCGACAGATATTAAAATCGCCGTGTTTCATCGCTGGCGTGACGATGAATCACGACGGTTCTTCGTCACACACTTCGGTTTTGGCACGACGTGTTTCATCGCCGCGATGAAAACCGCCATATTTCATCGTAATGTATGAGTTTTGTTTAGGTAGTAGTTCCAGCCAGAGGTCATTATGATTAATAATCTTTGCGATTTACTTAATTTGCGACAGTTTAACAAAATACTCAACCCACAAGGCAAAGTTTTAGACCTTGTATTTGCTAATTTTGAATGTATTGCAGAACGCGATGATTTACCACTTGTGCCTGAGGACCTTATGTTTCATCTTGCGCTGAATATTTCCCTAAATGTACTTTCTGATAACCTTATCAATTTTCCAGTGAATTATATACAAAAATCGTATAACTTTCGCCGAGCCTATTTTATATCGTTATATCGTGATTTAAGTCTTGTTGATTGGAGCCCCCTAGAAGCCAGTACTGACGTTAATGAAGCTTGTGACATATTTTATGCTATTATATATGAGCTTTTCGATAGACATATTCCGGTATACAAGATTCGTAAAGTTAATAATTCCTATTATCCTAGGTGGTATTCTAGGGAAATTATTGCAAATATCAAGCTTAAAGATAAACTTCACCACACCTACAAGAAAACACGTTCTGAAATTGACCTGTACAACTTCAAATCTTGTCGTACTCTGGTGAAGACCCAAATACGAAGCGCATATAAACACTATCTGTCGTGTGTTCAGCATGACATACATAGAGATCCATCTAACTTTTGGTCTTTTGTTCGCTCAAGTTCATCAAACAGTCGAATTCCGGGTATCATGAATTTGAGGAATGTGTCGTACAATGAACCATCGTCTATTGTTGATGCCTTTGCCTGCCATTTCTCCAATGTTTTCCTCGATTCCTCCAAATTTCAATCCACGGATACTTGCAATTTTGTGAACGCACCTTCCGTGAATATTATATCCTTTACTGAAAATGAGATCTGCTTGGCTCTAAAATCGCAGAAAAATAAATGAACTACCGGACCTGATAAAATTCCAAGTTTTCTGTTGAGAGATTGTCGTTTCGTCCTATCTAAGCCACTGCTTTTTCTATTTAACTTGATACTACGCACAGCTACCTTTCCATCAAGGTGGAAATTGGCCCGAATATGCCCTACCTTTAAAAAAGGCAATCCAAATGAAATATCTAATTACAGACCTGTTTCAATACTGTCTAATGTTGCCAAAGTTTTTGAGTCGATTATGTACAAATATATTTACTCCTCCATATCGCACCTTATTGCTCCAGAACAACATGGTTTCGTCTCTAAACGTTCCACTGTTACCAACCTCTGTAACTTTTCTCAGTATGTTTCTGAAGCTCTCGACATGGCCATGTTACTGTGTGTACGTGTATGTTACTGTCAAAACTGCATTTGTTCGGATTTAGTGATTTGCTGTGAACTGTTGGAGTCATACTTATGCAGTCGCGAATTTTTTGTCTCTTATAATAGTTTCTCTTCTAGCACGCGTGCAATTACTTCTGGTGTCCCACAAGGATCCTTTTTATTTTTGCTTTTTGTTAACGATTTGCCCGTTTGTATTAACAGTCAAATTTTGATGTTCGCTGATTATGTTAAGATATTCTGCGCAATTGATTCGGAGGAAGATAGCATATTTCTTCAGGAAAACTTAACAAGAATTCATGACTGGTGCTAGAAAAATGGATTGTCTTTGAATATCTCTAAGTGCAATGCGATGAGCTATACAAGAAGAAGGTGTCCCGTTCAATTTGATTATAAGATTGTTGACAGCTCCGTCCAGAAATGCGTTCACATGAGGGACTTAGGAGTAACTTTTGATAGAGAACTATCATTTACTAGCCGCAACGATCGTGTCTTTTCGTCAGCCACTAAGATGCTGGGCTTTATTTTGCGCAAAACCAAGCATTTTACTAATATATCGGCTTTGAGAACTCTTTACTATTCCCTCGTTCGATCAAAGCTCGAATATGCATCAATTATCTGGAACCCAATTTATGAAGTACATGTAAAAACTGTTGAGACGATACAACGACGATTTTTGAAGCACCTGTGGTAGAGGAAATAATATTATCATGCTTACATTCCCACCCAACTACAGTCACCGGTTACAACCTGCGGATGTGTCTGGTTTTTGGGTCTTTTAAAACGAGATATAGAACCGCTATGAACGCATGGATGTTAATCAATCCCGAAAAAAAACGGTTACAATCTATGAAGTGGTTTCATTCGCTAACGACGCTTTCATTCATGGTTTCTTTCAACCAAAACATCTTCTCATGCTCCAGCTTTAAGTTGAATAACAGAGAAAGTACCTAATCAAAACAATTGTTTGCCATCTACATCCAACTCTACTGTTACTTTGACGCCAGAGCAAATAAGACCATATCCACAATCTGCTCTTCTAAAAACAAAAATATGAAGAGACGTAAAAGTAAATCAACTATTATAACACACACATCAGAGAAGGATAGCCTCTTAGAGGAGAAAGAAGCGTCTACAGCCTCTCTGTATGAGGTTATTTATGCGTAAATAAAATATCAACTTACTCAAAAGTAGTTCAGTCCTTTTCCATGCTTCGATGTCCCGAAACGGATAATAATACCTTCGGTACTCCATTTTACTCTATAACCAAAAGTAGTAATCTCATACCACAATATTTACTGCACCAAATCAAACATATTATATTACGGTTCCATATTGTCCGTTTCATTTCCTGATCTAAAATCATAGCGATCGAGCTGTCATTTATATAAACATGTCCGTTTCATTCCCACTCTCCCCTACTCGATAGACTTTGAAGAAAGGTCCACAGAGGGAGGTCCCGATATCGGTCCCGAACTTGGATTCTCATCGCGTTCAGTAGTAAGGCTAAGCCACCATCAACGCAGTCAATCTTCGTGAACACCCTATATAAACTGTATGTTGACAGCTAAAACCTGTGTAAAACCACAAAATTGTCATAATTATGACAGTTTTACAGGTTTTAGCTGTCAAAATACAGCTTTCCAAACTTTCCAGAACTACTGCGATGCATAGAAAAATCGCTGAAATCGCTGTGTTGGTACCCAAAGGAACAAATTGTGGAAGAGTATTCTCCAGATCAGATCTTTAATGCTGATGAAACTGGTCTTAATTTCAAAATGGTACCGATCGACGAAAAGCCTTGCTTCTAAATTGGAGAAAGGGGTTGCCGGTTATAAAAGAAGCAAAGAGCAAATTACTGTATTGCTTTGTTGTAATGCTTTTGGAGAATACCATCTTCCACTAAAGATTATTGGTAAGTCAAACGAGCATTGAAAAATGTTAGTGGTTTCAAATGGTTTCACGAACAATTTGCTCCAAAGGTCGCCCCAAAGAAGTTCTTATTTTAGACAATACACCATCACATCCAGATGCAGAAACCTTAAAGAATGGAGATATTAGCGCTCAATTTTTACCTCCGAATGTCACTAGTTTAATACAACCTCTAAATCAAACTGCAATTGAAACATTTAAGAGATATTATCGCCAGTTGATGCTTCGATCAATACTCTTGACTACCTCTGATACTAACTTGTTGGATAAACTTGGTCTGCCAAGGCTTGGGAGATGGTTGGAGATTCCAGAAGATTTACAAGCAGTGCCGGAGATTGATGATTAAACTAATAATATTACGCGAAGTTCCCCTCACCGTTGAAATTCTCGTTCTGTCGTGCTGTGCCTTGCTGCGTTAAAGTAGTGGACGGTCTTCTATTCATTTGTACATACTTGAATATGATAATCTAATGTGCTGCAACCTTAACAGGATTAATCAGGATTTCTACAATGGCTACCATTCAATCATCCCTCTTAGGGTACTGATATCCTGGGATAAAGTAGCAGATGCGTGAAGTTCAGCTATTGTGCAACTGATGGCGCTGTTTTAAAGACAACGAAACATGTAATAATTGCCACTAAAATTTAAAATCATCCGCATACCTTTCGAAGGAAGGGACTTCAAATTTAATTTTATTAAGGGCTTTCTGTGTCTATCTCTCTTAATAGCTGAGATATTTCAGAAAAACGAAAAAAATCTAGCCGGACATTTGTCGAATTTTCGACCTACGAGGGGTGGAAAAGATTGTACTCATCGCCCTGAGTGTTGGGCAAGTTGGTTCATCTTGTTAACCTAAACGAGAGGACAAACTACCAGGAAGGCACATTAACGCGTTTGAGCGCTGTGACCGCTCCAAATTGATACATTTTCTGGACAATTTTTTTTATCATATACTTAATATTACTTAGCTCGATAGCCGTTTGCTGAATCTCGCTCTGGGCAAGTTGGTTCATCTTGTTAATCTAAACGAGAGGGCAAACTCCCACCAGGGCACATTGACGCCTTTGATTTCGGTCTAATCTCGCTTAATGGCTGAGATATTAAAAAAAAACGAAAGATTTCTAGCCGGGCATTTGTCGAATTTTCGATCTCCGAGGGGTGGAAAAGATTGTTCTCATCGCCCTGAGTGTTGTACTCGTTTTTAGCTTTTTTTATCCTTCGTTTGCCTCACATTTCTTAGTTATCTCTTATGTGTCCACACCAGATCAGCTAGTTCCACCCATCAAGTGGTTCCACGTCTAGTTCTGTCTAGTCTTTTTTTTTCATGAAGGAGAGGAAAATCTTGCATAAGACTACCACATCGTTCGACATCGTGGCTTGTGTCAGATTCTTACTGACTAAAAACATTTCCCCCAGGCATTATCGCTTCTCTACACCTGAACTCACTCTCGCATTTCTTCGGTATGATCGATCGTATTCTTATCATCGTTGTCTCATTGTAGCCTTCGCCCGACTCTCGGGTATATACTTCTCGTGCGTTCTCCCGCCTAGGACAAATGAAGAGTGTGTATTCCACATCATCCATGGCACCACAGTAATCACACTGATCGGAATTGGCTCTTTGCCTATCATGCAGATATTTATGGAAGCCGCCGTGAGCCGATAGAGCTTGGGTAAGGTAGTAGTCTGTTTCATCACATAGTCTCCACTTTATTGTCCTGCCATCTCTCGTAAACTTTCCTCGACTAGTAGTTCAATCGGTAGTACTCCTGCGATTATGCCAACTCATTCTACCGATATCGTTCTATATGCACTTGCAATTCTGATATTAGTAAGTTGTTAGTTTCGCACATAGTTTTGGATTCTGATGGACCACCGATGTTAGGTAACAGACCAGAGAGAGAGAGAGCACCTATAGTTTTCTCTGCTTTGATTACAACGTGTTTAACGTGGGCTGCAAATGTACATTTTGTATCCAGCCAGACTGTGGCTCTGTACCTCAAATTCAATGCGCCCGATCCTTCTTCCTTTTTGTTGTAAGAAGCACAGCTTCGCTCTTTTCAGGGGCAATCTGCAGATCCTTCCTTGTTCATCTATATGGTTACTCTTAGAATTGAAGTATCAGCTACATGCCTCAAATTCTGTTCCCCTTTCGCGACCACTACGAGGACAATGTCGTCAGAAAAACCTACGATTTTAGCGCCATCGTACTTCACTATTTACTTGAAGGGTCTTGTCTATTCCCTCTGCTTCCAAAACTATTTCTCTTTCAGCGAGGTAGGACGCTATACTGATCAGGCCTTCGTTGACATGCCTAGCTGACGTCTAACACTTCCCTTATCGCATCATTTCTTAGTCTGATTCTCCTGGTTTCAATCTATTTCGGAGGATTCAACGCAATCCAAGGGATTTCTTTATGCGTTTCGTAACCGTGGATGAGACTTGGATCCAAGGAACAGTTGAAGCAGTGGATTTTTTCGGGCGAATCAGCTCCGAAGAAAGCAAAGACGGTTCCATCGACCGGAAAGGTCATGGCGATCGTTTTTTTGGGATTCCCAAGGTGTGATCCTCATCGACTATCTGCAGAAGGGAAAGACGATCACGGAGGGCAATACTACAACGATTTATTGACCCGATTCGATGCAGAAACTGTGTAGTGTATATTTTTTTTTTTCATATTCTTTGGTAAATTTTTTCTGTTGCTTCTCACAGTTCCACAACAATAAATTTCATTTTATACGTCAGCTTCAGCAATCTTACTGGTATAAAAAAGTTGTTGAAGTAAATATGCTACCCTTTACCCTTCAAACCCTCTGTCATTTTTTCAACTATATATTCTCCTAGACCTAATTCATTTCTGGTAAGTAATCTGTCATTGCCTCCTTTCTTTCTTTTATCCTGTATAAATTTCGAACTAAGATGTAATGCAATTTTGATCTGCATGTATCCAGGTAGGTATTATTTAAAGGCAGATCTGTCTTTAAATTTGACCATGCTTGCATCGATTGCCTGTTCTTTATAGTTGGGTTGTAGTATTATAGGAAATTGTTTCTCAACTTTATCATATTTATCATATTTGCCTCTTCTTTGGCATCGCTAAATTGTCATTTAGATACAGGTAACTCGATAAGAAACCAAAAAGATTTACAACACTGTCTTTCTCATCATGGAATCAACTCCGAATAAAGTAAAGACCGTTCCATCGACCAGAAAAGTCAAGGCGATTAGTTTTTATTGATTTTTTATGATTTTTATTATAACATTTTATTATTACAAGCATCTCTCTTGTATTAATCTACACACAATTAAATCAGAAAGTTCTTTTTTATATGGAATCTTATCTTATAGCAATTAAATTTGATATTTTCTTAATTCAAATAAATAATTCAATCCATACCTACTATGAGAGATTATTTCTTCTTCTTCTTCAACCAAAATTGTGACAACCGTTAAAATAAAAATGTCACCAGATATATTCGACAGTTGCGCCACCTAACACATAATTAAAAATTCCACCAGACTAATCAATTAAAATTCAAACTTTGACTTAGTTGATTGATCCAGTTTAGAGAGAGAAACTCAGCAAATTTATTTGATAAAGATTTTTATTTACAACACAATTAATGAATCTACGTCGCATCGATCTAGAACAACAGCTTCTAGACAGTCAGCTAAGCATAGTTTCCGACATGTATCTTATAGGTATGTTAGGATGTTCATCCGTGAAATTCATCAAAACATCTATACAACTATCATCGACCTCGTTCTCAACGAAATCTACGACTAACGTCTTCTCGCGAATTAAGGAATCGAGAACGTTCTCACTCAAACACGTCAAATTATTTCTTTCTAGATTAACGTAACTTAACGAATCCAAGCCTTGAAAGAATTTATCGGGGATGACGTCGATTTCGTTCTTCCCTAAAGATAATATACTCAACGATCGCAGATGAGTTAAAGCGTTCTCCGCTACGGTTTTAATCCTGTTATGGTTCAAAGATAATATCTTCAGACTTTGGATGTTGTGGAAGGTATCGTCCGCGATCTCCGTTATGAGATTGTCCGCTAGATTGAGCTCCTGCAGCTCATCGCAATGCCAAAACCATGCCGGTTTAATCGTCGTGATCTTATTCCACGATAAATTAATTTCGGTTAAGAATGCCAGATCGGAGAACGTCTCATCTTCGATTTCAGATATGAGATTTTCATTGAGATTTATAACCGTCATTAACGGCATCCTATCGAACGTCCCCGCCGAGATTTTCCTCAATTTATTCTGGCGTATATGGACATCTTCTAAGCGTGGTAGATTAGCGAAGCAACCGGATTTCATCTCCTCGATATCGCCTACGATCACCCTCAATTGTATCAGATTCGGGAGGAGAGGGAAATCGGTGTCTTTCATTACGGTTGCAGCGATACGAAATATGGTCAATCCGGTAGCGTCTCTTAATCCATCGAGTTGTTTGATGTCGGCATTCTTTATGAGTATCCGCATCGCGCTAATTGTATTATAATAACCGGTAACATTATCAAAATCTGACAGGATACCCGTCAAACTTGACACCAACAATATAATACCAAGCAACATATTGTTAAAATCGAGGTAAAAAAACTGTTTAATTTGAAATATATCCATACTTATAATTGTAATCTTATTGTTATGAGAATTTAATCAAGTAAGCGTGGAAGAATACAATTCCCCAAGTCCATATAAAATTAATGTTCGATTGTTATTTCGAATATATTCGAATGCCAACGCATTAATACAAGTCACGGTCGACAGATTTCTTGATACATACGGCAATATGTTAATCTGCTCAAACCTGATTGAGTGTACATAAAAATCAATTTAGAGAAACTGTTTCTCCTCTCAACAAATTTGATAATTCTTATTTTTAGAATTAATTCTCTGTTTAAAACTTAATCGTTATTGGACAAACCAAAAGCTCAAAGCCAAAAACGTTGCTGTTGTAAAAAGTGTTAGCTTTTCAAGACATCGCTAATATGCCGAAGACTACTTAGTAAGTCTTGAGGTCCTCAAATGATTCTATGATGATCACCTATGCTTGTTACGAGGGAGCGTTTTTATATTCGCGGAATGATCCCCCATTCCGCGAATATAAAAACGGTCCCTCGTAACAAGCATAGGTAACATATTCTGCTAGTGAGAGGCCTTTCTGTTGTCTCCTCCCATTTGTTAATTGCTTGT
This sequence comes from Holotrichia oblita, assembly GCA_023690525.1. NCBI lineage: Eukaryota > Metazoa > Arthropoda > Insecta > Coleoptera > Scarabaeidae > Holotrichia > Holotrichia oblita. Next base: position 32,888,951 of record CM043023.1, read on the forward strand.
TTTAGGTAGCCCTTTCGCACTCTACAACAGGGATAAGGTTCAATAAAAGTCATTTTCGCCTAAAAAAATTAAATTAAAATTTAAAATTAGAGACATGCACTTAGCAGTTGTGGCAATGAAGAAAAATTTATATTTATTGAATTGTCGGATATTTGATTATAATAGTGACAGATCCTGTAAATGGGTGACTTCAACAGTATGCTAGTTCTCGAGGTAGCCTGCCAACAGTCCAAGGTCCCCTTTGCTGAAAGATAGCGGCGTCTTTGCTATCTTAGGCGATCCTGATAACAGTGCCTTCGTCTGCTTTTGTTCCAACATATTCTGCTAGTGAGAGGCCTTTCTGTTGTCTCCTCCCATTTGTTAATTGCTTGTTTTAGGTGGCCCTTTCGCACTCTACAGCAGGGATAAGGTTCAATAAAAGTCATTTTCGCTTAAAAAAATGAAATTAAAATTTAAAATTAGAGACATGCACTTAGCAGTTGTGGCAATGAAGAAAAATTTATATTTATTGAATTGTCGGATATTTGATTATAATAGTGACAGATCCTGTAAATGGGTGACTTCAACAGTATGCTAGTTCTCGAGGTAGTGCAATAGAATACTGAAGACGCACGTGTAAGGATGTGTGGGGCAAGGAAGGAGATGCGAGCCAGCAATTTAGGAGAGTACTTTCATGTCCATCTTCTTTCGTCGAATTTCTAAGGAATGACGCACATTTTTTATAAAAAATCCCAGTGTTTTGGCGGCAGCAGCGGTTGTAGTAGTAATGTGGGATGAAAAAGAGAACTTGGCATCAAAGGTAATACCTAGATCCTTTAATGGGATATCTTTATTGTGGTAAGTGTACCTAAACGGAATTGGATAGTAAATCAATCTTCAAGTCATCAATAGGAGAAGCCCCAAATTGCTTCCCTTTATGAGCTTCTACGTAAATCATGGAGGATCTGGTTTTTAAAGGTACAAATTGGTCAACTATATTGTAAATTGTCTTGTACAGGTGATCGCATGCTAAATCAAACGCTTCTATGGTATAAAAAAGCCGCCCAGTCGACACTGATAAATGATAGCAGAAATCTCCGCTTGAAATATGTTGGAGTCCCATAGGCACTTTGAGATTGTGGTTAGGCCCACTGATCCCAATATCCGTCCCCACTCCTTCTATTCTAGAGCTGTCTGTGTACCATACCAGGGTTCCTTTTTTGAGTTGAGGTTCACCACGATGACCACTTTGTAGAGTTGGTCGAAGTTGTATTGCACAGGGATCTTGTCTTTTGCAATGTATGCAAGTCCAGTATGTCCAGAGATAGGGCACTTGATATAGCCTGTTTTTGGATATAAATAGCGGTGCAGTGGGACATGTCCGCTTCACTCCTGTCACATTTAGACAAGTACGAGGGAGCGTTTTTATATTCGCGGAATGGGGGATAAGGGGTGGAAATAAAAAAACCAAATTATTTTTCTTTTTCAATATATTCACCTGCAAGACGGATACATTTTTCACATCTTTCAATTAATTTATTTATACCCTCATAAAAAAATGATTTCTCTTTATCTGCAAAATACGCCGAAACTGCCTCCTTGACTTCATAATCGGCAGTAAATTTTTTACCCCGCAGCTCTTTTTTCATTTTCGGAAAACAGGTAATAATCACTCAGGGCCAGGTCTGGGCTGTAGGGTGGGTAATTCACAATTTCGAAGCCCACCTTATGCAGGGCAGCTAACGCAACGCGGCTCCTGCGGACGGGCGCGTTGTCGTGCAAAAGCAGCACACCTTTCGTCAATTTTCCCCCGTCTTTTCTCTTTAATGGCTTCTTTTAGTCGCTCTAATATTGAAGCGTAATATTCTCCGGTTATAGAAACACCTTTATCTTTATAATCAATCAACAATATTCCTTCCGAGTCCCAAAATACCGTTGCCATGAGTTTCCCAGCTGATTGTGACACTTTAAATTTCTTGGGAGGTGCTGTGCTCTTTTTATGCCACTGCATGGAGTCTTGTTTGGACTCAGGTTCATAATGATGAACCCAAGTAACAATTCGACTCAATACACCATCCTTGTCTTTATTACAGAGGTCCAAAAATGCACGCGAACACTCTACGCGCTGTTGTTTTTGCGGCGGCGTGAGCGTTCTCGGCACCCATCTTGCGTTGACCTTAGACATGCCGAGATGATCGTGTAGGATTTTAAAAATTGTTGTATCGGATACTCCAACCATTTCTGCGAGTTGTTTCTTCTTTAGTCGAGCATCTTCGAGTACAATTTTTTCAATTTTTTGGATCACCTCAGTGCTCCTGCCCGACCTCGGATCGTCTTCAAGGGATTCCCTTCCTTGTTTAAACAAACTATGCCACTTGTACACCATGCTGGTTTTTCCTGGACAAGAGTCGCCGTAAACCAATGACATCTCATTCATTATGGTCGCGACTGATTTTCCTTGCCTGGTAAGGAACTTTATAACGGCACGATATTCGATTTTTTCCACATTTCACTTTTCACTCCTGATTATGTTACTTGGTTGACGATAGCTCAAAGACTAACTGTCTAATACTGCGTTGGTTGTCTGCCTCTTCTTGAAAGATCCTCTTCTTCCAGTTCCACTTCCTTCATGGATGTCTTTCCGGTGGTTCTCGGGTTCCTGGGTTGTTGTGGCTTCTCGGAGTCTTCTGGATGGATCTCTCTCGCTGTTGATATCTGAAACTAACGAAACAGAGGTATTATTTTATGAATAAATCATCACCGCGTCACATTTATCGGAGTGTCTCCGTTGTGGTGCGGTGCTTGATGGGCCCCACTGATTTTTGCGCGATAGCGCTACTCATCGCTGGGTTGCTGCTCGCGAGTGCCTTGTCGAAAAATCCTCGGTTGAGTTTCTTCAAGAACTCGTTCAGGTCCTGGACGTCTGCCGCTGTAAGTTCTCGGAGGACTACCACCGAGGTGCGTCTAGGAAGTCGGAATACAAGTCGCAGAACGCGATTTTGCACTCGGACTAGTGGAAGCATGTGAGATGGAGCCGCCGCGGCCCAAGCTGGGCTGGCGTAGGTTAGGATCGGGCGGATGTGGGTTTTGTACAGCATCGCGCCCGTTTTGGAACTAAGTTTGGGGTTACCGAGGGTAGGATATAGCTGGTGCAGTCGGCCGATGACCCTGTTCCTAGCTGCTCGGCGAAAGTTAGCTTCCGGTCGAGGATCATTCCCAGGTATTCGATCTTCTCGCTCCAGTCGATCTCCGTCCGAAGAACGGTGATCTTTCGGGGCGAGAATTGTCGTCTCCGGCTGAACGCAATAGCTTGCGTTCTCCTCGGATTGATGGTCAAACCGAATTCGCTAAAGAATCCCTCGATTCGATCCAGCTGCGCTTCGGCGAGCTGAGCTGCGATCTCGGGACTCTTCGAGGTAGCCACTATAGCGGTGTCACCCGCATAGATGGCGTTAAACACTCGTCGGTCGGTCGGTTTGGGAATGTCCGCAACGTAGATGCTGAACAGTGCCGAGCCTTGTGGAACTCCAGACAGCATTTGCCTCTCTGATGATTATGAATGATGAATATGTTAGAACAAAAGCAGCAAAGACGTCGCTATCTTTCAGCAAAAGGGACCTTGGACTGTTGGCAGGCTACCTCGAGAACTAGCATACTGTTGAAGTCACCCATTTACAGGATCTATCACTATTATAATCAAATATCCGACAATTCGATAAATATAAATTTTTCTTCATTGCCACAACTGCTAAGTGCGTGTCACTAATTTTAAATTTTAATTTAATTTTTTAAGCGAAAATGACTTTTATTGAACCTTATCCCTGCTGTAGAGTGCGAAAGGGTCACCTAAAACAAGCAATTAACAAATGGGAGGAGACAACAGAAAGGCCTCTCACTAGCAGAATATCTTAGAACAAAAGCAGACGAAGGGGGGACTTGGACTGTTGGCAGGGTTTCTGACAGGTCATGTGGCCTTGAAGTACCACCTACATAAACTCGAAAAAGCTGAAGATCAAATCTGCCGTCTATGCCAGAAAGATCTAAAGACGTCAAAATACATTTTGTATAAATATATTGCTGCTATAGTCATACTCGACATCAACACTACAATAGGACGTTCCTAACGCCTACTGACATCCACGATGAAAATCCCAGACTAACTCTAAGGTTGATTAAAAGCCTCCAACAGCAGTGCCACTACCCTAAGATCTAACCTAATCTAGTCCAAGAATTGAAGCATCATGGCTTGGCCTCAGGCTGTTAATAAATGCAAAATTGAGAAGTCGATGCATCCAAAACGAGTGACGAGTTTTGGCACAGATTAGAACTTTTGGGCACCCTTTTTGAAAATTGAATAATCAGTAGGAATTCTGACACCAGTTGGGCACCTCGAAGCTGAGATTTGAGTCTGTTGGACTAATTTGTCCAATTTATTGTAGGAACCCTTCCCAAAAGAGCACCCTTAATGGATGGAATATTGGAGAGGTCTCAAAATCACCTGCAATTAGTATAGATGTCTGATATTTTCTTGTTGATTTTTAACGCTAAATTAATCTTAAAAATGTTGATTAAACGTTTTAAAATTGCATTGTATGCGCAAGCTAAGATAGGGATTAGAAATGACAAAACTCACATCGGAACAATTTATTTATAACACAATTGTAATTAGAAATACATCAATGAGATCTCATACCATCACGTTAGACATAGAACGATTTCACATCGTCGTAATTCAAATAGATACGAGAATTCGTCTTCTTCATATCCTGCAAGACCGTTTTACATTTATCATCTAGTTGATTCCCCATCAACATCATTACAATTTCAGCAGGCAGGGATTTTAAAGTTGCATCGCTCAAACACTTTAAATGATTATTTTCCAAATTGATGTACTCCAACCGCTTCAATCCTAGAAAGAAATTATCCGGAATGACTTCGATTGAATTGTGCCCTAAAGTAAACATAAATAACGATGGCAGATAATTAACCGTATTCTCATCTAGAGATTTGATCTTGTTACTGTGCAGGAACAATATCCCCAGAGTTTTAATATTTTGAAAAGCATCAGCTGGTATTTCGGTAATGAGATTATCTCTTAAATTTAAATAAGCCATTTTACTACAATTTACGAACCACTCGCGTTTAATCGTCGTGATCTTATTACTCGACAAAATGAGCTCTTCCAAGTCCGGGAGATTAGAGAAGGTCCCGTCTTCAATTTCAGCGATTTGATTCCCCGGAAGGTGGATACTGCTAATCAATGGGATACCATAGAAAGTATCCTTCACGAGTTTCTTTAATTTATTATCCAATATTTGGATTTCCTCTAGCTGGGCTAAGTTAACGAAACATTTCGGTTTTATCTCTTCTAGATCGCCACCTCTGAATATCAGTCCACCCAACGTTTCAAGCGGGGGGAAATCGGTATCTTCGATCGTTGTTACCGTCGTGTTAAATATCGTTATTATAATAGCGTCTGTTAGATTAGCGATATCTCCGTTCGTTATAGGTATCGAAAGTGTTCCATTTATGCCGTAATTACCGGTGAAGTTTCTGAAATTTGCCAAGATCGGTGTGAGCGTCGACACCAGCGTTATATATAGCAACATATTGTTAAGAGCAGAGATCTGTTTAATTTGATATGTAGTGGTTATATGAGAGTACGTGGACGTAAATGAAAAAGCCACGCTCGAATGTAAAAATAAATTAATTCAACGCTCGAATGTAGAAGTTAATTAATTCAATTGTTATTTGAAACGGATCAATCTCGTACTGATGCAATCAATAGATTTCATTGTATTAATCTCAAAATTATTATATAATGTATTGTACGGTCACTAATGATGATGTCATAAGAAGAGAGTGAAATTATAGTTGGCACCTTCTTTCATAGATGGTGTATTAGGGGTGGTTAGAAAAAAATAATTTTGGATTTTCGACCGGCTCATCCGCCTAAAATGGGACTAAAATTGGCGATTGGCAAAGTTTCAGCTCAATCTGATAATATTAACACACGTTGCATTGAGGTTAAAGTTACGAAAAGCAAATGAAATCGAAACCATTTTCTCTAGGAATATAGCTCGAGTGTCATTTGAATTTCCATTATTATGAATTTCCATGGAAAGGTTAAAAAACATTGTAATAGCAATTTTAATTACTTTGGGCGATGAAGAACAGTTGATAGGGGTTCCAATCCTTGAAAATAGTACAGGGATTTAAGGTAGTAGTTGCTGGTATACAGTTACCAGTTGTTGAAGATGCAAGGAATTTAGGTTTATATATGGATAACTCATTTAGATTTCATAGTCAAATTACAAATAATATAAAATCAGCATACATGAATTTAAGAAAGCTTTATGCACATAGAAATTCCTTGCCACTAAATGTTAAAATAAAGTTGTGTGAGGCGTTCGTGTTGTCTCAATTTACTTATTGCTCTTCCATTTATCACTCTGCTATTGACAATGTTACCAGTGGTCGTATTCAGAGGTTACAAAACTCATGTCTACGATTTATTTTTGGAATCAGAAAATACGAACATATCTCGCATAAATTAAAAGATGTTGGCTGGTTAAATATGAAAAATAGAAGAGAATTGAAAATGTTGACTCTCTTCCATAAGATTGTGATAAACAAGTCGCCGCCGTATTTGTACTTAAGAATTAGGTTTAGATCTGATGTACATAACATTACCACGAGATTTAGAGGCTTAATATCTCCTCCTATATTCAAAACTTCTTTGTTTAAACGTTCGTTTTCGTATAATCTTTACATTAAGTATAATAGCGTTGACGTAAGCCTTAAGGCTCTTGGTATTGGTGCCTTTAAGTCTCGTTTGAAGAAGATATTATTTGAAGGTCAGGTTTGAGTGTGTTGGAGTGTCAGGAATATACATGTTTTGCTTTTTCTTTCAGCGTAATTACTATTCAATTTACATACTTACAACTGAGCGTACATGAAAGATTTATTGAATATATTTAATTTCTTAATTTTAGTTTTTAGATAGGGATAAGCAGCAATTGTATGTGCGCATGTATTAGTGCTACGGGGTCAGTTAGAGCAGTAATATTACTGAAACTCGCCCTGAGATTTGCGGGTTGTTAATAATAATGCTTTTTGTTTTTTTCTTTTTCTTCTGTCTATATATATATATATTTTTTTTTTTTTTTTTTTTGTGGCTATTATTTTGTTAGATATGTAACATACTCGCAATAAAAGACATATAAAAGACATATAATAATTACTCAGGCGAAAGCTGGATTATCAGCAATAGAGCAGTGGAGGAGTTGGAAAAAAATCAGGCAATGTGTTTTGGATACCACGGCAATAAATACTGGTCGCCATAGAGGAACCTGCATTGTGCTAGAGCAATTATTAGAGAAAAATCTTCTTTATTTAAAATGTGGCCACCATATTTTAGAAGTTGTGTTGAAGCAAGTTTTTAATTGCAAAATGCGCAGATCATTCGCTCCTCAACCAGAAATTTTTCGAAAATTTCCGACTGGATGGTCTATTCTAGACTTAAAAAAAAATTCAAAACAGTTATAGAAGATAAAAATTTTAGAAATAAAATCAGTAATCTGGAACAAATTTCAAATTATTGTTTTGAACAATTAAAAATTCGCCAGCCCATTGGCCTCTGGATAAGAAAATAACCTCAATCACGTCAACTTTTTAAGCTACAGTATACCCTCTTTTTGTCTCGAAAAATCTTACAAAATATGCGTGAAAAGTAAGATAAAGGGAAAACTTACCAAATATACTGTTCTCAAAATAATTTTATTCATGCAGAGGTTATATACAGGGTGCCGACTTATTATTAATTTTTTGAAAAAATGTTTCAAATAAATATTGCCTCGAATCAAATTCTACACATTTTAAAATTAGATACTAACTTTATTATTTTAAATGGAACACCCTATATATTATTGCAGTTTTTGATTCCTTATTAAATTTAAAAGGCACTTTGTTAAGCTTACATTGAGTCTAAGTTCGACCGTTTCCGAATTACGTGACGTTTTTCGAAAAAAATGACATCTGCAGCGTCTTCGGTGTTTGGAAATATCTCCGTAACATGCGGTTTTCAGATTTCGCTTAATCATGAAAGAGGGCACGTCTTTTATTAGAAAATTGTTGCATTTATGATACAGGGTGATTAAATAGGGATCTGTAATTTTCCAACATTAAAATCATGAATAACTTGATTTTTTTAAATACAATGGTATAGCAATTTTTACATAAATGGATGTAAAATTTGATTTTCTTCCATTTTTATACCAATATTATTGCGTCTATTTCCAACGGTTTTGGAGATATTTCCGATTTTTCAGTTTTTTACCATCCCCACGTATTGCGAAATGCTGGCACCTTCCCCTCGCATTTCACCAGGCTTGGGAGTGGCAGCAATAATACTGGCATGCTTAAAAAGTCGCCATCAAAACACAATAGAACCACTAGAAACAAACAAAATGGTGAAAAATACTATTGAGTTGTTTCAAACGATACCGATATAAAATCAAATTAGGCTTCGAAACAAATTAGGTATCTAACTGTCATTAGTGTTCTAAGTGTCAGAACTGACGTTCAGAGTATTATCTCGTAAGATAACAATTAAAAATGTCGCTTACTCAAGAAGAATTAGTGGAAGCGTTTTGTTAGCGTCAAGAATTTATCCAAATAGAAGGCATCCAGATAGGAGGGCATTTCTGTCGCTACTGGATAGGTTTACAGGTACTGGATCTGTAAAACGTACAAAACGGAACCGCAATAACTCAGTACTGACGGAAGAAAATCAGTTGCAAGTATTGTTAGCAGTGCAAGAAAATGCATGATCCAGTGTGCGCGAAATAAGTAGAACGACTAATGTCAGTAAATCTTCGGTACACAGCACTTTAAGAGCACATAAGTATCATCCGTATCGGATCCAGTTGCACTAGGAAATTACTGCAAACGATTTTCAAACCTGTTGTTTTGTCAGTGGGCAATTGAAAGAAATCATCATGATGCGAACTTTTTCGAGCGAGTGATCTTTTCAGATGAAGCTACCTTCCACAAAAATGGATTTGTGAATCGTCACAACCGCCATTATTATGACACACAAAATTCCCATCGATTTATTGCTGCTCATAGTCAATACAGATGGTCAGCGAATGTGTGGGCAGGTATTATTGGGGAACATATTATAGGCCCGTTTTTTCATAACCAACGGCTGACGGGTAGGGTTTATATGGAATTTCTTCAAAATAGTATGGGCGTTTTGTTAGAAAATATTCCACTGGCTACACGTCTACTGATGTGGTTCCAACACGATGGTGCCCCACCACACAATACTGTCGAAGTTCGTCAGTTTTTGGATGTGTCTTTTCCGAACCGCTGGATTGGACGTGGAGGACCTGTCAGATGGCCCCCGATATCGCCAGATCTTACAAGCTGCGATTTTTTTTTATGGGGTTTTATTAACAATAAGATTTATGAGACGCCACCGACAACTCAAGATGATATGCGCCATCGTATTTTAAGAGCGTTTCAAGATACGCCAGAAATGAGCAGAAATGTTCAAAACTGTTTGCAAAAGAGATTTCAATTGTGTAGGGCCCAAGACGGACAGCACTTCGAATATTTAATGAAATAAATAATAGTGTTGTACAAATTTTATTATCCTACTTTCGAGTTTTGTTTGTTTCTAGTGGTTCTATTATGTTTTGTTGGCCATTTTTTAAGCATGCCAGTATTATTGTTGCCAGTCCTAAGCCTGGTGAAATGCGAGGGGAAGGTGCCAGCATTTCGCAATACGTGGGGATGGTAAAAAAACTGAAAAATCGGAAATATCTCCAAAACCGTTGGAAATAGACGCAATAATATTGGTATAAAAATGGAAGAAAATCAAATTTTACATCCATTTATGTAAAAATTGCTATACCATTCTATTTAAAAAAATCAAGTTATTCATGATTTTAATGTTGGAAAATTACAGATCCCTATTTAATCGCCCTGTATCATAAATGCAACAATTTTCTAATAAAAGACGTGCCCTCTTTCATGATTAAGCGAAATCTGAAAACCGTATGTTTCTAACTTTCGCAGTTACGGAGATATTTCCAAACATCCAAGACGCTGCAGATGTCATTTTTTTAAAAAAACGTCACGTAATTCGGAAACGTTACAACTTAGACTCAATGTAAGCTTAATAAAGCGCCTTTTAAATTTAATAAGGAATCAAAAACTGCAATAATATATAGGCTGTTCCATTTAAAATAATAAAGTTAGTATCTACTTACAGTACAGGTTATTATTTCAGTCCGCCATTACTGATACTAATTTTAAAATGTGTAGAATTTGATTCGAGGCAACATTTATTTGAAACATTTTTTCAAAAAATTAATAATAAGTCGGCTATGGACCGTTGCATTTTAGGCTGGAGACCCTCTATATATGGAAAAACGACCATTGGAGGAATTGTCCTTCCATCAGCAGAGAATACTAGCAATATAGTTAGAGTTTCCTTTTCGTTTCCCTGAACTTCGTTCATCCTTTTGGTGCCAAAACTTTTGCCACTTTTAGGACATATGGCAAAACTGATTTCATCACCATTGAAAATTCTACTTGGATTTTGTAGGATATCAAGTCTATTATTTTGCTCTCGAAACTAACTTAATTCTGTGATCCAATGCAGCTTCTGCCTTTAGTTAGTTCTTCAGGTTCTCTAAGCGAAATGTTAGGATGTCTTCTGAGAAAAAGTTTGTACCACTTTCCATTTTAAAAGGATCCATCAGTTCCTCTTGTCTTCTTCCTCATCTATTAACAATATGGTATTGGGTCCCATCTTTATATTAGTCCTTCTCTGAGACGTCCATGAATTCTATCTTGTGTAGTACCACGTGGCACATCAAATTTTCCGACTGGCTTCACGAATGGCACATCCATTTCGAACTGCTTGAAGAGTTTTTTGACTACAAACTCTTTTCTAGTGGATGTTTGACTACTAAAATAAATTAATATTTTTCTGATCAAACGTCAACCGCATTAACGACCACCATTACACTCGTAATCATACAATTCCTATTATATTTTTCCCACTCGGAGGACAAAATCTAATATAATTAGAGGGGAAAGGTGATTGACTACTATAATGTTAAAATGAGTGAGTTCGTTAAAATGGGTAAATTAAAGGAAAAAAAAAACAAAGTCGATTTCGTCTGCCGCAAAGGGCACGACTAGCGTTTTCTCGGATGCAAAAAGGATTTTTTTTTAATTGATTACCTCGCAAAGGGCGAAACCATAACTGGCAAATATTACGCACATCTTTTTGACCGGCTAGATGAGAAAAATCGTGAGATCACGAAGCAAAAATCTTGCTCCATCAGGATAAATCACCGGCCCCGTAAAAGTGCTTTTTAGCAAAGGGGAAAATATAGGAATTTGAAGCAGGAATCGTTATTGGAACATCCACCTTATTCGCCAGATTTGGCTCCCTTTGACTATCACCGATTCCAAAATCTAAAGAAATTTGTGTCTGGAGTCAAACGAAAAGGTGATTGCAGATATTTGTTTTCATTTGTGTTCAACAGTAGTAGTCTACGATTGAATAATAAATTTATATGTTTTTTTTTTATTCGGGGAAAATACAGATTCAATTATAATTAAGGTATGATTTCATTCGCGTTTCAATTTATACAGATATCAAACAACATCAAAGCGTTATGAATCACAAGCGAAAATAAAATCAAAAGTAATACAAAACGAGGTAAACACAAAATACACGTCGACGTAATTAAATTCATTATGACGTAAAATTCCTTTCACAATTTTTAATAATATAGAATCAAAATAACGCAAAATATGCGTATAATTATTGAATAAGAATGAATATCTGCATGTTCTTTAGGTATAGACGTAGATTACACGACCGTAAACAACTTTCATGTTCGAACACACTATACGAGATCTATTTTCTGCGCCCGCACGAAGCTTTTTGATTGAAATTGTATTTCATCTGTATTTTAGGCCTAGTTATTTATTGCTTACGTTCCCTATTAAATGACGGTATTCTAAATTTGATACGGAAATAATTGCTGAAATAATAACCTCTGCGTTGATTCAAGAGTTGTGACATATTTAACAATTGGAAACACGTTACCACTCGTTTTAAATAATACAATATTCATTTTTTTAACAGATGAATAGCAATTTTTTTAAAATTGAGTGATTCGAGGCAACATTTATTTGAAACACTTTATCAAAAAATTAATAACAAGTCGGCTATGGACCGTTGCATCTTAGGCTAGACACCCTGTATAGTTACTGCAAGTTAAATTTCGATCGGTAAACATAATATTAAGGTAAAAATCTTCGCGTGTTTTTAATCTGCGGACATTCTCGCTTGATGCTCCAACAATAGTCTTCTATCATATTACTATGTACATCCAATTTACCTTAATACCGTGCCACCATCACCTTCAAATCTTAGTGGAATCGCTCACCCTGCTCATCGCTGATTGCACCAAAATTTTTCGGGAAGTTAACAAGATGGCTATTTAAGAAATGCAATTTGATACCCATGTTGCAACCAAGCATTTTGTAGCTCTCCAAGAGTTGCTGGGCAATTTCGGTGTAATTCTCTGCTTGTGTATTTCCAATAAAGTCTTCGACAATGTTTTTGAATGCTAACCAAGCATTCCTCTGAAGTCCTGTCATTGTTCCCATGAAATGTTCATCTTTTACAAGCTGCCGAATCTGTGGACTATCAAACGCACCGACCTTAATCTTTTCAAATGACAGGCTGCAAGGAGCCTGATATAGAATGTTTGGATCACCAGATTTCATATCAGATCTTGGCTGCCAATTCGACTGCACCCAATGCCTCTCACGAGCTCTGCTGTCCCACATACATAATTTTCTTTTCGTTTGCTTTGAAAGAAACTAATGTTTGTTTTTTGTCGAAACAAAACATGGACGTTCCAACTTTTCTATTTCTTGAGCAAATCATTTCAGGAGGTATTCGTATCGTACCAACGATAGTAAGATTATATGGAGGTTTTAGAAGTTCTTCTGCAACTGGTACTGAAGTAAACCAGTTGTCCATCGTCACGTTTCTCTAAGGGTCATATTTATAGTCCGTGCTTGAGGTTGTGCCGATGCTTGAGCACGCGATTTTGACATATTTGTAATGACATTTATATCAAAATCGCGTGCCCAAGCATCGGCACAACCTCAAGCACGAACTATAAATATGACCCTTACCGCCGCGGATGGTTTTTGTTAATTCTTTGATATAGTAATTGGAAAGAGGAAGTCCTCCTGTGTTTGTTTCTTTTCCCAAATATGGGCTAGCCTCAATCATATACTTGGTGCTCGAGTCGCAGAGCATAAGGGCTAAAGTCAACACAGATGATCCACTCGTGCATCTGATATTGCAACACATCAATGACTCTCTTTATGTCTGCATATTCTTCACGCAAGCAAACTGAATGTCCTATTGGGACTGAACCAAATAAATTTCCATTGTGGAGGAGGACACACTTCAAGCTCTTCTTTGAGCTATCGATGAACAATCGCTATTCGATTGCGTTCTAAACTGAAATTCCCAATTCTTCCATTAAATCACGTACGTTATGGCAATACACAAATCCATCAATACTTCGAAAGTATTGCAGTACACTACATCTCATAGTGCTTTCCCTATGATCCACGCTCGATACCGTGTCTAAAGAAAAAACTTGTCGTGATAAAAGAAAACTAAATACAGATTTCTCCAGTAATTGTTACCATTCAAGTTTTCGTCGAAGAAGTAAGGACCAAGTAAGTACTCTTCCAGTATGCTACACCCCAAGCATTGAGTGACCATCTTTGCTGGTGATTTCCAATTCTCATGACGTGCGGGTTTTCATCGGCGTATAATAATGGTGACGATTCATTCGAATACAGCATGAGCATAAAATAGAATTCATCGTGGTCGATTGTTTTGATTGCCCAATTGGTTTCAAAATCTCGAGGTTGAAATTCCTGATGCAATATCAGTGTTCTTATTAATTTCACAGACACTGATGTGAGTACTTCTCACAAAAAAAAAAGGAAAATAGCCCCAATATCTTTGGTATGCCTATTGCACCAGGAAACACTCTCAAGTACTTGGGGGTTTGGTTGGAAAAAAGAATGAGCTTTGGAGACCACATCCATAAACGTTAGGTGAAGATGGAGAAAACTTCTGTGGCAAGACTCATGCCTAACATAGGTGGTCCAAGATCCTCGAAGAGAAGACTATTGTCATGTGTGGTGATGTCCTGTATGGTATGGGGTAACCGAAAATAAACAGACTCATAGGAGTACAGAGACTAATAGCCATCAGAATATGCAGCGCCTACAGGACCATATCGGGAGAAGCCGCTAACATCATTGCAGAAATTCCAACTATAGATCTGCAGATTAGGGAAAGATAAAAAAGGTAAAGTGGGAAATCGGAATGGCAAGCTAAATGGATGATGATGAAAGATATTCCATGAATCCAATATGATGGCAGGTTTAACAACAACAAACATAGATTTGATACGCCACTGGAATACAGCACACCACTGATGACCAAACATATTTTTAGAAACATGATTTAGAACATAATGATAAAGGAGCTACGCTCCGAGGCATTTTAAGTGCTACACCCTGTATATTAGAATGTTGGCTAAATTTTTGTCTTATTTTATATCTAATTAAAGACATGTCACTACAATATATGGTACCTTATTTTGTACATCTCTAGATCTGATGCTTTGGTCTGCTCAAGGCTGCAGTCAGAAACGGATCCTGCTGAACGTGGTACCTTCACAAATCTAACCCGAAAATATCTAGTACATCGACGACCATCGAGCACTACCATCGAGCTCTTCGGTAAAATACCTTGGAATGACACTGAACTCCAAGTTCACGATAGCCGCACACAACGATTCAAGGCAGCACGATCAATGGTTTATCAGCTAATCTGCAACAAAGAACCGACTTAATCTGGAACTAAAGCTTATGGTTTTCACTACATTATTAAGATCTACGGCTGCCTTGTATGGTTTATTTCCGCTAAAACCCGTTGGATGAACTTCAACGCACTGCTAAATAGAATCCTACGTCAGATTACCTCGACCAAATTCTTAATAGTTTGTCGATATTTAGGTGTTTTAATTAAATAAGAGAAACTCTCAATTTCATTTTTATTAAATAATATATTTATTTTTTAGTAGAATTGCAACTACAAGTATACAAACTGGATGTATCAGTAAGCCTTCAATTCCTTCCGATCGATACACAAACTAAATCCATCTAAACAGACAGGCGTTGGTTCTGGCAAATAACTTATATTTATATTACTATGTTTCTTCGTGAAATTCGCCAAATTACTCTTACAATTATTATCCAGTTTATTCCCCTGCAATTTCAAAATCACGATAATCTCATCGTTTAAGGAACTTAAAACTTTCTCACTCAAACACGTCAAGTTGTTATTCTGCAAATTTATAAACGTCAAACTTTTCAATCCGCGCAGGAAATTATCCGGCACCACTTTAATAGCGTTCTCTTCTAAAGTGAACAAAGCCAACGATTGGAGATGATTTATAGCGTTCTCCGGCGGCGACGTGATCTTATTATGATCCAAGTACAATATCCTTAAATTTTTAACGTTCCGGAAAGCGTCATCGGGTAACTGAGTGATGAGGTTATGTTGTAAATTTAATATCCTCAACGTATCGCTGCGAGGTAACCACGACGATTTAACCGCCCTGATCGCGTTCTTCGATAGATCGATCTTGTTCAGGGATCTCAGCTTGGCGAAGGCGTCGTCTTCGATCTCCCCGATGCGATTCTCCGGGAGGATGATGTCGACGATTAACGGGATGCCGTCGAACGTTTCGCGCGCGATCCTCTTCAGGTGATTCTTTCCGATATACAGCGCTTTTAATTTCGGTAAGTTGACGAAACATTTCGGCGTCATCGCTTCGAGTTCCCCACCTTGTAAATGGAGCTTCTCCAGTGACTGTAGAGTGGGGAAATCTGCGCGTTCTAGTTTGGTCGCCGCTGCGTCCAATATTGTTATCGACGTAGCCTCCGTTAGATCGCGCATCGTCCCATTGATTATCGGCGTCCACATATCTATAGCTGTATCATAGAAGCCGCTGATTGTAGCTAGATTTGCTAAAATAGAAGCGAAAGCTGAGAGGAACACTATACATAACAACATATTCTTAAAATTAAACTGTTTAATTTGAAATATAAGAACATTGTTATATATGTAGGTACAGCAGTACGCATCAATATAAAATTAATGTCACGATTGTTGGAACACAATGTTTAATAAAATAGAGTTTGGAAATAATAAAAGGAAAACAATGATTAGTGCTCTTTTCGCTTGTTGATTGGATCTTTGTCCCAATTCTAGATGTAATCAATACAATATTAATATGCGATTGTTATTTCGAACGTGTGAATATTAACGAGCCAATTATCGATTGTAGATGGTGTTAATAATTTTTGTGAATCAACGGAGGAATTGCGGTACCTAAAGAATAAAATTATATTTGCACTGGTTATATCGATATGGTTTGTGTTAGCGAACTAGTGTATTAAAATACAAGTGTCAACCTAAATAAAAATTATTAAAAACAAATAATTGTAAACGCACACAATAAGGGTGAGTTAATTAAGATGCACAATTTCAACATATTTGGAACAATTTTCAGAAAGCTAAGAAACAATTTTTAAACATATTATGTGTTAAGCAATTTTTGAACATTTCTTTATTCCCCTTTGTAAGCTTGAGAGTTTTTTGAATATTTTCTAACTATTTCTAAACGTGTTTTCTATTTTTATTAATTTTTTAAATGTATTAAACAATCTTTAGGGATTTTTCAAGCTATTTTGACATTCTAAGAATGTTCATTATTCCTTCTTGTAAGCTTCAATACTATTTCAATATTTTCTAACCATTTTTAAACATGTGTTTTATTTTTATAATTTTTTTAACGTTTTGAACAATCTTTGGACATTTCTGGAGATATTTTGAACATTTTTAGAGATCTTTTTATCCTATTTGGACATTTTAAAAATCTTCACTATTCGGTTTTGTAAGCTTGAGAACTCTTTGAATATTTTCTATCCATTTCTAAACGTGTTTCGTATTTTTATAATTTTTTTTAATGTATTTGAACAATCTTTGGACATTTCTGGAGATATTTTGAACATTTTTAGAGATTTTTCAAGCTATTTTGACATTTAAAAATGTTCATTATTCCCTTTCCTAAGATTTTTAAACGTGTCTTGCATTTTTATCATTTTTTGATCGTTTTTAAAGACGTTAAATAGTCTTTGGACATTTCTGGAGATATTTTGAACATTTTTATGGATTTTTTAAGCTATTTTGACATTCTAAGAATGTTCATTATTCCCTTTTGTAAGCTTCAATACTATTTCAATATTTTCTAACCATTTTTAAACATGTGTTTTATTTTTATAATTTTTTGAACGTTTTTAAACATGTTAAACAACTTTCGGACATTTCTGAAGATATTTTGATCATTTATAAGGATTTTTCTACCTATTTTAACATTTTGGAAATGTTCATTATTCTCGTTCCTAAGCTTGAGAACTTTTCGAATATCTTTTAATCATTTTTAAATGTGTTTTTTATTTTTATAATTTTTTTGAATTTTTTTAAACGTGTTAAACAATCCATGGACATTTCTGAAGATATTTCGATCATTTTTAGAGATTTTTCAGGCTATTTTGACATTTAAAAAATGTTCACTACTCCTGTTTACAAGCTTGAAAACTCTTTGAATATTTTATAACCATTTTTAAACATGTGTTTTATTTTTATAATTTTTCGAACGTTTTTAAACATGTTAAACAGTCCTTGGACATTTCTGAAGATATTATGATCATTTTTAAGGATTTTTCAGGATATTTTGATATTTTAAGAATATTCATTATGCCCTTTTGTAAGCTTGAGAACTCTTTGAATATCTTCTAACCATTTCTAATCGCGTTTTGTATTTTTATAATTTTTTGAACGATTTTAAACGTGTTAAACAATCTTTGAACATTTCTGAAGATATTTCCGTCATTTTTAGGGATTTTGCAGCCTATTTGGACATTTTAAACATGTTCATTATGCTCTTTTGTAAGCTTAAAAGATCTTTGAATATCATCTAACAATTTTTAAACATGTTTCGTATTTTTATAATTTTTTTAGTGTGTTAAGCAATTTTTGAACATTTCTGAAGATCTTTCCATCATTTTTAGAGATTTGCAGCGTATTTGGACATTTTAAACATGTTCATTATGCTCTTTTGTAAGCTTGAAAGTTCTTTGAATATCATCTAACAATTTTTAAACATGTTTCGTATTTTTATAATTTTTTTAGTGTGTTAAGCAATTTTTGAACATTTCTGAAGATCTTTCCATCATTTTTAGAGATTTGCAGCGTATTTGGACATTTTAAACATGTTCATTATCCTCTTTTGTAAGCTTGAAAGCTCTTTGAATATCATCTAACAATTTTTAAACATGTTTCGTATTTTTATAACTTTTTTAGTGTGTTAAGCAATTTTTTAACATTTCTGAAAATATTTCCATCATTTTTAGAGATTTTGCAGCCTATTTGAACATTTTAAACGTGTTCATTATGCTCTTTTGTAAGCTTGAAAGCTCTTTGAATATCTTCTAACCATTTTTAAACCTGTCTTGCATTTTTATAATTTTTTTAACGTTTTCAAACGTGTTCAACAATCTTTGAACATTTCTGAAGATATTTTGATCATTTTTAAGGATTTTTCAGGATATTTTGATATTTTATGAATATTCATTATGCCCTTTCGTAAGCTTGAGAACTCTTTGAATATCTTTTAACCATTTCTAATCGCGTTTTGTATTTTTATAATTTATTGAAGGATTTTAAACGTGTTAAACAATCTTTGAACATTTCTGGAGATACTTCCCTCATTTTTAGAGATTTTGCAGCCCATATGGACATTTTAAACATGTTCATTATGCTCTTTTGTAGGCTTGAAAGCTCTTTGAATATCTTCTAACCATTTTTAAACCTGTCTTGCATTTTTATCATTTTTTTAACGTTTTCAAACGTGTTCAACAATCTTTGAACATTTCTGAAGATATTATGATCATTTTTAAGGATTTTCCAGGATATTTTGATATTTTAAGAATATTCATTATGCCCTTTTGTAAGCTTGAGAACTCTTTGAAATCTTCTAACCATTTCTAATCGCGTTTTGTATTTTTATAATGTTTTGAACGATTTTAAACGTATTAAACAATCTCTGAACATTTCTGAAGATATTTCCATCATTTTTAGAGATTTTGCAGCCTATTTGGACATTTTAAACATGTTCATTATGCTCTTTTGTAAGCTTGAAAGCTCTTTGAATATCATCTAACAATTTTTAAACATGTTTCGTATTTTTATAATTTTTTTAGTGTGTTAAGCAATTTTTGAACATTTCTGAAAATATTTCCATCATTTTTAGAGATTTTGCAGCCTATTTGGATATTTGAAACATGTTCATTATGCTCTTTTGTAGGCTTGAAAGCTCTTTGAATATCTTCTAACCATTTTTAAACCTGTCTTGCATTTTTATAATTTTTTTAACGTTTTTAAACGTGTTAAACAATTTTTGGACATTTCTGAAGATATTTCGATCATTTTTAGAGATTTTTCAAGCTATTTTGACATTTAAAAATGTTCATTATTCCCTTTTCTAAGGTTTAAAACTCTTCGAATATTTTCTAACCATTTTTTAAAGTGTTTTGTATTTTTATAAATTTTTGAACGTTTTTAAACATATTAAATAATGTTTAAACATTTCTGAATGTATTTCGATAATTTTTTAGGATTTTTCAAGCTATTTTGACGTTTTAAAAATGTTCATTACACCCTTTTGTAAGCTTCAGAACACTTTGAAAATTTTTTAACCACTTTTAAACGTGTTTTGTATTTTTAGAATTTTTAAAACGTGTTTAAACGTATTAAACAATCTTTTGGACATTTCTGGAGATATTTCTAACATTTTTAGAGATATTTCAGCCTATTTAGACATTTTGAAAATGTTCACTATTCGTTTTCGTAAGCTTGAAAACTCTTCGAATATTTGCTAAAAATTTTTAAACATGTTTTATATTTTTATACATTTTTGATAATTTTTTTAGGCTATTCGGAATATCTCCCAACTTTTTTGCGCACTTTATGGACCTTTTTTATAATGGATTCGGATTTTCGACCATTTCTAAATGAGGAGCTCTACGGTCAAAGTGCAACATATTCAAAAAATTCCAAAATTAGGCAAAATGGCGTTGCAGCCGTCAATAACCTTAGCTTAATTTGACAGTGAAATCAGTTGAAATTTATTTCATGTGGATTTTAAGTAAGGTGAGTACTAAATTCTGTTGCTTTATTTATTTATATCGTTGTCTTCTATATTTATGTCATACAGATGCTTCCTGAATTGAGGTAAATTTTGGATGTTGTGTACCAAACTGCGAATCGATCAGACTGTTGCGAATTCCACAAAATGAATGCAGATGGAATTGGTGGGTAGAACAAATTTACCTCCTCGAGCTGACGTTTGTGAAGTCAGTATTTCTTTGAGTAGAACATGGACATATAGTGAAAACGTAATCAATTTTTAAGGTTCACTTTGATGAGCAACAGTTTGAACAAAATCGAGTAGATAAACAAAAAATGCTTCGAAGGGATGCTCTACAAAACATCGCAAAATGGATGAGAAAGATGCAGAAGTGAACATATCACAGTCAAATCTTACTTATAATAAATTATTTACTGAAAATCAGTTGAAATTTCTAGAAGATAGAGGATTTAAGTAAGTATTTAAGTTATTGGACTGGCACTCGTCGAGTCCGATTTAAATTTTAACTCGTGGCGCCATCTTAAAATAAAAATCTGATCAACTTCATCTTCTTAGTTGTAATCAAACCCGCAAATCGTTCGAAAACACTGCGCTGTCAAGTACAGGTTTTAACGCCATCTACACGCGTTGCCGATAATTAACCGTTGACGCCAAGAGATGGAGACACCCGTGATAAATTATCTTATTCGTCTAACAACATGAAAACTCTCGAAAAATTACGTCGCGAGTTAGTTTGATTTGATCAGAGATTGCGACTGCGATCTAATCAACAATAGAGTTGTTATTATTGGCGATTAATATTAGTTTTATTAAACATTGTGTTAGAACAATCGTATAATTTATATCATAGATGACAATCGATTTTATATCCACACGATACTTCAAATTAAAAAGTTACAGTCCTATTTCAATTTTAAAAATATGTTGTTGTATGTATTAGTGCTACTTTCAGCGTTGACACCTATTTTAGCTGATCTTAGGTATGTCACCGCTATCATGTACAACAAGGCGACTCGAGAGAGAACCACCGTTAAAAACGGGAGCATGAAGGACGTAAAGAATACCTATTATATCGTATATTTATTTCAAATACCGAATATCGTGCTGCAACAAGATGATATCCCCGTACTCCCCGTCTTGGAAGAACTGACGATAGTCGAAGGTAACTTGACGGTATTACAACCAGGCTGTTTTAGTAACGTACCGAAATTAAAGACGCTCAATATAAAACAAAATAATATTAAGAGGCTTCCGGAGAAAGCATTCGAGGGGATCCCCTTAGTTAAAATCCTCGGTTTCAGAGCGAATAACATCGTTAAAATCGACGATGGGATCTTCGCTGAATTATCACTACTGGAGAAGATCGATCTATCGGACAATAATATCATAGCGATTAATCCGGAGTGGTTTTTACGTTGTGATAAATTAAAAGTACTGAATCTATCGGGTAATCAAATCACGAGCATCGACGACGATAGCTTCCGTTACCTGAAGAGTTTGATGAGCTTGGGTTTGGACGAGAACGATATCACGCATATCGGCGATCGAGCTATCAATCATCTCGAATCGTTGACTTCGTTATCTTTAAGGGGGAATTCGATCGCTAGTATACCGTCTCATTTCTTTCAAGGATTGAAAAAGTTGTTGTTTATACATTTGGCGGGTAACAATATAGATTGTTTGTCTGAGGAGGTTTTAAAGACGTTAAACGATGATGGGGTTATCGTCGATTTAGCGGAGAATTCGATCGATGAGGATTGTCAAGATGCTTTAGAGAAATTCAAGAAGGAACATCCTAAAGTAACATTAATGTACTTGAAAGAACATATTTTAGAACGAAAGTCTTCGAATGCGCTAATGTTTGGCTTAGTAGAAAGACATTTATTCCGTTAATTAATATCTATGTAATTAGCGTTAATATTATTCCATTAAATATATTATCAAAAAGATTGGTAAAGCCCTGTTTTTTTTTCTTCTTAATTTAATTTTGTAAACTGTCAAAATTAATCATCTCAAATTTGCCGCCTAAAACACACAAGTTGGCAACATAGACGAAGTTCGCACCAGAGAGAGTGATGTACGTGAGTTAGCGAACGAACCTCGTCATAAAAAGTAAACTTGGTTTTTATTCCCTAATTGGAGTGGGAACTTATTTAAAACTAGATACAGCATGTAAATAATTTCTATAAGCCAATTTCATGAAGCATGATCAAAGATCCTCTTCAGCATTTAGGTACTACCAACTTACAATCAAAAGTGCAAACAAAAAGTTACTAATTAGCAAGAAAATGAAAAGTTTGCAATACTATACGTAAAATTACAGAATTTAATCAATACAACCAAAAATTAAAAACAACAAATCAATAAAATCTATAAACAACATCCTTTAAAACTTGAAACTAACCATGAAAAATTGAAATGAAGAATATTAAAAATTGAAACTGTATCCTTTATTTACAAGCATCGACTTCAAAGTTGAAATTAAAGGCTCAGGTTCCTTAGATTTAGCCTGAGAATTCGATTGACTTGATTTGCCTGTAAAATTAAAGCAGGTTCTTTTTTCCAGGATCTCTACCATTTGGGGAGAGAAATAAAGTGAGATGAATGAAAGTTAGGGGATTTCGGCAAAGGTCTCTTGTTGTTTTGTGCCACCTTAGAGAAGGTTAATTTTGGTCGATAATATTCAGATCTATTTGTAGAAGGAAGGCTTTGAGACGAATCTAAGTTGGGCTGACTATTATTTAAACGAAGGAAATTTGAATCATCACATCTAATAATAGCCCGCTCTTCAGAAGAGCCAACATTACTCGCATATGTGGCTATCGTTTCCTTTATTTACTTCTGTCTAATAAACTCTTTACATGACCTTTCCGATAATTTAACACCTTCTTCGGTACTCAAGTGATTGCCATCACAGTAACAGCACTCATCGGGGGGAGTCAGTCTTTCAAAGCCGGTCCGCGAATACTAAAGTACAAAAAAATTCAAATTTGGGCAAAGACTTACTCCTGAAAGTCACAATGATAGAAACTGTATTAATATATTCTCCTCTTCTATTCTATGTTCCTCTTAACCGGTCCTTTTAAAAGGACGGTAAGCACCTGTTTAATTATTCCTCATTTCTTAGGTTGTGATTATTCACACATAGATGGCGATGCCTCATTTAGTATTAGAAATGTCAATATTGAATTCTGTTATATTTTAACCTAACCTCCCGCAAATTTTGTAGACACCAACGCTTTTTAATTGTGAGTGACATTTGTTCGGTAAGAAAATGAGCGACTACCAATATTGGAGGTAAGTATTGTGTAACAATTTGTTATTTTATGGCAATTTATCATAGCACTGCGCTTGTAAAAAGAGCCAAGAATGACTACCCAGGCGAAATATAACTGAACTAACTCACGCTAAATGAGCTTCTTGGAGAAGTGGAAAATGTAGATGAAGTGTCAAATATCCCCGATGCAATTATTCCTTTTCCTCCGGAAAATGCCAATGATTACAACACAGACGAAGATTCCGGCGAAGAGGACAATGTTGTGCTAAACAATTTACCAGGATCTCAGCTACGAGGAAACGTTGAAGTTTTCATAAATGAGGATGAAGAAAAAGGTGTAGATGTGGAGGAAGATTGGGAAAGTGAAGATGAGGTACCCGTATCTTCATTTGCACAAAAAAAAATTTAAAAAACTAAAGATTTTCACTTTTCGCTTGGTGTGAATCTGCCACAACATTACCCCAAATGGAATCAAGTCTATATAACAAAAAATAACCTTTCTGAAGCTACTACCTTCAAGTTGTTTGTTGATGCCAACCTTATGGGTGATCTTGTTCGATTTAGTAACCTATATGCTCTCCAAAAAAATAGGCCGGGTGATAATTACAACCGATGACATGTTTTGCTTTTTTGGTATTCTAATATTGAGTGGCTACTGTTCTGTTTCGCGTAAGAAAATGTGTTGGCAAAATTCAGATGACACTAACAATAGACTTGTTTCTTCGTCAATATCTAGGGATCGATTTCAACATGTCATGAGTAATTTTCATTGTGTCGACAACAATCATTTGCACAAAGACGATCGATTTGCCAAAATAAGGCCACTGATTTCGTCGCTGAATAAAGTGTTTTTGGATCATGCGCCTGTTGAAGAAAATCACTCAGTTGATGAAGCCATGGTCCCCAATTTTGGGCGCCATGGTTGCAAGCAGTTCATTAGAGGGAAGCCCATAAGATGGGGCTATAACTTTTGGGTCGGTGCAACTCGTCTAGGGTATGTGGTCTATTTTGAACCATACCAAGGTTCTTCTACCAAGTTGCCAGAAAAATACAAGGATCTGGGCCTTGGTGCTTCCGTCGTTTTGCAATATGCAGACATTTCGGCATCAACCGGTTTCGAAAATTTTCATCTCTATTTCGACAACTTCTTTACGTCTTTGTCACTGATAATGGAACTAACTTCCAGAAAAATAAGGGCCACCGGTACAATCAGAGAGAATAGAATCTCAAAGTGCCCTTTGGTTAATGTAAAATCTTTCAAGAAAAAGGATAGAGGAGCCTTTGAATATACATTGATTGATAACGAAATGGTATGTCGATGGAATGACAACAGTGTTTTAACAATTGCTTCCAACGCTTGCTCTGTACTTCCGGTGAACAAAACGAAAAGATTTTCGCAAAGTCAGAAGACACATATTTTGATAGACCAACTCAAACTTATAAAGGGGTGAAGAAGTGATCAAAATATATCGCAATATCGGATATCAATTCGCGGGAAGAAGTGGTATTTTCCGCTGGTGAGCCAGT
The DNA here is from genome assembly GCA_023690525.1 of Holotrichia oblita. Classification (NCBI taxonomy): domain Eukaryota; kingdom Metazoa; phylum Arthropoda; class Insecta; order Coleoptera; family Scarabaeidae; genus Holotrichia; species Holotrichia oblita. Next base: position 32,914,148 of record CM043023.1, read on the forward strand.
GTATCGATATAGCTGTGCAGAATGCATGGTACTTGCATAGATGCAATGGGGGCAAACTGGACCAACTGAGATTTAGGAGGGCCATCGTTTTGGAACTGCTAGAGACGCACAAAGTCTCATGCAAAAAAGGACCTACAAGGATGCCTAGCACTCATAAAGAGCACTCACGATTTGACAAAGTCAATCATCTTGTGATATAATAAGACAACCAGACTAAGTGCGCTGCATGTCACAAAAAGACGAACTTCCGTTGCGAAAAGTGAGATATTGGGTTACATCCTAAGGATTGCTTCCGTGAATACCACACCAATTAATCATTTACTTTCCAGTTGTTTATAATTATTATTACATGTTGTATTAAATCATTATTCAAATAAGTTATGTATGTATTTATTTCCTAGTAGTGTTTAACCCTACTGTCCTTTTAAAAGGACGCACTTTATTTCAAAAATAAAAACTTGAAAATTTTTTTAAACAATTTTATATAGTTTTCTGATAACTAATTAATCTATTGATGCCGTATTTACGCTGATTCCCAACTAATAATAGTCTCAGGGTTATATGGGTTAATTCTCTTTACATCAATTACTTTCCTACCGTTCTCTACTTCGTTGTCAGTTGTAGGTATATTAAGCAGGGAGACGTATTACCAATTCCTCAGTGTTCCCAACAATCTGGAGTTGATTGCACTGTTTTAAACAAATACGAGATCTTTTTATAATTTGACATTTCGTATAATAATGACATTGACATTAATGACATTTCTAAATAAAGCCGGGTTTAAATAGTGTAAGATTTATTTGGTTTATTTTTATTGCTTTCGACTGTATTTCATGACGTTTGAATGCAATTTGAGGTGCCTAAGACTTCTATTATAACAAATTAAACATTCTTATTATAACTTTAATAATAAGCAAACACACATTTTGGAGTAGCGGCAATACATAGTTCGCTATTACATGTTTATTATACACTGCGATCATTTTGAATTGTCCTGAGTTGGTTGTACTGATTATAATATGGTAACACTGTGTAATTGGCGAACCTCTTTATCTATATTTTGTGGTTAGGTTTATTCTTAGAGCCTCTATTGTCCCAAGGTTGGAGCGATTGTTCCTTTAACCTTTTTATCGCTGGGGTGCGTGGTTTCCAAGCCACGTGAGGTACTGTGGTCAAATGTTCAGCTCGAGGCTATTGCGCCATCTGCAGGACACGCTTAACTTAAGCTAAAGTTCCTCTTACAATAATAAAATTTCGAATTTTGCCACGACTGTAGGTGTAAACATGTGTTCAAACAGATTTAAACTCGCTGCGGCCGCCGACGAAGGCTTTAAACCAGTGTTTCCCAACCTTTTTTATGCCATACCCCATCTAAGCCTTTCTAAAATTCTTATGCCCCTCCTATGTAACATATACATAGTTTTTAATATCAAAAACTTGTATTGTTCAATTTTGGTACCGAAATCTAGCATTGCATTTAAATGGCCCGGAGCAAAAGAGTTAAACTCGTGTCGAGTCCATTTTCGAATTGCCTCCCCCCTGAGGGGCGTGGGCCTCACGTTGGAAAACACTGCTTTAAACAAGTGTGTCGTATACTCTACGGAGGATAAGTTCCAGTTCTTCTCCGATGACCTGAAGAAGGGTTTTTGCTGGCGTTCATCAATATCGCCCTGTACACCCTGAGGTTGGCCTCAGGTGTGCACCAGGAGGAACCACAGCGCCATATTAGTATCTGGAAGAACGGTTAGGCTCTAGGATGAGGCGATTGCATCGTTAACACCGCTTTAAAGCGATTGCCGATTACCAGAGAGCGCCATCGATGTCCTAAACGTTTTGCTTGGTGCCATGCTGAGTCTGAAAATCTTTCCATCCGTCTGGAACCAAGCAGATAATCCTCCTGTTTAATCTTGCTACGTTTGCTTCAAATTCGGCGAGCTGAGGCTTCATAATGACCCAACAATTTTCGATCGGTTTTGAGTCGGGAGAGTTGCAGAGATCGGATCTACTTGGCTGACTTCAAAAGTGAGCCACGTTTATAAATTTTGAGCATATAGCCAGAAAATTGCTTCATCTCTCACTCATTTTATCTCACTCAGCTTATAATAATTTTGCAATCATTCAAACGTCACCTGATCGTGTCAAGCCTAACATGGATTTCCATTTTGGCAAGTTCGACCTTGGCTTCGCACAGACTCAGAGTGAGGTGAACAACCTGAACAACCACCCACAATCAGTACTGAAGATTACCGAGGCCATAATCCTTAATAGATTTCGTGATGCCATCGCTAAAGGTATATAATTACCTGCTTGATGAGCAGTTCAGCTTTCGCAGGGGCTTATCGGCTAATGTCCAACTCCTCCGACTAACGTAAAAACTGCAGGACTTCTGAGGATTCTATCTCTCGAGTAGGATTTTTAGAATCAGAAGAGTTCTCATCCTTTATGACCTCTTTATGAGCTCCCTTTTATGACCTCTATTATTTATATAATTCATGTTTGTACTTGGTACAATGATTATTTGGTCTGCTGACGTCTGTAGAATTCTGGTCATAGAATGGTCAACTATCATTGTTACACAAGATGAAAATCTAGCTTGGAGATCCCATCTTACTTACCTGGGCTTAACGCTCGACTCTAAATTTCTGTGTGCGAGGACTGTCTTCACACCTCACATTGCCTTCAGAATCATGTACCACATGCAGAGATAAAAAGGCTAAAGGAGCAATCGCTCCAGCTTTGGCTACAGAAATTAAAAAAATCCAAATCTTTATAACCATTATATTTATGGCATAGTTTTCACAATTTGTTTAGTACACATTTTTTACACAATGATAATTGTTGGAAAATAATCTTCAGTACACTATTCTCGTCTTAGGATGTGTCCTAATAAAATTCTTTAAAGCAGTTTTGCATTTAGAGTCTATGTTATTGTTGTGGATATCCAGAAGGGCACCGTCACTTAACGAACTCAACACACTGTTACTTAAACATTTCAATTTATTACGCTCCAAAATTATGTACTGCAACTTACTCGTGCCTAAAAAGAAATTATCTGGGATATTTTCAATCGCGTTCATCTGTAAAGATAAGGTAGTCAACGATTCCAAATTAATTATAGCATTCGCTTCTACAGTTCTAATCTTGTTATCGCCTAACAGCAATATCTTCAACTTATTACAATTAATAAACCACATCGATTTCATCGTTACGATCTCGTTGTTCGTTAAATAGATCTCCTCCAAGTATTCGAGATCGCTAAACCCACCAGCTTCAATTTCACGGATATGATTGTACGATAAATCTATAGTCCTGATGAGCGGGACTTTATTGAATAAGTTCCTCTCGATCTTTTTCAGGTTATTCTTTTCTATAATAAGCACCTTTAAGTTCGGTAAATTACTGAAGAATTTCGGTTTTATCACCTTTATAGAACCACCGCGTAATTGCAGCGATACCAGACGCGGAAGCTTAGGGAAATCGTTTTCTTTCAGTACGGTTAGGTCGACACTCGTGTTGTGTATCCGTATATAACTGCAATCGGTCAGATCTGTCAGGTTTCTAGTCTTTAACGGTTTCCATTCATCGTGAATGTGGCTGTAACCCTCACAGGAAAGATCGCTCAAATATGCTAGAATATGAGTGAAACTCGATACCAGTACTAGATGTGACAACATAGTTTTTAAGATTCGAACAAGACTATAACCATTTAATTCGAAAAATAGCGTTTATAATACAAGAACAATCGTCATCTATTGTTATACGCAACTCAATTATAGAGGGAAGAGATAACGATGTACCACGCAGCTGTATAAAATTAATGATATGATTGTTGTAACACAATGTTCAATAAAATAAAAACTAATTTGCGAATATTGATTGGAAGTTTGCGGCAATTCCTCCGCCGTCTTATTATTTGTGTATTGTGCTAGATTGTGCGAATACATACTTCGATTTGTACTATTATGTGGCGAAATGTATTAATGTTTGACAGTTGGCGATGTAGATCTCCAAATAAATGGAATATTAAGCGACAGTTCGTATTCATTACCATATAGATAATCCCCAAAAATATCGTCTAAACGACGATTGATATATGAGGAGGCCGAGGATCTATTGGAAATTGAAGATCTAAGCGAAGACGATGAAAATCAACCCCTCAATGAAAGCTCTAGACCTGAGTCTTTGCCTGCGAGTAACGAAGATTTTGAAGAAGAAAATGAACAAATCCAGGAATGTGAAGTAGTTGTGGAAACTGAACTGAAGTCGAGGAAGATGTACCTGCTGTAGAAGTGCTTACTGAACTCCCAAAGAAAAGATTGGTTGGAGGAAAGGGGTCCAATTTCTAACCCCCAACATCAAGTGATTTAAGAAAACAGTTGAAGATGTAGTTGAGAGCTAAAAAGATCAAAGATTTAGTCCCACAATGTTGTCAATTAACATGTGCTTAACCCCTGAACGGGGGTTGGTAACCCTTCACAAGTGATATCAAAAAATTGCAAATAAATCAGACTTTCTAGTAGGTACAACAGTTTCAGATTTTTTCTCTGAACCAAAATAAATAGTGATCGAAAGGGTTGAGGGAGACTCTTTTCGTATCATATCATATCCAAAAATTGCGGCGGTTAAACCGCCTGATTTGTCCACATTTTTCTGTGAGGTTGGCTCAAGAGCAAGATGTATTTTGAGCGACCACAACAACACGTTAAAGGAATTAAAACTAAAAATTTAAGATTGTGTACGGAAATGTTACGACGAGCAATAGAAAATTTTCGAAAAATCTACAAGGTAATGGTGCCCACCTGTCCAGCTACTATACAGGGGGTGCGGCAGAAAGAACTCCCCGATTTGAGAGGCAGCGTGGACTCAGTAGCGACAGAATAGAGTGATGCACACTCAGACTTACCACTTTATCGACACAGGTCACAAAATTTGTTTTGATGTATCTGTCGTAAGCAGATAAGCGAAGCTATCGAGATCCGGAGACATCTCCAGAATCTCAATCGTGATGTGAAATACCCACTTTCCAGTATTTGGAACCACGCCCTTTCCGCTTCACCAACCCGTACTCATTGTTGAGCTTCATTATTACCCCATGCTCTCTAATCCGTTTCCGTGCAGAGTTGGATAAGTATATACCTCCGCAGGTCCACCTTTTCCTTGTTCAATTATAAGAAAAAGATCGAAACCTAAACTGACAGATAGTGATAAACGAAAAATTATTATTATAATTAGACAAATTTTACAAAGTGATTCGAGGGCCACATGGCAGAAAACTATGAAAAAACCACGGTTAACTGCAGACCTAAAGAAGAAGAGACTAGATTTTGCTTCTAAGCACATGTATTGGTACCAAGAATGGCAAATGGTTGTCTATAGCGACGAAAAGAAATTTAATTGAGACGGCCCGGATCGATTACATTATCACTGGCAAGACGTGAGGGCACCAAGGAATGTAAACAATGAGTTTTAGAAGAAGCATTACATCCTTCTGCAGAAATGCTAGCAGACCCTAATTGGAAATTTCAACAACGTGACAGTTTTAGAGTGGCCAGCACGTAGCCCAGACCTATTGGATTTATATCCAATAGAAAATTTATGGGGACCCGTCAAGTTTATCAAAACGAACGTCATTTTTTTACAACTCAAGAACTAAAAGAAAGAATAGAAGACTTTGGGGTAACTTAGATATGGACTATTTTCAAAAATTAATAAATTATTTGAGGTAATTATAGGCACAATGGTGGTCACACAAAATACTAGTTTTTTTTTTCTTTAGTTAAAAAATATCTGTGCCTCAATAGAACAATAAATATCCCTAAAATATCCACTGTCTTTATATTTATTTCCTTTACAGTAGCACGTTTAGACCCCCACCTTTGGTCAACAGTATTAGCGCCACCACGGAGGTCACTTGAACCACATTTCTGACGACCCATTATTTGAGAGACCCCCACATATTCTTGGGACCACCGGATCTACTACTACTTTTATTTCCTATGTTTTGTTGCCGTTTTTTTTTTTTATTTATACATATTTTTTTAAATATATATACTTATTTTATTACATACATTTTATCATGTGACCTATTGTAATCAACAGCGGGGATGGTCTCGCACAATAAGAGACCAAAGGGTTTAGCGGAACAAGCCCAACCCTAGAAAGAGAGAGATAGACAATAGGGTTTTAACGAGAAATGTCATCCACTGAAATCCATCCTTTTCTTTGTTCAAAAAGCTCTCTTTCGCTAAGGATCAAAATATCTACATATTTATTATACGTTTCTTCGCCAAGTCATCATCTATGGTGCCTTGGTGTGGTCGAGTCTGGCGAGAACCCATTACAAAAAGCTGGAGTTCAAAACAGGATCCTGAGACTAATCAACGGTGCTCCATGGTTCATCAGGAACCAACAGCTAAGAGATGACCTTGGAGTCCCTACACACTAGCAATTCATCATCGATCTTGCAAGAGGCACTCGGGAACGAATTGAACGATCGGGACCTCCTCCCATGCTAAACATCCGAAGATCCTTGGCGATGGACGACGAACTAGGACCCTGAAGAACAAAATTATCATATACCAAGTGACTATAAATGTTTGTAACAAATATTTACTTTGGCGACACTGAAAAATTGGCTTGCCTGGTTATTCGTATATAGGTACAACTTTGTAGGTTAGGTCATTTGTATCATATGGATACGTATGCATGTTTGTTTACCGATACCAGAAGGAAGATTTATAGAAAACGAGTTTTTTGAACGCATATTTTAAACGACTAAACAAAAATTATTCAAAGAATATGCTCAAAGTGTCGACCTTCCACTGCTAAACAACACTGTACTCGTCGTGATAAATTGTTAAATACATTAGTTAACATTTCAGGTCCTATATTTGCTATTGCCTCCTCAATAGCGTTCCGTGACTGTTGTAAATTCTGTATTTGATTCCGGTATATTGTATTTTTCAAATAAGGGAACAAAAAGAAATCTAGCGGCGTCAAATCGGGAGATCTACTTGACCACAAACCTACACTAATCAAACGGTCTGGGAAGAATTGGTGTAAATAATTAATTGTTATTTGTGCAGTGTCTGCTGTAGCTGAATCTTGCTGATAATAGCCACTCGTTAACTCTATGTCATCCAACTGATTTGTAAATGATTCCAAAATAATGGTTTGGTAGCGTTGAGCATTAATCGTTTCTTGAAAGAATATCGGACCAATAATTCTTTGCCGTGACATTGCCACCCAAACACTGATTTTAACTAGATGCAATGGCACTTGGACTAAGTTCTGCGAATTAACATAGCCAGACAGATGAAACCAAGCATCAGATTGTTATTATACCAATAAAAAAACTGTGTTCATAATACGAAATCAGGAGGATGAAGTTGCTGAACAATTGTAAATTGATACGGATGTAAATGCTTTTTTAGGATCTTACGAGTGGATTCATAGGAGAGTTCAGGAAAGGACGTAAAACGGTTAAAAAGGAAATAATAATAATTGATAATGAGACTTTACCTATTTGTTGAGACAAACGACATACTGAAATATGAGGATTTTCCGCAACACGTTCATTAACATATTCAAAACATCAGGTGTAGCAACAGTGGGAAGGCCAGTAGATTTACCTTTAGCCACATTACCGGTGTTCAAAAACCTTTCAATAATTCTTATAGTGTGTATAGTAAAGCTACGGTAATCAACTTGGTCCTCTGGATACATTGCAACAAATTGCTCAAAAGTTGATTGCAGCGAATATATCTAATTACCATCATTTTGTAAGCCGCTTCGAAAATAAGCCATTACAATAAATGTGTTTTGCTCAATAATAAATACCATTGTTAAAATTAAATTGAGTGGTTTTATTCGTATGACTTTTGCTTTGACAAATATGACAAATTTAAATTTAAAAATCAGGTGTGCTAACATAAAATTACAGAAGTGTTGTCAACTTAAGTCGAAAATTTACAATCATTTATAGTCGCATTGTATATAGACACATCGAAAAAAATCATAATTAGAGTACGCTATGTGAATGGCTTGTTACTTTAACCACTTTCACATAATGACATTTATTCCTTGACATTTAATTTGAGGTTATAAACTTTGGTTACAATAAATTGTCAAATATAATAAATGTCATTATGTGGTAGTGGTTAAAGCAACGATCAAAAACCTTTACATAGCCTACACCAATTACGTTTTTTCTCGATGGCACTATAATCTACATTCCACCAGGATAGAGAGACTAAAAACTCACACATCAGCCCATTCGGGCGTCCAGGACGACAAAATAAGGGCTTAGGAACCTTTGGTATCGCCCTAGAAGGAGACAAGAAGGAGCATTGGAGAAATGTCATTAGTGTCAATGTCATTATTATATGAAATGTCAAATTATAAAAAGCTTACGTATTTGCTTAACATGAAAGAGATAACCAATTCAAAAACATTATTTATGAACATAAAAACGCTATCGATGAGTAATAGAACCGGATTTGTTTTAAGCTTCTTGTGTATTTGATAATCAATTTTGATAATCACATTTTCAGCTTCGGTGTACTCGCCCAGATCTAAGTATACAGACTGAGACACAAAGATTTTAGACACAAATTGAATTTCCCGCTTTATATTTTTTATCTTAGGTTGGCAAAATGACTATTGTTTGATAATAATAATAATAATTATGTTTAGATAAAACAAGAACCGACAACTGGTAGTTAAATATTTTATTAATACTGTAGGTTGAGTACCCATTCAAAAATTGTATATTGTGACGCTTTTGACTTTACAACAGGTTGGCCAATCTAAAAAAAAGTTAAGCGGGAAATATAAGTTGTTTTCATTCTTTTTAGCTTACCTTGTACGTACTAAAAAAAAAAACACTAAATAAAAGACGTAGAAATTCTATAGATCAACATTTATTTATAACATTTGTTTATTCTTTTTTTTTCTCATTTTTATTTTGATTCACCAAAATTTTAGGATCCATTATGTCTTAAAATATATTATTCTTTATCAGAATTACAAATACGCTCTTAATAAACTAGAGTTAATAATAATTATAGTTTTTTTCTCTTAAAATTCCCGAAAAATGCACGAGTTAGAACACTATAGAAGGACACATAAAACGTGTATTTGTGTTGTATTGTAAAAGCCACGAAAGCAATATTCTTTTCGGTTTATACTTTTAATACGTGACTTATTTAAGTAACAAATATAAAACAGCTATTTCTTTAGGTACTATTTACAACTTGATTATCACATATTTATATATTTAGTATATAATACTGATTTCTTTCACTTATATACATATATAATAAATTATATTATCTCCCGAAAAGACCTCGAACATTTTACAAGTAAAAAATTTTCTGCCGTTAAACTTATTGTTCGCGATTCACGTCCGATTTCATCATATTCATATTTTGAAGGCTTAATGATTGATGAACGCATCAAAAATCTCATATAATTAACAAAGTTATAGGAATTCCCCGTGTAGTTCCTAATTATACGATATGTTTCATCACCACACGTTAAATTTTGGTCATAATTTACTGATGTTCTTGATCTTCCTCATATTCTCCAACTTGATCTCCAACCAACCGTACGGTATTATCCCCGCTACCATGAAGAACGCCAACAGGTACAGCTTGCACCAATTGCAAAGTAAGCCGTGGAATCCGAAGGCCACACCCATCCCCAAGAACCTGAAGAAGATGTTGTTGGCGAAAGCCGACTCGCAATTATCCGTGTACAGACCAGTTAATAAAGCTGGAAATTTATTAAAATATTAATAATAATAATAATAATAATAATAATAAATAGATTTGTAAACTTACTATAAGTGAGCATTTCCCAGATGGCGTTGCAGACTCCCCAAGCGGCCGAGATCACATAGAATAAGGCTGGATCATCGCTCATAGGTTTCCAGATCATTTGGACCATGATCAGGCAAATATGAAATGTGAAGCCTACGGCTAAAATGCACGAGATTAGTTTCCGATTTCGGTGGGATTTAATTAGGAGGATTACCTATAAGGTAGTATCTTCGGATACTTCTCAGTAGCATGCTTAAGGTGCACGCTGCTATCGATTGTAATAGGCCCATACAGAGGAATACCAAATTCAATCTGTGTATTCCTAAGGTGCAGATGACGTAAGACTAGAAATAAATTAAAATAAAAATTATTACTCATTAACATATTATCGTTTTTTTTTTTTTCGTTCACCCCCTTTTCCCTTCAAAGATTTAAAATTTTGAAAGGTGTTCCAGCTTATTTTAATTGTTTACTGTAAATGAGAGTCTAAAGAGAGATTAAATTTAAAGACTTTAGTCTTTAAAAACCTTCTGAAGAAGATGATGAGCAAAATTTTAAAACAAAAAGAGCTAAATACAAATTTCAATTCCTGTAAAAAGTTAGACCACCCTCTCTCTTACACAACATCAGCTTGACAACCCTGATCTATAGTAGTATAGAAAAATTGAGAGAAATTTATTGTTAATAAATGACCAAAATGTTTTTGGATTCTGAATAATTTTATTTTCGCTCCATCATACCTAATTCCTGAAGTAATTGTTCCAAATTATTTTAAGATGAGACAGATCTTGTAAAATAATTGACAATACTCTCCAACCCCCCCTCTGTTTTTCGAATTCCTAAATTTTCTTCCAGCTTGTTCTAAATCTATTCTGTATTGTTTAAGCTTTTGTGCCGTTTCGTAAGAAATTTGACTGCAACGATGAAATCATCTCACGAACAAATACCTATTTCGATGACCTCGACAAATCTTATTTTTTGGAAGGGATAAAAAAAATGGAGAAACGTTGGACAAAATGTAAAGAGCCCAAAGGAGACTATGTTGAAAAATAAAATGATTTTTTATCCAAAAATTTCAAGCTATTTCGAACTTTCTTCGAGAATATTTTCAAGTATTCGGTCACCCCCCTCCCCCTCCACCAATTTCTTACGAGTTTTTTTAGTTGTGTCTACCATGGCGTTCGCTGCGAAATATCTATATGATTCAGGTTTCATTTTTCTAGTTCAAAACTTCATATCACCACTGCCTCTCTCGTTTTCATCATTAAAAATTTTACATCCGACTCAAACTCGCTTGAACAAGACTTGCCACCAACTACGATTGGCGGAGTTTTCAATCACATTTCTTGCTAGACGTTTAATCAACTTGACATATTTATCGTTTTTGACGTTTCTCGGTAAAATACGGAAGCTAACCGGCCGCCATGTTTGTATATTTTGACAGTTCACATAATTGTTAAATTTTAATCTTTAACTAAACATCTATTCAAGTCAAAATTGAAAAACGTCAATGACAGATGACATTTTCACCTACAATGCCTTAGAATGACTCATTACATTTCTAAATATCCAGCAGAATATAATAATAATTCATGCCTTAGCATCCCCCAACAGCTTGCGCCAATTACAGGGGGCATCGGCTGGCCATGAGTTATTATTACGCCTGCGGCTGTAGACCGACTTAAGATGTAACCTTTCCGCATTTGCCGTGGAATTTGGAAAACTACAGAAAACCAAACTCAGAAAGGAAGCACCGGGGTTCGAACCCGGTACTGCCGGACTACGAGGCAAGTGTGCAAGCCACTAGGCTACTAGAATATATTTCTTTGCAGCTCCATGGCCGGAAAGAAATCGTCTGACATCATTTCCGCTCATAGTTTTAAACATTTAGCTACTAATCAACTTGACATTTCTCTGTTTTGACGTTTCTCAATAAAATACGGAAGTTAACCGGCCGCCATGTTTGTATATTTTGACAGTTCACATAATTGTTAAATTTTAATCTTTAATTAAACATGTATTCGAACAGAAAGTCGCTTTTTACAGCCCTATGACCGCAGAGTAAACGCCTAACGTCATTTCTGCTCACATTTGTAAGTATCCGGATACGAATCAACTTGACATTTGTCTCTTTTGACGTTTCTCGATAAAATATGGAAGCTAACCGGCCGCCATGTTTGTATATTTTGACAGTTCACATAATTGTTAAATTTTAATCTTTAATTAAACATGTATTCAGACAGAAAGTAGTTTTTTTTACAGCCCTATGGCCACAGAGTAAACGCCTAACGTCATT